>JAHXMU010000124.1:1725960-1836973 GCA_019455685.1 Philornis downsi | reverse complement strand
TCGTCTCGAAGGTATGTTGAGGTTATGTTGTGTTATGATATGATGTTGTTTTATCCATATCTTTTGTTTGTGAGAGGCATAAATAAGACAAGTGTTTTGCGTGTTCGGCGATTTTCTGATATCGAAAAAAATGGATCAAAGAAATTGCATCAAATTTTGTGTAAAAAATGGAATTAAGTGCTCAAAAGCACTTGAAATGTTAACAGTGGCATACGGTGAGAGTACTCTGAGTCAAAAAAACAAAAAACAGTAATATTTACATGCAGCACAAGCTTTCCACACAAGCCCTGGATGCCCCAGCACAATAACAACCAATGGAAATGTTGAAAAAGTGAAGAAAATTATTATGGTAGATCGTCGAATCACAATTAGAGAAGTTGTTGAGGATGTCGGCATAACGGTTGGTTCATGCCGTGCTATCTTTTTGGAAATTTTGGGCATGAAGCGTGTGGCAGCGAAGTTCGTTCCAAAATTGCTGAATTTTGATCAAAAACAACGTCGCAGGATCATCGCTCTTGAGCCAGATTTGCTTAAAAGGCCCATAACTGATGACGAATCATGGGTATATGGTTATGACGTCGAAACCAAAAAACAATCGTCCCAATGGAAGAGTCCAGACCAAAAAAACACGCCAAGTTCGATCAAATGTCAAGGTTTTGGAAATACCAAGGAAATACCAAAAAGTGCATATCAGAACTGCTTCGAGGAAAAAACACTGGCACAAGTGTATTATGTCTGAGGGGGACTACTTTTAAGGAGGTAAAATAAAAATTGATGAATAAATAGATAAATATTTTTTGAGAAAAATTAAAATTCACTTTATTTTTTGAACACACCTCGTAACTGTTTAACACAGTATTATAAGCGTCTGCCCAGATTTTACAATCCATCGATTTATTATTTTGAAGGGGCTCAGCTCACGACCGATTTTTGATAAAATTAATTTTTGGTTCATTTCTGTTTGGAACGCCGGACTTAGCTAGACTTTTATTCTAATGAATTTAAATATTTTAATATACATGGTGTATTGCAATTTATTGAAAACGGAAACAAGTTCCACGTTTTTATTCCAATATTTTTCCTTGCTTGATAAGACTTTAATTGGCGTCAATTTTGAATTATAGAATTTTCTGAGGGTAGGAAGTCAGTAAGAAAATTGTAAGGTTGATGGTCCTAAATTAATCCATTTAGGGTTGTATAACACAAACCCATCGGTTGGATACCTAAGAAGAACTGTTGTTATCATTAATATGTACATAAAATGCGGAAGTTGCCTTTGCGGTTTTCACTATTGAACTGCTGATACGGTCGTTAATGAGCGTACTATCGCTTGTATGATTGTGGGTTTGGACAGTGGTCATCTGGGTTTGCTAACGAACACAAGTATCATTTTAATTCATTCTGTAACAACTTTTATTGGAAACAAACTTTGCCGCAGAATTAGAACCAAAATCATTCAAACGTTATTTTATGAAAAAAATACCTTAATTTGTAACATACCAGGTTATCCATTTTTCGGTTTCAAAATTAAAGTTAAACTTTCATTTGCTTATAATGTTAAGTTATAGCCGAGATACCATCGAAAATGTGTGAAAAAGTGATCGAAAACTACCTTAAAAGGATCCACTGCCGCAATCAGTATAGAGGCGGTCATTTAAATGACATTGTATTTCTTACATAATAGCATGATCTAAGCATTATAATAAAATACAAAGTTCATCGAAATCATAGCTTTATGTGTGTTATATTTATTTTTAGAAATTCTTCTTAACGGAACACTTTACATTTTCCATAATAAACTGGAAATAAGTAGCCAGAGAATAAAGCACATACATGAGTGGGCTGCATTAACAAAATTTGGTTTCAACTACCTGATTTTTAGAGTGGTTTTAGCCCTCTCTAATGTACTAGAAGAAATGCGCTATTGAACGTATGTTGCTCCAGAAAAAGAGACTCTGAAAAAAGAGAATTGTTTTGACAAAGAAAAATTCTTCGCAATTTTCAAAGAACTCCCTGCAAGCCTAACAAAACTAACAAGGGACGGTTTCGTGCACATTTGGGATATGTGATTGCTTTGTCTCTGGCAATCACACTATAAAGCTATCATATTATTAAGGTGTAATTGAATACACCAAACTCTAACTTAAATAATAGTTAATTTATACCACTCCTAATGTAGAAGACAAATTGTTCGCTTTCTCTTGCAGACGAAATATACTTTAAGTTTGTGTTTAACAACTTCCTACAGAAAGTCATGTTATTGTTTAATGTGTGAAACATAAGTCTGCAGATAATATGAAATTTAACTAATGCTTATAGTATACTTTAAATAACAAACAGGAAAGATATCAGTAGGAGATAAATGCATGAATTGTATGGACAATAAAAGGATATAAATTACATTTTTGCATATGCAGATATATCTGATTGCAATCAAATTTCTGAAATTAAATTGAATTAACTGTAATGTTGCCTTGAAGCATGTTATGTTAGTATATGTGAGAAAATTGTTGGCAGCAAGAAAGTGTTGCTAGCTTTTAGGAGCTATAAATTATTTTAATTTAAGATAAAATGGGTGTTATGATGAAATATGATAGTTAATTTTTAATCGAAAAATTAACTGCAGGGAAAAAGTAATTTTTTGATTAAGGCAAATTAATAGGAAAGAATTTATTGGTTTGTATAAAGAGGAGTGGGAAAGGTTAATAAAATCAATTGGTTACTACAACTTTCTTATTTATGGACGAAGTATTGACAAAATTAAATTTTTTCTGTCAAAATGTTTACTTCTTCAGAGCGATCCCCATATTTGTGATTAGCTGAATCTCCTTCACTTAAAGCGCTAATGTTAGTGAAATCGTGCAACACATTTATTTTCCTACTCAGGTGTCAGGTGACTATAACAGAAATTGTTGCATATTTCATTCGACGCATAGAAATAAGTTTGGGGCTCTTGGATTCTTCTTCCTTCTTCTCCAGCATCAAGTTTTGAGAGTGTTTTAAAACCCTATGAGTTTCGGTCATCTTCTGCATAGTTCATCGGTTGATTGTCAACCAGCATTTCATGCTGGAGCGTTTTGGTTCTTCTGCGCAATATTACATAATCCAGTCAATCGCTATATTTTGATATGATTGACAGTAAAGATGACGCTATAAAGTTTATGACGCTCATGATTCACTTCACGCCGATAATCTCCACTAACAATGAATTGATTTATACACTTTAGGAAATACTAATAAATACTAACTAATTCCTATGTTTTTGTCATAACAAAGTGTTCTGCGATGTACAGCAAGAGAGGCATGACCAGTCAGTACAAATGGAATTTTGTTTGCCAAAAAGAGATTTCGTCAGTAAATCACATTAATATTTGATTGCAAATAACACTCTTTTTATAACCGACGTCACACAGTGGCTGGTTTAAAAAAAAGGAAATAAATCTGCAGTTTCTGAACGGAAATTGCATATGGCTACAGCAGAGGTGCAGTCGAATTTAAGTTTTATATTTGGACCTTATACTCTAAAAGGGGGCTGTCCCACAATGCCTTAAAATAGGTCAGCTCAGAAATCTAAAAACTTTGAAACGATACAACTTCTTACATTTTTGTCCGATTTATCCGTGGAAGACTTTTGGAAAAAAGTGGAAGAAATGGTTTCAACTAAGTTTTTGTAACAATATAACATAAAATTTAATTATAATTATAAATATTTTTTTACGAATTTGTGCATTTATAGGAACATTAAGGTACTGAATGCTAAATTTAAAAAAATGGGATTTATTTTTTAGATTTTTTTTATGTATTTGCCCTGTTAAAAGGCGGGCGAAAAATTCTCTTTGCAAAATTATTCACAACGCAACAGGCCAAAAAACCCGGATTTCCTACTTCTTTTTTTTGATGCCAGTGGTGCGTTCCGGGAATCTACGGCTGAACATTAAGATTTCTATTAAAAATAAACCGTATTTGGTAAAAATTCAAGTTTTGGAAAAAAATCTGCTTTATGAAGTCACCTTTCAGAAAAATTTAAAAATATAAATTTGTATAATTGTAAAAGAATGAAAAAATGACCTCTTTTTAATGTTTAACTTTAATTACGTACAAATTTTGACTACGTGCTTCTTTTCTAAAATTCGTTGATTCTGAATACTTAGACTATTGTTGTTAATATTAAAAAAGAAAAAAAAAATAAACAGGTTTCAAAAAAATTCGGGAAAATGTGTTTCCGCTTTTAGCAAAGATAGGTGAAAAACTAAAATATTTTAATTTAAAAGTCAAATAACTCCCAAAGTTTAAGAGATAAAACACACATAAAACAATCTCAACCAGAGGAATACATACAGGATGAAATTTTTAAAATGGGAAAAACTTTAAGAAGTTGTAACGTTTTAATATTTTTAAATTCCTGAGGTGCCCTACTTTGAGGTATTGTGGGGCAGCACCCTTTAGAAGTATAAGCTCCCAAAATAAAACTTGAATTCGGCTACGCCTCTGCTATAGCCATTTGAAATTTCATATAAATCGTATCACCCATTTAGAAACTGCAGATTTATTTCCATTTTTTTAATAGTTTCAGTTAGGATACAAAGTTATAATTATCAAAGTTCACTCCGCGTCCCAAATATATTGGCTGTGTCATCGTTAGCCGCCATATCCATTTCTGCTATTTCCTTTTCAATGCTTGAGAAGGCTGCAGTAACAAAAAGAAAGTAATTCTGCAGTTTCCTCTTCAATGTTTGAGAAGGCTGCAGTAACAAAGAGAAAACAATTTTGGTATTTCCTCTTCAATGCTTGAAATGGCTGCAGCAACAGATCACAGTTTCCGGCACACACATTTAACATTCTTGTTACATGTGTAACCACATCTCCACACATAGAAATATTTTTAACACCACTTATTATGAAAATTCCTTTCACAAACAACAAATTCAAAGAAACATCTTTTATAGCAATCATAAATGCTAAAACTCAATTATTGTTGTTGTATTGCGGATAAGCGCTGCCCATGAAAGTATGCACTGGTGCATGCAATAGAACATCCTTCAATGAAAGGAGATGTAGAGAAAGTTGCCATAGCAAAAAACACCAAAGCATAAATGAATTCAGTGTGTCGCAGAGTTTAGAAGAAATTTTAACGAAGTGAAAGGCAGGAAAATTAAATTAAAACCCACTCCCACTTCAACTGCCATGACAGAAGATTAATTTACTTGAAGTTACGATGCAGTTTCGTATCGTGAAAGGAAAGTGCCTGATATGCGATCTGACTGCAATTTAATATGGAGTTATAAAAAGCGGGGAAAAGCAAGCATTCTAAATAAGGAACAAGAAAAATATCTATAAGAAATTATTATAAAGAATTTATTTGGTGAAAACTCATAAAGGAGATAAAATGTAGATTAATAATTTATCTTAGATGTTCATGTACAATAATTTCTGTTTCATAATCTGAATACAAATAAATATACACAGCAAAATAAGAGAAAATAAGGAAAATTTTGAATTTATGGGGTAATCCTTTTTATTATATAAAAGAACCCTTTCATTATGTGTATTTTTTTTTTTCAATATTATTTGTATCCACCAATGTAAACTGTATGACATTCTGAGATCCCAATTTTCGAATGCGCTCTCATTCATTTAGGGTAACGAGAGCAATATTGCCTTGTGATCCAACAATAGTAGTGGAGATATCCATGTAGATTTTGAACTATACGTAGCCTAGAGATCTATAGTCTAGAGTCTAGAGGTGCGATAGCCAATCAAATGAACGGTATGCAGCTTATTATTTTCACACTAATGCTCTAGTTTCACAGTCCATTTGGCAAATGCCACCTTTTTGTTGGAACCAAATATCACCGATATCAGGTCCTTCGAATCGAGCGAAGTCTTTCCATGATGAAATATCTGATAATAGCACAAAAATATCTTAACAGTTTGATAGTTTGGAAGTTTAGAGTATTATTAAATCCGAGAAAAAAGTATACCAAGTTGAATCATCATTCTACATGAGGATGATCATTTCTGCCTCACCGGGTTAACTTTTTATAGCGATTCACATCTGCGAACATATCACACTTCAAGGAATCACAGAGAAGTGTCAGAATAACAAAATCTAAGTGACCTAAATGGAAACAATTTAGTGGCTGCCACTTTGAAACCGGCAAAGCCAGACATTTGCAACTGAGAGATAGCGAAAGTGTGTCTCTTTAATGTGCAATAAAATTTTGTTATGCGATATCGATTCGAAAAATACAACAGACACTTTCAATATTAAGAAGACGTCTCTAGAAAATGCAAAAATATACATATGGTAGATTCATCATCAATGCCGCATCACGTCGTAATTGGACCTAATGAATTCAACTTTGTGAACATCTGGCTGTGTTTTTGTTCAAAATCTTATGAAGATATGTCGACGGTTTTATCCATATAGGATGTTTAGTTTGTTTGTGAGAGACATAGATATAACAAGTATTTTGCATGTTCGGCGATTTTCTGCTATCGAAAAAAATGGTCAAAATGGCATCAAATTTTGTGTCAAAAATGCAATTAAGTGCTCAAAAACACTTGAAACGTTGGCAGTGACATACGGTGAGAGTACTCTGAGTCAAACAGATGCTTACGAGTACAAGTGATACAAACTTTTCACAGAAAGTCGAGAAGATGTGAATAACGACGCTCGTTCTGGACGCTCCAGCACATCAACGACCGATGAAAATATTGAGAAGATGAGGAAAATTATTATGGAGAATCGTCGAATCACAATTAGAGAAGTTGCTGAGGATGTCGGCATATCGGTTGGCTCATGCCATGCAATCTTTTCGGAAATTTCGGGCATGTAGCGTGTGGCAGCGAAGTTCGTTCCAAAATTGCTGAATGTTGACGAAAAATAACGTCGCATGAGCATCGCTCAGGAATTGTTGAATGACGTCAATGATGACCCAGATTTACTTGAAAGGGTCATAACCGGTGACACGAATTTTGAAAATTCTATTGTACTATTGTTTGTAACACTCAAAACTATAACAGATCGATCTCAACAACCGTATTAGCCAATCAATTCCTGAACGAACCAACATACAACAATATGAGTCCTAAACTTTTCCAAATAATCAGGGAATAACATTACAAAGTTCTATTACAATTGGATTAATGGTATCGGAGTCTATACGAAACACACAGACATACGTCGTCTATTTGTTTATGTGTTCTGTATATGTTTCTATTTCAGTACTTTGTTTCGATGTTTAAATAAAGAAACAACGCAAATACCAGGGAAATTTTAATGCAGAAATAAAAAAGGAAATATATTGCCGAGCTATTAATCAGCAAATACCACACGTGTAATATCTTTAATAAAATATTCAGTAATAAAAGTGCCAGTAATTGGAATTCCATAAGGAAACACTAGAAAATTTTATAGAAATTCGGGCTACCAAATAGGTCACTTTCCAATAGAAGGAAGACATGTTTCTAATGTTATAAACATTTATGGTTGCAGTTAAGGTACTGGAAGTTGAAGGAAGGAAGGTGAATCCAATAAAAAAGTAAGCCAGACATCGCATAGCTGTAGATTTAAAATAACCACGACCCACTCCGGCAAACTCTCTTAATTCAGATGAAAAAATACTCCTATTCATGGTATTTCCGTCATAAAACGGCAACATATTGCGCATTTCATGACAACTGCCGCAAAGCCTGTACTTTAATGAGAAAAAAGTCGCTCAAGCAAACTTTAAGATTAAGAATGTTGCGTTGCGTTGCGTCTCAGCAAAAAGACACCGTATACATAGCAATGCCACAGCTAGTTGCAAATTGTGCCGTGATGGAATGCTGTAAGAAAAAAAACGCAGGCATCCCTTCTATACGACAAAGAAATGGCTGTGGAATGATGGTGAGAGCGATGACGTACTAAGAGTATAATATTAAGCGTAAAGCACAACGATTATGGTACTGTGCTACTCTCCCAACAAGAATATGATGGAAATACGGCTTCGGATTTATAGAGTGTCGAGTAAATATTGGAAGAATACTTTTACAAGTAACCCAATACTGAAGGCGACACAATTGAGGCAATCATGCCGTTTGTCGACGATGGCACCAACCATTTGCGAGTCAAATTAACATCAGAATATCAGCAGCACAGTTTAAGAATAGTAATGTTTTAGGCGGCCGGTCGCACAGAGTGTACCCGCTCTAAAAGAAAATTTGGCTAAAGTGGCTCCAGTCTCTTATCCATCACATATTACAGGTCTCATTGGAGAAAGCCTAAAGATTTATCTCTCCATATTGATTGGAATATCAGTGTGGATTTAGGTGTAAATGGATGTTGTCGTTTTACACAACTACCGCAGAAGATCCAGGGAAAAGACTGAAGATTTATCTTCCGGATCTGATTGGAAATTATCAGCGCAGCTTTAGGTCTAGAGAATCGACAATTGAATCCTGAAAAATATCCAGGAAAAGAGATTGACGCGTGCTACATTTCAATCAACCATAAAGCTGATTTCTGCTGCCCAATTCCCTTTTGCGAAACAAGAGTCGCCAACGAGAAGTCTTCAGTGAATACGGACAATTATCCCACTGATCTAATCTATTCGGAACGAGACCTTAGATTGGACGGTAGTCTATCATGCAATGTCTTCAGTAGATTAATCGAAATATGGAAATATTTGCCAACTTAACATATGGTCAAAATAGTTGATTTACCTTTGGAAAATCAGAAAAAACAAAGTCAAATCATAGAAGAATATTCAGAGTCACTTTTGCTTTAGATGCCCGGAATATGTTATAAAAAATACAGTCAGAAATGTCTGCTGCAATATCCAATACCTTCTATACCCTGCTCATAGTATGTAAGAACTGTCAAACTCCTTAACATAGCCATCAACCGCAAATTCAACGTTTTTATTGTTGGGAAATCTTTTACCACCGAGCCATTTTTTTCAACTGTTAAAATAGAAAATTGTTCGAGGGAGTTAAATCTGGTGAATAAGGTACGTGATGAAGCAATTCGGACTTTATTCATTAATTTTGGCCATCGCAATAGTAGATGTGTGAGCCGGAGTGCTGTCTTGACGAAACAACACTTTTTTTTGCCAAATGTGGTCTTTTTCCATAATTTTATCACCGAAATGCTACAGTAAATTAGCATAATATTCATCATTGATGTTTTTTTTTTCTTTCTGAAGATAATCGTTAAAAATAATCCCAAGCGCATACCAAAAAAAAAAAAAAAACATGCCACGAACTCGCCTGCTGGTAGAACCGTATTTGACTTCTTTGGATTTCCCTATTCCAGGCTACTGATTTGACTGTTCCTTTGCCTCAATTGTGAAGTGACGGATTCATGTCTCATCCATGGTTATAAATCGATGCAAAAATTCAGTTTTATTGTGGCGAAACATCGCCAACCACAATACTGAAACGTTTTCATGACGCAGTTTTTGCTACTGATTGCTATTGAAAGCAAATGCGGCACCCATCTTCCGCTCAGCTTTGCCATCTTCAAACATTCGGTCAATATACGATGTATAACACTTTTTGAAATTCCTATCATTGCAGCTAGCTCATGCACCTTCAGCTGACAGTCATCGAATACTATTTTGTGGATTTTCTTAACTGTGTTCGTTTCTGGTGTGGACATATCAATTGGTCGACCACTACTCTGGTCGTCTTGGCAGCTCGTATGGCCTTGTTTAACCTACCCAACTGCTACCCAATATTTTACAGTCGTAAACGAAGGAGCAGCTTCCCCCGTGCAGAATCTTGCTCGGTTTTAAAATTGGTTGGACTGAGACCTTTCAAATGGAAATATTGGGTTACTTAAAATGGTGACCAATTTTTTCCAAGTTTACAAATTTGCTGAGATCGTTATCTTTTGATGGCTCAAATAAATATAAAGTGCTAAACAACGTGGCGACTTGAAACTTAAAATGTATGTTTTATGAGGTTGCTGCTTTTAACCGAAATAATTTTATTCAAACTGCTGGCACCATCTATACGTTAAGTCGGCTATTTTTGGGGCGCTCTCGCAAATTAAATGCCACTTTTCACCAAAATAATATTTTTCAATTATTTACTGGCATCATCTACATATACGTCAGGGCGGCTAGTTTTGGAACTGCCCTCGTATTTTCTCTAGGAAATATGCTTTCATATTTCATGGATGTTAAGTCAGCTAAGAGTTTTCTTTGTTTATTTTTTCGCGTGCCCATGTTACAAATCTAAAGACAAACTTATTCTGCATGCAATAGTGTAGGGCATTAGAAGATGACTGACAGCCTGATATCTTATATCTTTTCTTTTGCTTAAGTTTGTATTATATGCACCATTTCGCTCGCATGCTGCATCGAATACCTTCATTGCTCTATGACAACGCCCACGCTATCTTCTACTAGTTATTACTTTCACTTTTTCTGCCACTTAAGCACGTAACCGCACCAGGACTTATGTTATAATTTTTTTTTTTTTTTTGGGTTTTCCTAACAAAAAAAAGAAGACAAAAACCCACATACGAGTAGCAACAATACGATAAATGATATTCTTTCATATTATTTAAGTTCATCGTTTTCGTTGTATTCTATATATGCATCTTTTTGTGGCACAATGCCGTAGCATACCCACCGCGCTTCATATTGCCAACATTCTGACCTACTTCACGTGGTCTCGGTGTTGGGTTACAAATTCTAGTACTCAACTGCTGGTACATTCGTCACTTAAGTTGGGATTTCATTTCTCTGCCAATGTGGGTCAATTAAATGTTATTGTCGCACTTTTCATCACAGGGTTTCTTTTCGTGCCACAATCAAAACAATACTTCGTTGGCGTTCAAATGGTAAAAGGATATTTCATTCAAGACTTCCGTTTGAGTTTTATGGTCAATGACTTGTTTATGACTCAAAGCAATAATACAGTCAATACAGAGTGAAACCAAATAAAAGATCAGGCATTAAATATGAATCCTTCGTTGAAATGAAATAGTTATGTGTACTAGAAACTTGGCAAAGCATGCCATCGAGAAGCCTCAAGTATACTGCAGTGTCGACATTTAAATATGTATAACTAAAAGTACGTGATGATTGCAAATGGAATTTTGGGTCTAATGATTTGTAAGTATTTGGGTATTCATGGCCTTTCTATTTCTCCTGGAAAATATCAAGAGCGTTTGCGCAAAATATTAAGCCACAAGGAGTTTTCTTTCGAATAACTTAGTAAAAGATATTGGAAGCATTTACGTGCAGACATATATAAAGTGTAGTAAAAAGAAATCTATTATTTTTGTAAGTCATTTAAGGCTTTATTTAGAATAGTTAGAATGATCCGATTTAGGTCAAACATATTATATACATATAATTGTACGATAACCTGTTGCCATTTGGAAGATTTAGGGTGATTCTTTTAAGATTTAAGTTTTTCAGGTTGGCAGCACTGCGCAACGAAGAAAATATTGCAGCCGTAGCGACCAGTGTTAATGACGATCGTGAAATGTTAATTCGCCGCCGTTCTCAGCGATTGGGCATGTGTTACACAAGCACAAGGATTTTTTTGCCCCAATTGGCTGAGTTGAACTTGGTTGACATGTGGTTTCATCAGGACGGTGCAACTTGCCACACTGCTCGTGAAACAATTGATATATTGAGGGATGAATTTGGTGAGCAGCTTATCTCTCGATTTGGCCCTGTGAGTTGGCACCCAAGATCTTACGATTTAACGCCTCTTGATTATTTCTTGTGGGGTTATGTCTTTATGGACAAGCCAAACATTATTGGAACCTTACATGATAACAAAACACGCGTTATTCGTGGAATACAGGCCGAAATGCTCGAAAAAGTAACGAAAAATTTAACCTTCCGAATGGACATTTTGAGACGGAGCCGCGGACAACATTTACATGAAATTATCTTTAAAAATTAAGTGGCAAAGACCAATTTATCGATTCCAATAAAAAAAATGTTATGCACAATGCAAATTTGAGTGTTTTACTCGATTTTTAAAAAAAAACTACGATTAAAAAATCGCCTTATAATTCCATTATATCACACTCATGGAAACTCTTATTCATATTGGCAAAAAAACTGGGACATTCGATTTACTCAAGCTAGCAAAATCATTTGCCATAGACAGGAATAGGTGGAAATCACTTTGAGTCAGCTCTAAACTAAGACATAGGTGGTGTTAATACGGGGGGTTATGACAAGTGGTTTCAAAAAAAAAATTTGGAAGTTAGAAAATGAAAACACGGGGGTTAGAATTTCGATAGAAACTTCTTTTTATTGAACGGTTTACCTTTCTGTTTATATATATGGGGTCATATATATTTCCTTTCATTTGAGGTGAGAGTGTAGGTTTCGCACTGTTCTTAACAAAGTGAGATCAAAATAAGTACTGAACTGTGTTAGCCACTTCACGAGAGTTCAAGTGCACATCTTACGAAGTATCTCACTGTTTCAGTGCTGGAATAAAACTATATTCTTAACAGTTAAAGGAATAGAAATGGGAACGCGCATTTAACAGTGCGTTGGTGGGACGATATGGAATCGTTGGTTTCTCATAAACAGGTGGGTTTGAATTAAATTGAAAATATGTCAGCAGTTTCTAAACGGATGGTCCGGTTTTGGCTACAGCAGTGGTTTAGTCGAATTTAAGTTTCAAATTTGGACCTTACATAGGATTATCCATTTAGTAATTTGCAAAACCACCGGTTCGGCAGGGCTGTCAGCTTGGTAGATACCTCTCCTCTGAAGTGTTATTTAGTTAGTGAAAGGTTTGTCGCCAATCCCACCAAACATACAACAAACTCTTCTTGACCGTGAATCCAACTTGCCCCTGTTTGTTACGGCTCAGTGCCATTCGGTCGATTTATTTTGTCAGAACTGATCCATAGCTATAGAAATTGGTCGATTTTGTTGTGATTCGGCCGTGACTCACAGGTGGAAAATCGGTGGATGAGGTTTCTTTTTGCGTTAATTCGTATGGAACTCATTCATTGAGACTTTGAAAAGGGTTTACTAGAATTGATGTTCTGAAATTCTTATGAAATATATGGACAAATTTTCTATAAGCTATAGATTGAAATCTAACCAACGGTATGAGTTAAATTGGCGCAGGTACCAGCAATGAGCCACAATACACAAATATAACGTTACATAATTTAATTTCTAACTCATTAAGACTTCGTTGTTTCCTACTTGTTTTAAATAGATAAAGTGGATGCTGACAGTCCCATTATTGGCGTTTTAATTAGAATATATTACTCCAGTGAAAAATTCGTACTTTTATTTATATCACCCAATATTAATGCGTTAACAAAGCTCTGTTAACTCAATATAAGAGGTCGAACAAACTATAGTTTGTTCTTGGTTTTGCTATCGGGATTCCAAATTTCTCTTCACGCACATAGTTGACCGTTACTCAAATAACGATAGACTTTTGTATCGGGATTCGACCCTTGAAAAATAATCCTAGTTAAATTTTGCTAAAAATATAAAATTACATAAAATCAAGTATAAGATTTTACATGATGTTAGAGTTTATATTGAACGTTTTGGTATAATCAAAGAGTTTTACAGTCATCTGCAATATTGCCGCATAACTACACCAACACACTGAATTCATTTGGTGAAATAATTATTCATCCACAAACTTTGTGTTGCACTTTACATAATCATTGCAGCAGTCATTGAAAATTGTAATTTTCTGAAGGACCTACATTTCCTTCAAGTTTATGAATTATTCCTTTCAGCAAAAAGATCCACCTGGTGTCTCTTCATCCCATTATAAATAAAATGAAAACTCATAAACTACATTTTGGTAAGCGGAAATGCTTTTATTTATAACGTCATATTTTTCCCACAAATCTGTGTAGCACTCAAAAAATGTAATATTCATTTTAAAAAGCAATCGGAAAAAGGATATGAAAATGCTAGGAAAGTAAAATGACAAATTGTAATGTACAGCAAAAAAGAAAAAGTCGTCCAGAACCAGCAAAAGAGGATAGCAATTTATCTTGGAGTATTTCATGCCTTTCATTATGTTCTTGCAGATGTTCCTGTAAAACGTGTTGAATTTTTCCTCTTTTTTTTGTTTTTTTCTTTATTTTATTTACAGTCGCTTGAAACCTTTTAGCCAAATTGCGGGCTTGGGCAAAACGTGATTTCATTACAATTGGTAATTAGATAAACTATTCGAAAATTCCCCGACAAAGAACATTAACAAAAATACTTAAAGTTGAGTGGAAAATATTTACGTTAAAAATGTGCAAAAATGAAAACTAAGAATTCATTGTCGTTGTTCATTTTCTGATCAAAGTATGAGTGTTATGCAAATGTGCGAGGTGGTCCCAGAACTAGTCGACCTAACAAAGAAGGCACTAAAACATTGTTTTTTCAAACTTTTTAGTTCCATTCACTTTTTTCAGCGATATTCCATAGCTTCAATACCCTGTTGATAGCAAGAACTGGAAAACTCCTTAAAATAGCCATCAGCCACAGACTCCACCTCTTCATTGTTGGCAAATCTTTTACCACAGAGTTAGTTTTTCAAAATTGGAGATAGAAAATAGTCCGAGGAAGCAGAATCTGGCGAATAAGGTGCATGATAAAACAATTCGAACTTTAATTCATTAATTTTGGACATCCCAATAGTGGATATGTAAATTGAGTCATTGTCTTGATGAAACAACACTTGCTTTTTCACCAAATGTGACCTTTTTTGGATAATTTCATGACCTAACCGTTGCAACAAATTAGCATAATTTCTGAATATCAATCATCAATAAAAATATTCCTATGCGCACTCCAAAAAACAGACGACAGACCTTGCCTGTAGATGGAACTGTTGTCGCCATCTTTGGACACGATTCTTTGATTCCAGTCCACTGCTTTGACTATTCCTTTGTCTCGGGTGTGAATTGGTGCCTCCTTGCCAAATCCATGAATATAAATGGACGCAAAAATTAACTCACTCCATTCGCCCAACACTCTACTGAAATATATTCACGACGCTGTGTTATATTGACAGCAATCGCGGCACCCAGTTTGCGCAAGCTTTCTCTTCTTCAAAACTTCGGTACATACACGATGCACATGTATAGCACTTTTTGAAATGGCTACCATTTCAGCTAGCTTGCGGACCTTCAGCAGACAATCATGCAATACCATTTTGTGGAATTTCGTAACCGTGTCTGACATTTGACATTTGATCGACCACTACAGTGTTCGTCTCGGCAGCTCGTATGGCATCGTTTAAACTCTGCTTCCCAATGTTGTAAACGAAGGAACAGACTCCTCCAGTGTAGAATCTATGTCTATATTCCCCCTGACTTATTTGCCACCTCCTTAGACTGGTAAAAGAAAAAGATATGCGGGAGACAGCGACCGTAAAGTAATAAAATTACTGACTGCAAAAATTCTAGATTGCTGTCATTGTATTAGTTGACCAAAAAAAGGGAAACGGCCTTCACCGAGCTACTGTCTTGTATACGAGGAGAAAGATCGAGATCGAGATGGTTGAAAGCCTTTTCCGCGATTACTCAGCAATACCTCAAAGTATGTAGAGCCACATAGAAAAGAGATTTGTGAACTTCATGGCATCACTCCCCACATTCAAATTTCTTGATCTGGTGGATTTAGTGGTTGATTCTCCCAGTTAATTGGCTCCAATTCGATGTTCTTTTCTTTACGAGGACGGCTGCACAACTTTTTTCATTGCACTAGGAAAATTCCATACACTTTTGCATAACTTTCGTACTCAAACACACTTGAGATGTTGACAGTGGCATACGGTGAGAGTACTTTGAGTAAAAACATGTTTACAAGTACAAGTTGTGCAAGCTTTTCACAGAAGGTCGAGAAAATGTGAATGACGACGCTCGCTCTGGACGCCACAGCACATCAACAACCGATGAAAATGTTGAGAAAGTGAAGAAAATTATTGTGGAGAATCGTTGAATCACAATCAGACAAGTTGCTGAGGATATCGGCATATCGGTTGGCTCATGCCATGCAATCTTTTCGGAAATTTTGGGCATGAAGCGTGTGGCAGCGAAGTTCGTTCCAAAATTGCTGAATTTTGACCAAAAACAACATCGCATGAGCATCTCTCAGGAATTGTTGAATGACGTCAACGATGATCCAGATTTGCTTAAAAGAGTCAATTGGTGATGAATCATGAGTACCTGGCGTATGGGGTATGACATCGAAACCAAAGCTTAATCGTTCCAATGGAAGGGTCCAGAAGAACCAAGACCAAAAAACCGTACGCCAAGTTCAATCAAATGTCAAGGTTTTGCTCCCTGCATTCTTCGATTACCACGGCGTAGTGCATCAGGGATTCTTACCACAGGGTCGTACGGTAAATAAGGAGTAATACCTTGGAGTTATGCGCCGTTTGCGTGAAGCAATACGAAAAGAACGCTCGTAATTGTGGAAAGGAAATTCATGGCTTTTGCATCCTGTTCACTAATCTTTGCTTTTAAGAAATTATTTGGCAAAAAAAAAACACCATCCTCAGACACCGTATTCAGCAGATTTGGTCCCCTGCGACGGAATCGCTGTGAGAGCTCAAGAACATACCAAACAGTGCATATCAGGATAGGAGAAAACGCTGCCACAAATTTATTATAACTGAGGGGGGCTACTTTGAAGGAGATAAAATAGAAATTGATGAATAAATAAATATTTTTTGAGAAAAATTAAAATTCACTCTATTTTTTGAACATACCTCGTATACAAAATATGTAAAAACATACAAAATATGTATATAAAATATGTAATATGTCATATGTGAAGATGATCGCAAATTTAACAAAATCTGTCGTTCTTAAATAACTAAAGACACAACTTTTCATAAAGTCGATGTAAAAACTCTGAAATTATGGCCGTTTTTGACAGGAAAGCCGGTTTAAAAATCACCCAAAAACTGATCTTAGGTTGCTTAGATAAGTTGGTATTATAAGTTATATGCTAGAAATGATTCAATCAACAACTTTAAATTTCAGCCATTTAATAGCATATACGATGCATACTATCCCACTTTTAAAATTTGTATTTATATCAGGAGCTAAGTTTTATATTCGTACGCATATTGCGACTCTGATGCAAACGCACTTTAAATGAAACTAGAGCATACTTATGTGCTGATATTATCAATATGAAATATTGTCCACCTTTAGGGGCGATTCACAATATCAATGATCATTTGGAAGCTCTGCATACCTTTAGGGTTAACTGACATTATTTGAATTTAATTACAGCAAATGAGTGCATAAAAGTTGTTTTTTTTTTGTATTGCTGAGAACTGTACAACTATACAAAACTGTTTATGAAATTATTTGTACATATTATACAGCTTTAAGTTACCAACTGATGCAAAATAAAGGTAAAAGTAAATCAGCTTTTCATTTTCTATTATGCCATAAACATAAATTGTTTATATCCCAGAATGAATCGACAAATCAAATCTATCTTACGGTCGTATGAAAAAAGCATAGATTACATTGGGCCAACGTATTTTTTGACTCAGATGTCGCTACATTTCTCCATTGTACTTTGGATTTCCAAATACGCAAGATAAAATTATATTCACAGTCACATTCTATGAGTTCTTCCATTTGGGGCCGTACGTAAAATTCCAGTGGGAATAGAAGAAAATGTAATAGCATTTTCATACTCTGTTGGTTTCTTCTCGTCCTATTCCAATTTTCTACGTAGTAGACACCTCTTAAAACTTAAGTATTGAACATCACGTGCAGGCGTGAAATTAAGTGAATTTTAACAGGTTGAAACTCGTGAAATAATGTACAACAGCGACAGTTAAACAAAATTGGAATATGAAAATGAAAATACATAAATCGGCAGAGGAAAACATTGACAAAACCTCAACGTACAAACAAAAACCACAAAAGACAAATGAGAGAAAGCATTCCCACAATATCAAAATTCCAAGCACGTACTCATACGTATAAAGAAAAGAAATGACTGTCATACAGTCAGAGCTTTAGCAACGGTAACAGAAAATGACAATCTACTTGTGTGTTCGCTCAAGTCATACATTTGTATAATTCATTTCGTCACCAACACAGTCGCCCCCAAACCGATATACACTGTTATGACGGCTGTGGAATTTATGGGAAATGTATTGCATACTCTTAGGCGTTCATAGTAAACAAAAATGTGGAAATCCTTCGCACTCAAACGCCACGTTATATAGTGTATGTCGGTAATACATTTTCTAATATTAGTTATTTATAATGGACTATTACACTCTTCGTTTTGTTTGCAGATTCTGGATTTTCTTGCGTTAGCCCAAAGTGAATATATGAAGGCATTATTTGCTAAGATGAAGATGAAATGAAATTTGGAAATGTAATGTTTTTCCGTTAATACAACAACAAAAAAGCTTGTGTAAATATCTGCAAGATAAATATGGAGATTAGAAAGACATTTGATATTTGTCACGAAGGACGAATATCTTTATGTTTGCGAAATATGCGGTCTAATTTTGGGAGTACACATGCTTTGCATAGCGTTAGGGGGATAAGGAAGGTTTCGGACAAGAGAGAAATGACCTTAGTTTTTGCAATAGCAGCAAAGACTTTGAATATGAGATTCTGATAGCCCTCAATACACGTGTGCAAACATCAGATTGCTATTGGATCATTTCCTAAAACGGGTTGATGAATTTTATCAGTTTTTTTTTGATGTCAAAAGAAATGTTACTAATGAAACCATGAAAATTAATATTATTTTAGTTTTACTATAAAGGCTTTATTTAGAGCAATTAAGTTAATCTAGATTAACTTGGATAAAATAGAAGATCCTAGATTGATTCACATTTCACAACATTATTTACGCATTTGGAAAACTTAATTTGGGCATATTAGAGGGTATATTCGTTTCCTATTTTTTGTCAAAAATTTTAATTTAGTCTCCTTACTCACAGGAGTGAATTTAATCCCCCTTAATCTCCTTACTCTCCTTACAAAACAGGAAAATATAGTTGTATAAAATCTATGAATGGGATTCGACAAATTCATGCGATGCCTGAGTTCATTCACAAACTAAAGTCTTTAAATTCACTAACTTTTTTAAATTTAAGGCTAATTGTATTTTAAATATTATGATACAAAGAAACTTTCATCGCGGATTCATATTTGATATCAAGAAAAGAAAATAAATAAAAGTAGAATGTGTCACACGACGAGGTGATACTTTTTTACATGTGGTTAAAACTATCAATTAATTTTATTTACTTTATGACAGAAACATATTTAACAGCGCAAAATAATAGCATTTTCCTCTCCAATGCATAGGAAACTAACAGAAATAAAGTAATGTTTCAGCAATAACGCAACACTTTATTATACAACTAGCTGACCCGGCAAACGTTGTTTTGCTTTCAAAATGCCTTTTGAAAAACAAATGGTATGTTTGTCACTTACCATTATTTGATTCAATGTTAATGTGGTAAAAAAAATTAATTGCAAAAATCTCATCTCCAACGCCATCTATCACTTCAAATAAAACCTTTTAAACCTTCCGGAATACTCTACCAATAATTTAAGACCAAAATGAGCCAAATCGGTCCAACCGTTCTCGAGCTTTAGCGAGACTAACGCACAGCAATTGATTTTTATATATATAGATATAATATAAATATATAAATATAAATATAAATATAATATAATATAGATTTTGAGAACACAAAAGTCGCTAATACTAAAGCACAAAGTAAAATACGCAAAAAGCTATGATTTCGATGAAACTTTTATTCCATTATAATGCCTGGACCTTGTCATTATGCACAAAATATAATATCAACCCGCCTCTGGGTTGGTTGCGGCGGTGGATTCTTTTGAGACAGTTTTCCAACAATTTTTGAAACATTGCGAGCGGTATCTCGGCGATAACTGGACGAATGTTAGTTTTCAAATGCTCCGAAGTTTGAGGATTTTCCGCGTAAACATGGTCTTTGACACAGCCCCACAAAAACAATTTTAATGGGGTCAAATTGCATGATCTTAGTTTTCAACTGACGTCGGCAAAACGTGAATTATGCTTTCTGCAATGTTCTCATGCAATGAAGCCCAAATCGCTCATGTTGTGTGGCTCATGGCACCGTTTTGTTGAAACCACATATCGTCCACTTTATAATCTTCAATTGCAGGTGGGGAAAAAATCGGTTATCATATGGCCATAACGCTCTGAATTGAATTCTTAACGCTTTCTCCAGCGTCATTTTCGAAGATATACTGCCCAATGACACCTACAGATCATGCGCAGTCACTTTTTCTGGATGCAATGGCTTTTCCGCAATCACCTTTGGGTTCTCTGAGCTCTATATATGTGACAATTTTGCTTGTTATTCTAACCATCGAGTTAGAAATAGGCTTCATTGCTAAAGAAAATTCAAAGCCTGTTGCTGTAGCCCAATCAGTATTTCTACGGCGTTGTGAATGGTCAGCCGGCTTTCATGGTTGCGTGAGTTGAAGTCTATATGGATGGAGGTGCAAATCCAAGTGCAAAATACGCCATAATGAACCGCTGGATAGGCCTAATTGCTGAGAACCCCTTGGAATCGACAAATTCGGATTATCCGCCACAGTTTCACTAACTGGAGCGATATTTTCGGTAGTGCGTATATTGCGATGTGGCACAGGCCTGATTACGTCTGTAACGCTTCAAGTCCCTTCAAATTTCTTTATAATCTTGCCAATTCCTTGCACATTAGGTCGATTATGGGGCCAATAATCACCCTGTGATGCACGGAGAGTGCCCACGTTTGAATCACCTCTTTTGTGATAAACTTTAACTATTTTTACACTTTCTTCGGTTGCTAAATAATCCATATTTGCAAATGGCAAACCTTTGTCTAAATAAATTATATTTCAGATGACAGGTATTTAACAGCTGACAGACAACCTTGCCAGAACGGTGATTTTGAAACCAATATATGAGTAACTCTGTATTATTTTAGTACGTAGATCGTTTTGATCTTAACTAAAGTCAAAGTCATTAAATACTTCATCTCTATAAACGATTGAACCATCCCATTTAGCATACAAGATATGCTTGCTTATACCGAATTCTCCTACAGCTATCATTCTAAATTGGTAACGCAGTACGCACCCGCACAAAGTTGTTGGTTTCTGTCAATTAAATACAAATAATCTAACATCAGTGATTTAAATGCAAATCACTCGTCATCACTAATGATATGCAAATCACTCGCCTAACTAACAGAGTCATTAGGACTTTTCACAGCATCGCATGCTTATCCATTTCTTCTATGTTTAATTATTTCATAATTTATATAACTTCATATATGTTAAATATTAAATCCGGAGCCATTGTGACTGACCTCTTACCACTGGGATTAATCACCCGACAAATTGGCGATATATGTAAATATTTCCCTGTGTTATGTAAAATATTTATAAAGATTGATTGACAGTTATGGACAATCATTAAAAATAATTGCTGAACGGCCACATAACCATTATTCCCAATCAGCATCGTAATGATGATCACATCTGGCAACATCTATGAATGGCTTTATGTGTACACATCTGTCAACAACAGCTACTGAGCAATTGGCTCAGGCAAAATGTTTACGTTGAATAATATTTCTTACCCTTGAAATAATAGCGAATAATATAGTAAATAAATTTTTTGAATAATGATTGAATGTGATTTTCATGAGAACATTAGAAAAAACCCTATTTCGAAGAGAATAGACGTAATAGTTGATTTGGACCGTCAATTTGTGTGTCTGCCTCCATTTCCAATATATTAGAATTTCACAATTATGATATCGGATTGTTTGGAAAGTACCTTCGGTTTATAAAAGAAATTTATTTACAAATTTATATACAAGAAAACAACTTTTTTTTTCTATTACATAATCTCCCCCTTTTTTAATAACTTCTTCCCACCTCTCTGGGAGCTTTTTAATTCCTCTCTGATGAAACTCGTGTGGTTTTTGTGAAAAAAGCGTTCAATTCAATTTTGTCACTTCCTCGTCGTTACGGAAATGCAAACGCTTCAAGTGTTTGGTCAGACTGCGACATAGGTGATGGTCGGACAAGGCGTAGTCTGGGGAGTACGGCGGGTGAGGTAAAGCGGCCCCCCAAACTCTGTTAGTTTTTGCAGGGTCCGCAAGGCAGTGCGAGGGTTGACGTTGTCATGATGAAAGATGACGCCTCTCCGATTGATGAGCCTCGGCCGTTTTTCTTCCAATGCCGCCTTCAATTTACCTAATTGTACGATATAAAGGGTGTCCTAACAGGAATGCAAGATTTAAATTTGACGCCATTCGAAGTGTCATTGTTTGACATTTGAACAATTGTTATTGTTTGCTAGTAGAAGGTACGAGGTTAGTAAAAATGGAGCGCTACACGAATGAACAACGCATTCTCACTGTGAAATTGTTTTACCCAAATGGTGAAAGTTTTGCGGCTACAGTTCGCAAATTGCAATCAATTTGGGATCACAATAATGCTCCAAAAGAGTCAAGTGTAAAGAGATTAATGGACAAATTTGCCACAACTGGGTCTGTTAGTGATGTAGAGACAACAACGTGATGATGTCGCTCAAACTCCATTCACCTCAATTCGACACCGAGCTTAGCAAATCCACTATGCAGCGAATTTTGACGAAAGATTTGCATCTTCATGCATACAAAGTTCAATTGACTCAGGAACTGAAGCCAGCTGACCATGGACAGCGAAGGGAGTTCGCTAATTGAGTATTGAAAATGCTGATTTTGCCGATAAAATCATCTTCAGTGACGAGACCCATTTCCATCTTGATGGTTTCGTCAATAGGCAGAATTGTCGCATTTGGGATGACGAAAATCCTCGAGTGATTCACGAGAAGCAAATGCATCCTCAACGTGTCACTGTGTGGTGTGGATTTTGAGCTGGAGGAATCATTGGAGCTTTTTTTATGAAAATGAGACATGGCAAGCGTCAATGGTGTTTGGTGTCGTGAAATGATAACCAGTTTTTTCGTGCCTAGAATTGGAGAAATGAATGTGAAGGGCATGTGGTTTCAACAAGACGGCGCCACATGTCGTACAGCTAGATAAACAATTCAATTGCTGCATCAGTCATTTCCCGGTCGTGTTATTTCGCGTTTTAGAGACCAAAATTGACCGTCTAGATTGTGCGATTTAACACCATTAGACTTTTTTGTTTGGGGTTTTTTGAAGTCGATGGTTTACGCGAATAAGCCGACGACAACTCAAGTCTTAAAAGAGGAAATTGGACGCTGTATAATGAAATACCGCAGCAATTATGCAAAACGGTCATACAAAATTTCATTAAAAGATCGCGTATGCCAGCAAAATCGCGGCGGTCATCTGCCCGATGTGTTATTCCATTCATAATTTCATTCTGTCTACTTTACGTTATAAGAGTTTCATGATTTGTTTTTAAATATCTGTGTTTTATTTAAAATTCAAATCTTGTGTTCTTGTTGGGACATCATTTAGTAGCCCGCATTAATCGTTTGATTTGTTGGGAGAGGCTTAAAAAAGACTACCTCTTAGACATCCCACCAAATCGACAACATTATCTTCTTGGGGGAAGGCCCACTTGAGAGGTGGATTGAGGGGGTTCATTTGGTCTCCCCCATGATCTTTTCCGCATTACATTGTTGTAGACTATCCATTTTTTATGCCCCGTTATGAGGTTCTTCAGAAATGGTGTCCAGTTATTTCTATTGCAGACATCAACGCGATTCAGGCGGTTGGCCTGGGTGAGAGGGTGCGGTACCCACTCATCGAGGTTGCTCACAAATCCGAGCTCTTTTATGACCCCGTGGACGGTTGAAACTGATTCTTTGAATATTTCAGATATTTCCCTAAGTGTGACAAGGGGATTAACATTAATTTGTAGACTATCCATTTTGTATCCCCTGTAATGAGGTTCTTCAGAAATGGTGTCTTGTTATCTCTCTTTTTAGATTATCGCAGACGTCTACGCGAGTCAGGCGGTTGGCCTGGGTGAGAGAGTGAGGTACCCACTCATCGAGGTTACTCACAAATCCGAACTCTTTCATAACCCCGTGAACGGTTAAGACTGATTTTTTGATTACTTCAGCTATTTCTCTAACTTTTGCGAGGGGATTAACATTAATTCGTAGGAATCGTGGATAACCACTATTTATCAGCGTTCACTATTGGTGATTTTTTTTGATATTTTATTTACAGAAATCAAGCATAACGTTTTTGTCTTCTTTCTGTATGAAATTTATTTTATTGCGGAAAAGTGAGTCGGAGCAGACCATAACGTCCAACAACGTCTACACTCCTTATTATTTATTCCTTTATGAGAGGATTATTTGTTAAGGGAAAGACCGTTTCTTCCGCTTGAAAAAGTGTCTGAGCTTTATTTGTCGATCTCCAATTAGCGAATGAACAGAACACAAAGTGAACATTAACATGAAACCAATAGTTTTAAAATATAAGAAGAAAAAATTTAGACTTATCGTTATCGAAACTGCGATTTCGGAGTTATAAGTTGGAGTGATATATGCTCAACAACAAAATTAGCAACAATGCAATGATGTAACAAATAAGAATTGCGCCGGAGATTTACATTAGTGAGCATTTTGCACAAATTTGAGTGTTTTCAGTTCACTCAAATAATACATAAGAATACTCTCGAAAAACAATGTCAGTTAATTAACACAAATTGAATTCATTTGGAAATTAATAAAATTGACGAATGATTGAAGAAGTTTAATAAAATATTAACGTATGATATTTAGAACATATAAGTAAATTAATCCATGGCCGCTACAAATTAAATCTCTCACCTCCACGGAAACAATTTCTTTCGGTCGTCGTGATCTTGGAGTGTCCATTACGGAAAACTCGCCGTAGAAGAACTTTTAAATCATTTTTGGCAAATTGTTCCATTTGGTCCGTTTTTTCATAAGCAGATTTTATTTTTCGGCCGGCTTCAGTAGCCGTTTTTCCTTTTCAGAAATAATACAGCATAATTAATATGCAAAAATTTCTCTTTTTTGCTCATTTCTTCCACTTTTTAAAACGACTAGTACGACTAGAACACAAGTAAACAATAGTAAACAGTTTAGAGAAGGGGTGGGAGGAAATTAGGATAGTGTTTGAAGGAACTCTACGTCATTAGAAGTGACGTGTGGTGAACTAACGAATTAATCGAATGAACTTTCCGAACAACCCGATACATTGAAAAACTCGTTATTTGGAATAAACATATTTTTCCCCTTCAAGGAAGTACTATTATCAATAATATCCTCTGAAGATATCAAATAAGGATGAAAAGTAACACATGTTACATGTTTCCAGTAACATGTCTCTAGTATTTCTCTCTTCTGTGTTTATTTACCAGTCCCCTTGAATGCGATGCATGTTTTCAAAAGGCTTAAAATAGCAACTTTTAATAACATTTCTCTATTCTCTAAAGCGAGCCGCACTGATAACCTTGTTTCATTTATTAATATTTACAACGCTTCTAATTTATATTTTTGATCACTTTTAAAAAGAACTAAAATGTAAAAAAAAGAAATTATCCGTTTTTGCCTATGAAAACGTACGTCAAAAAGAACGCGTTTCTTATTAGAAAGTACTGAAGACGCATCGCAAACATGTTTTCTGTCTATAGCAAACCTTAGTAAAATTCACTACTACCGATAGTTTTTCCCCATCTGCGATTCATTCACTCCTTTTTTCACATTGAAAAACACCTTTTTATTGGATATGTGCTACATACAAAAAAAAAAAAACAAATTGCTAAATGTCCTTGACTAGCCCAAGAAAAGTTCAGTAGTGTTAAAACACTATTTTATTGCTTACAGTTTATTATTCGTGCTGCTTTCTTACATCTTAGGAAGCAACTTTTTACTGATGTGCTTAATCTAACAAAATTCCTGATGAATCTGTAATTGAAACCCTACATTATGCTATTTATGGGTAATCGTTTTAACGAAAAAATTCTCACATTAATGGTCTGCAGAGTACTAAACATTTAAATATGTATGACTCTCAATTCCTTATTCACAAAAATTTGCCGTTTCATATCTGATTGCGCAGCTTTTCCTTGTCGAATATTATTATGAACATATTATTATGTACATTTATTATTATGTATATCAATTCGCGGTAATTTAACGTGGGTCTCGCTACGAAAACCATTCTCACGGTGTGTCATCACACATGAAAATATTTTTATTTGCATTTGCGACAGCAAGTGCCCTTTAGGTTAACTCAAACTAATCCCGGAAGGATAAGTCTAAGCATCTTTAAGATGACAGTCGTATCCCCTAGGACTTGTTCCTTCCCTCAGCCAGAGTACCTTTGAAGTCACTGGTATGAAGTGAACTTCCTCCCGGTAGGGAGTAAAGCCATTTTAGACACCTCAGCCGGCTCGATGACGAACAAAGTTTTCCAATTTCTCACATTACCATTAGAAGAATCTGATGTAATGCAGGAACATTAACAACTCGTATTCTATTAACCACAGTGAGCACGATGCTCCCACAATGGCTCCTACACCAACATCAGGCAAGAACAAACCTTTCGTGGGGTATCTAATCTCCCGTCCTGCCAGAGGTCAGGGTATTACATTACATGAAAACTTATAAACGCAGCCACTGAGCCGGGCGGAGGTTTGAAGTGCTAAACTTTCCTCTCTATGTTGAAGAACTTACACATAAAAAAACATATTAGCCTTTAGGATTCTTTGGCAGAAATACTAACACAAATTAATTAATAAATACCACATAAATTATAGACCACATAATATTTAGATCCATATAAAAAAAATAAAATAACTAAAAATAGAATTTGAAATGGTCAACGATAATTTGCCAAACAGTGGTTAAACCTAGATTAACACGTTGCGCAAATGACGGCTATAGCCGTCCGATCTTATTGGCAAACGGCAGCTATAGCCGTTTCAGAGCACGATTATATGCCGCAAATGACAATTACAGCCGTCCGATCTTATTGGCAAACGACGGCTATAGACGTCGTGCACATTGTAATCAATAAAAAAAAGAACAGCGCTAGCATATTTATTGCCTTTTTATGCGTTTTCTCATGCTTTACCGCTTCCAAACATTTGGGCACATACAGTCATAAGCAATTGAAAAAATGTGTTTCTGAGCACGAACGTCAAATTAAAAGTGCGCAGCAACGTGTTAAATTGTTCTAAAATCCTTGTTCGGTGATTATTTTTAAATCAACCCACTGCACATTTTAACCATTGCTTTGCAATTCAACACACAAGTCAAAATAATGTTGATTGATTTTACAAATTTACTTGCACCCCATGAACAGAACATGGGATAGCTTCTTACAGTTAGTATTCCTGCACGCAATACATTTTTGGATACACTAAATGCGCTCTACAGTTTAACGAGGATTCCGAGCTTTTACTGGACTAATTGATTATTGTCGACTAATTGATTATACGAATTGCCCGTCACACGATTCCAAATAACAGCCGTCCAAAGAAATATTTAAAGTATGTATTGAACCCACGACCGTATGAAGGAAAATCGCCTATGCTAAACGTATTGTACAGCCTCCTTAAATACTGATGACTACTGCTTAGAAGTTGCTACAAAAGGCCCCAATCATAAAAATTGTAAAATGGGGACATTCATTAATCACATCACATATGTTCACCACCTTCTTTAACAATTTTATGTGCACAGTTTGATTGACAGAATGAAAGATAGTGAGATTTATTGGTAGTAGAATTTAGAATTGGCCCAAAGCTTATAATATAAACTTCATTTTTCTTTGTCAACTTTTATTAACGAATCTATACTGGTGTTGAATACACTTAAACTGTCAAGCTGACAAACTTTTTTTGATTGAACGTGAAAATTCCAACTTTCCTTGTTCAGCAGACATAACTTTTAAACTTAAATATTTGTTTTAAAGTTACTCGCAGCATAGTTTCGTGCGAGTGAATAACAAAGTACACATCAAAGCATACTTAACCAAAATAAACATTCTAGTCCAACATTTATCTTGTTGCAGGCAACGTGCAGAGGAAAGGAAACAACACAGCAAAAGTTAACAACAATTTGACATGTAAAACGGCACTGTGCATAACTTCATCTCAAAATTATCGATGAAATTGTCTGCAGTGAATAACGAATGGTATTTTTGTTCTTTTAATAAACATTAGAATATGCAACTTTTAAACAAATTCTTGAGGCTAAAATTCATAACTTTTGTAATTTGCTAGAAAACGGCGTTATGAGTTGTTTGTTTCTCAAATTCTTTGTGGAAATAATGTAAAGTCACCATTTTATTTTACAACAACAGAAACTGGATTTCCATTCTTCACACAAAAGTAATAAAAAAAAATTATATTTTTATGGGAAATTTTGCACTGTCATTAAATTAACGGTGCCTGTGTAAAGGAAATTTAATTTTAATTTTCTAAGTTACTACCAATTAAATGGTAGCCACTTTATTGTCCATTTTATGTTCTATCCTAAAAGAAAGAGCAATAAATGCAAACAAAATGGTTGGCTCGTAAATGTCCTTCTTGTATGCTGATGCAGTTGGACCGCTATATTGCAAAATAAAGTAAATAAAAGCTTATGCGTTTGACGCCAATTTGCTCAAATAATTGGAAAAATAACTTTCCAAAACATTTTAAATCTAAACGAATAATTCACGACTATACGCAGAGTGTATAACCTCAGTTAACTATACGAGAAGGGTCAAAAAATTACCCGACCTAACAAAGAAGACATAACAAACTTGGGAAAAATTATCTTCATTTTTCAACATAATCTCCTTTTAGCCCGGTACACTTTTCCCAGCGATATTCATTAGCTTCTATATATTGTTTATAGTAAGAGCTGTCCAACTCCTTAAAACAACCATCAACCGCAAAATCTACCTCTTCATTGTTGGCAACATTTTTACCACCAAACCACTTTTTCAAGTCTGCAAATAGAAAGTAGTCTGGGGGAGCTAAATTTGGCAAATAAGATGCGTAGTGAAGCAATTCGAACTTCAACTCATTAATTTTGTCCATTGCAATAGTAGATCTGTGAACTGGAGCATTGTCTTGATGAAACAACAATTTCCTTTTCGCTAAATGCAGCCTCTTTCCATAATTTCATTATTTAAACGCTGCAATAAATTAGCATAACATTCGCCGTTGATGGTTTTTTTTCCCCATCTGAAGATAATCAATAAAAATAATCCCCTGCGCGTCCCAAAAACCAGACGCTATGACCTTGCCTGCAGATGGAACCGTCTTCGCCTTCTTTGTACACGTTTCTGTCATTCCAGTCCACTGTTTTGACTGTTGCTTTGCCTCAAGTGTGAAGTGTTGGATCCATGTCTCATCCAAGATTATAAATCGACGCAAAAATTCGGCTTCAATGCGGTGAAACATCATCAAAAACTTTACTGAACCACTCTACATCTTCACGACGCTGTTTTTGCTCTATTGAAAGCAAGCGCGGCACCCATCTTGCGCACAGCTTTCTCATCTTAAAATCTTCGGTCAATGTACAATGTAAAGCACTATTTGAAATGCCTATCATTTCAGCTAGCTCACACACTTTTAGCTGACCATTTTGTGATCATCCAACACCATTTTGTGGATTTCCTTAATCGAATCCTAGTTGGCGTGGACAACTCATTTGGTAGACCCCTACGGTGCTTGTTATGGCAACTCGTACGGCCTCGTTTAAACTCTGCTTGAAAATGATTTTTTAAGTTTGCCGGAACAATAGTCGCTACTTAAGGCAATAATGTGAAAAAATATATAAAATTAAGACATTCCGAACATTACTTGACTACAATTAGTGTACAGCATTTAGATTATATTATTCAAAACTGAAACCGACAAATCGGATTTTTGTCCGAAACGTTATGCCATTTGTTTTTTCAAAGATATGATTTTCGAATAACAGCTGTTTTTGGTTGACAGGTTTTTGAAAGGAATAGTTATTGAACAAGTTTGATTAAGAACGGCTTTACTTTGCTTGAACTGAAATCCATAATTTGTGAAAATAAATGGCAACTTTTATCCGGTTGGTTAATATAAATTGTATAGTCTTATACCAACATACTGCTCAGGTAACCATTGTTACAAAATGTAAGTATCAACAATTGATGTCAAATGAATGACGCCTCTAATTTCATAATATGCAGTTGATAATTGATGGACTATTTTTTGGTTAACAGGTTTTTTAAGAGAATGACTTTTGAATAAGTTTGGTTAAGAACGGCTTTAGTTTGCTTGAACTGAAATATATAATTCGTGAAAATAAAATAAAATACAGGGTGTCCGTCGTAAAGGTATACTACTTTGTTTTGCCGCCATTTTGGTAAACATTAGTCTTGACAGTACATATTGGCAGTCGCGAAATAGAGACGTGTTGAATTTATTATGGAAAAATATTCGATAAACCAACGTGTTTTAATCGTTAAAACATTTTATCAAAATCAATCATCGATTACTGTGACGATGAGAAAGCTACGTCAAATTTTTGGGAGGAATAACGTGCCAACAAGACGCACTATTAATCGGGTAGTGAATGATTGCGAAGAAAGAGGGTTTGTAGCTGATAGGGCCAAGCTTGGACCACAAGGTACTGCAAGATCGGCTGAAAACATTACTGCTGCTCAAGAAAGTGTTCAAATCAATCCACTAACCTCAATTCGACGCCGTGCTCAGGAGCTTGGTCTTCAAAGAATAACTTTGTTCAAAATTTTGCACAAGGATTTGCATTTGTCTCCAATTAAGATTCAGTTGACGCAAGAGCTTCTTCCACAAGATCATTTACGCCGCCGTACATATGCCAATAGGATGTTACAGCCCGATTTTCATGAAAAAATTATAATGAATGACGAGGCACATATTCATTTGAATGGATATGTGAATAAACAGAATAGTCGGTTATGGGCAATGGAAAACCCTTAAATTATTCATGAGTCACCTTTGCATCCATTAAAGTAGCATAAGATGCTACTACGCAAAACTGGAAAGGTGGTAATATTTCAATAAAATTCCTGCAGTTACTTATTTACTTAAATTTCTGCGCTTTTTTGTCGGGTTTGACGAGATTTCATCACAGAAAGTGGGTTTAGTAGTTTTATCAGTTAAATTGTTTTAAAATAGGCAACAAAATCTTTCTTATCGCTATTAATTTGGAGCATTTAGCTAACTCATCGGAGATATTTCGAACTCATCTAGTATAAATTAGGTTTAAAATGACGCGATAACATATTTCACATTATAATAATAATATGACCGGTCGTGCAATAATGGTTGGTTCAACCTCCGATCTATCTACCTATTATTATTTGAGCTGTAAAGTTACTGGAAGTGGAAAGCACTCCTATGTATATCCCGCTTGTAAGACACAATGGTATGTATTTTTTTAATAATTTTCATATTTTCGATTTTCTTTGATTTAAAACTTGCAGCATTACACTGGTTTTACCGGGTTTCTTATTGGTCCAATAACCGAAAACTAGCTTCCCTAAGAAAATAAATAAATTATCGAATTACACGAAAACTGGTTTTCTTAAAAGTCGGATGAGTATTTGAAATCTTACCAAATGCATGGAAATTGTAAAACATCGGTAGAGCTGTAGCTATCTGCAGTAGGTCGTATACTTACTACTAATTCAATTTCATAACGTATACGCCATGATGTTCTCTTGATAGTGCATGAATTCAGGCGAACATCATTTGTCATCTGAAGTGTTATTTATTAAATGGTTTGCCATTTGAAAATATGGATCGTTTAATAACCGAAGAACGCGTAAAAATAACTAAAACTTACTTCAAAAGTGGTGAAGTATGGGCACTTTTCGTGCACTACGGGGTGATTATGGTCGTCGTAATCGACCTACTGTGCATGGAAAATTATGAAGAAATTTGAAGAGACTGGAAGCGTTACAGATGTGGTCGAAAATATCACTTCTGTTGGTGAAAGCGTAACGGATATTACGAATTTCAAATCAGAGCGCCATGGCCGTATGATAACCGACTTTTTGTTTGGCTTGCAATTGAAGATTATGAACAGGAAAATATGCACCGAACCACACTACACACTACCGTCATTATAGGGGAAGATAATAATGTTTATTGCAGTAAATTCAAGAAAATGTTTGAATTTGAGTTAAAAAAAACAAAAATATTGAAATGGAGTCAATGAGTCAAAAACAAAAAAGCTACAACTACAATTATAAAAAGTACTAAGCATCTTTTGACTAAGCGTGTTTCATAACTTTTTACGTCGATTGAGCGAGGTCCGTCTGTTTGTTAAGTATATATGATAATTGGCATAGATAGCTATGAAACTTTTTGAACTAGGCACAGGCTAATATTTTACCAGGAATTGTAAATAGGCGACAGCGGATACATGCAAAATTCTCGATTTATTAATTTGGGTTGATTTGGTTCGTTTCCTTTAGATTTCTTTCTTTCCTGTCAGATCTTGGCCAGCTTAAAACAGCTGTGTTAATGTACTAATGAACTAATGAAATTTATACTTAAGTAGTCTAATTTCTATGACCAATTCTGTAGAAAAAAAGCTTTCATATCAGCTTTCTAGCAGTGACTTTTCACACGATGATCTTCTCACTTTGTGATGAAGGAATGAGTTAAAAATTAGTACTTAATCTGCAGCAGCTCGCGAAACATCCATTTTTGGCATAACAAACAAAGACATCTATTTTTTTATGTAAAATGGTGCAGAGTTACCGTAATGAATGTCATATTTAGGTAGTGCAAACATACGGTTTTATATCGTAATAATTTAATCATTTTTAGTTATCCTTTATCATTCTCTTTATCTAGCTATCATTTCGTTATCCTTAATACCAAACACATATGAACTTCCTCAAGTCTTTAAGATACGGTAGTGACTTTCGTTCGTTTGGTGTAGCTAGATTGAAACCCATCAGACTGGCAATACCTGAGCGTAGATGGACGTTGGCATTGCTTTTGTATGCAAACTCTTGAAAGGTGATGTTAATTCGATGTTTTTGTTTGCTGAGAATGCATTTCTATGTTCCAAGCAGATATATTTATCCTCCTTACTTTGATTTTTAAAAAATAAACCATACGAATTCTTATTACATATTTTCGAAGAATTTATTATGACTATAACCGATTTTGGAATGTGGTGATTTGCGATTGTGAAGCCAACAATTTTCATAACCAGGTATTTGAATCGAGTTTTGATTTTGCTGGTACATTTGCACGCTATTCTTTTATTGCCTATACGACTATATAGTACCCTATCGTTTATCACCCGATGATTTTCTATACCTGATTTTTCCTTTCCTTCGTTTTTGCCGCTCATATTTTACCAATAAATTGGGCGAACCCAGGACTTTGGTGTCTACAAGAAAAAGTGTAAATCTCGGGTGTATCTAATGAAAGGGGAATATTTTAAAGTGATCGTTTTTAAAATCGCTATCACAATGACCCATGTGATTTGTACGAGTTGTTAAATTCCTTACTAAGTGTCAAAGTGAACCTGTTCCTGCCGAACATACATCCTATTTTTTGGTCCTATCGATCCGAATGACATATATTTGTATATTTCAAGACGGCGTAAGGTGTTGATTTTGAAGACTATCTCCTAATAGAGCAAAGGGGTGATGTGAAACTTCAGGAAACTTTAGCAGTATATGCTCTTGAATACAAATATATGTCAACGCCTAATATATTGAACATAAAACAACATTGAACCAAATAAGGAACTGAAATTATTTTTCTAAATTTTAATCGTTATGACCAACCGTAGCCCAATGGTTACTGCACGCGACTGACGCTTGGTTGATGGAGGGTTTAATACCTGCATACAGCCAAATATCACTACTTGAACGGCAGTCAGAGTAATCGACAAGTCTGGAAAATACTTCTCAAACTATGACGTTCGGAAACATCGGAATCGTGGGCCTACATATAGAATGTAGAATGCGTGAAAGCTCAATGAATATAACAAGCTCTCCTATATCTCATTCATGTGACTCAAGAGAATTTGTTTTTGTATTAACCTTTAGCTTTAAGAAATATGCAGAGAAATATGAGAAGTAGTTATCCCGGTTTATATGATTTGTACTGGCATCGATCTAACTAAGCCGTGGCCACTTATGCTCCAATGAACCGTGAACTTGCAAAACATACACATAACACCATGGACTGTTGTCCAAGTTTATATAGTCTTCGATACGGCTAAACTTTTTGCGTTAGTTTAACTTTGCAACTGTACACTTGTCTTCTTCCCTTTGTCACGGCTTTTTCTGGAAAGCTGTAATTGCTTTAAATTTTCCAAATACTTAGTTATTGAACTATTTTGTATTTTTAATTTATTTACACATATATTGCTTTCATATGTAACCTTAATCAATTTCATTAGCATACAATTGAGCTGAAGCATTATGACATAATACAGCATACTTCTAACTTCTTAACCTACTTAATCTAGTATTTAATTTGTAGATTACTTGTTATAGTGGTATAATTTTTTTAATCTTTTTCACATTTTCACTTTATTTGGAAGATGTTTTTATGTTAACAGATTTCTTTTTTTAATTTTAAGCTGATCTTATTGAAATATATGTTATTTCTTAATCACACATATTGGTTGATTTGTTACACATTGCCAAATGCCTTTATGATAGCATACACTTACATAATTTTAGCTTACTTGCAGGAGAGATTATGTGTTTTGATTTTGATATTATTGTTGTTATTTTAATTATTTATTTTTTGAGCTTGTAGATAACTTTATTTTAAATAGAACTGAAATTTTTAAATCAAATTGAAAAATTTTTAGAAATATTCACATGTATGTTTAGGGTTATATTATTATGATGTTATTTCCAAAGCATAACTTTGGGCTCAAGATTTGTTAGACATTACGAAGAGCTTTTAGGATAACACACACACACTAAATAGTAACTAACTTACTGGATGGTTTTATATTTATATTTTAAATTAATATAATGTAATTTAAACCTAACTAATTTCTAATAAGTTTGGACTTTTGCAATAAGACGTTAAAACACGAAGAAATATAATAATTTTTCGTTTTATAGATTTGTGCTTTTTGGTTTTGTATTACTGTGATTATAAGTTTTGTTACATTTGCTTATTTTTTAGCAAGTATGAATTCATTTTACTAAGCTTTTCTTTGATCTGGAGAACAAAATTTTATGCTGAAGTTGTACTATACATTACAGCATTCTTTTAGGATAAAATGGTGGTAATATCTTATGGAAATGGAATAATTATTCAGCTTCGCTCACACTTTCAAGAAAATCTAACTAAGAATACCACTGATAAGGTTTTTAAAATTTTAGATTAATTTTAAATAATTGTTTCGAAGCGATTTTTACACTTGTCACTTGTTTTTTTAATAACTTATTTTGCTAAATGTTATTTTTTTAAATTTGTATTATATTATTATTATTAACTTTCAAAGCACACTTTTGAGCCGAAGATTTATTATACATATTATAGCATACATATAAAATAAACATTTGCACTAAATCGTAGCCTACTTGTAGGAGTGATTTTATGTTTCAATTTGATATAAACTTTTAGGAAACTCTAACTAATATCTAGTAACTTTGGAATTTAGTAAATAGTTTATAGAAGACATAGATAAATTTAAAATTTGTGTTGCCACTGATTTGTTCACTTATATTCTCTGTTTATCTTTATTTATCTCATTTATTTAGCTTGCAATTATTTTTAATTTTGTCGTTTTGCACAAATTCCAAAAACAATTGATATTCTTTTGATTCTTTTGAAATTTGACCCGCGCCGTTTCTGTATTGTTGCGTTCAAAAGCAATGCCACAATATTTCCGGTGTTTAGCGGTCGAAAGCTCACAACGCACTGATGAATACTGTGTCAGTAAGGCCGTTAACACAGAAATCGACTCCACAAATGCCAAGTCCACAGTAGCACATGCACACATAACTGTTCGGGCCAGATTTTAGTGCAAAAAAATGATATGGTCGTCGGCTTCTTCGTTTTAGGGTGGAGTGCACTGCAGCTTTTGCATATTTATTAGCCGGATACAAAAGCTTTTGTCCCTCGCGTGGATCGTAAGCTTTCGCCGGGATGTACTTTTGGCATCACGTGCTAATGCAACGTGCTCTGTTTACTTCATGAAGTGGAAGAACACGCGAGCACAACAAACTAGCAAAACTAAACAGAAAGCGAGCATACAAGAAACCGGGGAGAGTGAGGAGATTTACGCTGTGGGGGTGTAATCAGAAAAAGGTCATTTGTTGAATCATGTGGTTTGGGGTGTGAAGTCGGTTTCTCATACAAAGCGGAATATAAAACAAATCACCAAGAGACTTGGGCATAGCTAGAGAGGGTACTCCAGTGAGTGTGTGTGCGAGGGAGCAGAGGCATTACATTACTAGAACTTTTGGCCTCTAATATGGGTATTATTAGGCGGGCGCGTGTTCAACGAGACTTAAAGCACCAACATTGCTGTTGTTGGCTGTTTTAACACTTAAACAATTTATGGCAAAATTATGCGGTATTTTTTTGGAGCCAAATAGCAGCACACCAAAACAGCTAAAAGTAGGATTCTTATGTTAAACACCATACTATACTAGACATATGGAAAACAATGGGACCATTAAATGTGTTGGGAGTGAGATCACATCTACAAACCAAACGATGTCTTTGTTTTAGGCTTTCCCTGATTCATTTTGTTGCTTTCAACATTTTGAATGTCAGACAAATAAACACTAAAGCAAAGCGGATTTATGATTTTAATGATTGCATTACAACACACTAGAAATTCTGAATAAGCTGATGTTAAACGACGCAAGAAAAGATAAGATTAAAAGAAAAACTAAATGGATAAATAAGATATTGTAGTATAGCTTGAGGAGCAGAATAGTTAGTTAAATATGACAAACAAACTGAAAACAAATTATATTGTCGTAAAAAAAATTTCTCAAAGAAAAGTGGGTTCCGATGAGTGAACAGAGAAGAAACACTAAACTTAATTCAAATAATATTGTTTGTATTTGTGTTGTTAAAACATTATTCGTTCGTTATTCAGTTTAGTAGACGGCAGAGATGTTAAGCGAGAATTTTATAGCATATCTGTGGGAAACCAATGTGTTTATTATCTTCTGTTTCAAATTGTATATTTTTTGACTTAATGTAACGGACAAGAGACTAAGTGCTGACGTTGAAATGTGTACGGAATTAGCACATTATATAAATTTATAAAGACAATTTATTACAAGCAATATGTACATAAATCACTGGAAAAATGAACAGACTCTAACATAAGGAAGAGCGAAAGATGCAAATTTTAAATTATAGACATCTTTCCGCATTAGTTTATATTTAAATATTCACTATTCACCAGTTATCCGTTAGTCGAACATAAATTACTAGCTTATAAATGTACTTTGTCCTAGTTCCATAGCATACCTTTAGGGTCACATGATAAGTGGTTTTGAAGGTTAATGGACAGCAATTTTTAATATATTATTTAAATAACAATAAATAATGTCACATTTAGTTTCAGTAAATGTTCAATTGGTTTCAACTAAGGAAGGCTCAGTAAAATTTAAAGAAAGGTCTATGAGAAAAGAAAGAAAGAAAGAGCTAATTAATCTTCTTTAAAGAAAATTTTTTATGATTTCTTGTGTACATATAAAATACTCACTGACAGAAGTTTCAGCGAAACCAAAAGAAAAATTAGTTACGTTTAACGTAAGTTATTATAGTGTTTGAATAAGGGTTATTCTTAAGCCTAAGCACATGTTAGATAACGTTTAAATGGCACAGCATTAAGCACCAAATTACCTATTTTATCACATACAAGGGTGGTCCAAAACTAGCCGACCTGACATGTAGATAATGCCAATGATTTGACAAAAATTATTTTAGTAGAAAAAGGCAACCTTATAAAACATATCTTTTAAATTTCAAGGTGTCACGTTGTTTAATATTTTTATTTGAGCCTTCAAAATTAAACGATTTCAATGAATTTGTAAACATGGAAAAAATTGATCATCGTTATGTAATTCAATATTTCCAGTTGAAAGGTCTCAGTCCAACCAATATTAAAGCAGAGCTTGATTCTATTCTGGGAGAGTATAATTCTTCGTTTACGATATAAGATATTAGGTAGGAGTGTTTAAACGAGGCCGTACGAGTTGCCAAGATGAACACCGTCGTGGTCGACCAATTGAGGTGTCCGCGCCAGACAAAGAAACGGTTAAGAAAATCCATAAAATGTTATTTGTAGGCATTTCAAATAGCGCTGTACATCGTACATTGACCGAAGATTTGAAACTGTGCGCAAAGTGGGTGCCGCGCTTGCTTTCAATAAAGCACAAAACATGACTGATGTTTCAATAGAGTGTTTGGCGTTAGTTCACCGCAATAAAACTGATATTTTGCGTCGATTTATAACCATGGACGAGACATTAGTCCACCACTTCACACAGAGGAAGGAGACAAAGAGACAGTCAAAGCTGTAGACTGAAATGGGAATATCGTGTCCAAAGAAGGCGGAGACGGTTCCATCTGCAGGCATAATCATGGCGTCTATTTTTTTGAGATTTGTATTGATTATATTCAGAGGGGAAAAACCATCAAAGGTGAATATTATATTGATTTAGGTAATGAAATTAATGAAAAAATTTCGTTTTTGTCGAAAAAAATTGTTGTTACATCTAGACAATGCTCCAGTTCACAAATCCACTGTTGTGATGACCAAAATTAATGAATTTAAATTCGAATTACTTCGTCAAACTATTAGCCTGATTTAGCTCCCTTGGACTATTTTCTATTTCTAAACCTGTAAAAATGACCTGGTGGTAAAAGATTTGCCAACAATGAGGAGATGAAGTCTGCGGGTGATGCCTATTTTAAGGAGTTTGACAGTTCTTACAATAAACAGGGTATAGAAACTATTAAATATCGCTGGGAAAAGTGAATCAAGCTAAAAGAGATTATATTAAAAAATAAAGAAGATTGTTCCCAACATTTTTTGAGTTTTCTTTGTTAGGTCAGTTACTTTTGAGACCAGTTGTCGTATTTTTTCTCCAACAGAGTTTGATTTTCTACGTCAATGAGAAATTCGTATAACTAGAAAGAAGCGTTTGAAGTAATATAATCTCTGTCTTTTGCCTCAAAACATCAAATAATCTCTCTTTTGCCTCAAAACAAAAACTATTGGGAAAATTCTCTTTGTCAAATTTTGCATTGAGTACGGTAAAGTCATTATATTTTTGATAACATTGCTATTGAAAATTTGAGATTTCGGTTCGTGAAAGAAATAATATTTTTGAGTTCATATTCTATAGCCAAACGCCTGCGAGGATCCCTTTGCAAAAGTCTAAAAGAGAAACTTTTGAGTCAACTTATTTTAGGTAGCGATTGCGCGTAAATTTGCTCAGACAGTCTAAGTTTCAAAACAGACAAAAAATGCAGCCGCAGAATATGATATAGACGAAGCGATGGAAGATATGGCACGTAAATACATACGTACTATTCGCTTGTACACAATTTATAAATGATAGGAAATCGCATCCTTTTACTGGTGAGCAAAGCATTGATAGTAGAAAATAACGCTTCAATGCCTGTATTATAAGCAACAGCTTAAATCAATTCACTTTTAATAACGGAAGAATATATAACAATGCGTTTCGTTATTAGACCAAATACGGAGGAAACTGAACAATTTTTGGTTCGTACTCGCATCAGAAACCAAACAGAGATCCATAGTCTAGGCAACGGTCTAGTGGGAATCTCAAAATGCAAAGTTAAATTGGAGATACAACCAAAATTTCTAAGGAAACAATACTCAGGATTCAAGTAATTCAGCTCCTGACCAAACGACTCGTTTGACATGAACATGAAAGGTTGGGAAAATTACATGTTAATCCACTCTATTTCTAAGAATAAGCCGGGATTGATTTAATAATTAGTGGAAATCTCTATGTCGACACAAGAGAAAAAGGATAACTTAAGCGCAATGGTCTATTTACTCAGCAAACAAATCTCGACGTCTAATTAACCTATAAAAAGTTGACGTCCATAATGGTCATTAAACAACGAATCCCTTTCAGTGCAGTGTATAAATATAAATGAACATGAACTCTCTTAATATAACAAGCTCTTTGACATCCCATTCATGAAATGCAAAAAAAGTCTTTTATACACATACAATCCAATTTAAGTTCGTATATTTTCTGTATATTGATATGTTCCTTGTAGACATCCTTTACCTAAAATTGTTTTAGTTAATGCAAATTTCATTTTAAGCAATCCAAAAAAAAATATATCAAATAACATTTGATGTCGTTCGCATAAAACACCTTCTACCTTAAAAAATCACTTCAAATCTCTACATCAGATAATACATCTGCATATTGAATTACATTTGCACAGAATAGATTTTTTCTTTTCTAATTTTATTCCAAAAAAAGAGCTCGAGAAACATATTTTACCAGAAAAATAACACAAAAAGTTTGCTATCCCACCGAGTTTCCATTGCAAATGCAGTAAATTTAAGTTAACTGGAGAAAAGATAATGTAGAATATGTGAATACCAAATGCTAGACCATTGAATGGAAATTGCACACACACAAACGCACACGCATACAGGCACACACAAAAGAGCAAAAAAGAGCAAAAGAAGTCTGATAAACGCCTTTTGATTATATTCAAAGTAGAAAATATTTTACCAGTAAGCAAAAACACATCTACACTTCCTATCGAATACTGTCGGCAAGAGCAATAAAAGGATGCTTCATAGCATGCAATCGAAAATTTAGATGATAGGACATAGAACGAGCACAGTGTGGTGTGTGGAAATAAAAAAAATAAATAAAGGACTGAAGAAAGAGTGAGGAAGAAAAAGACACTTCAACATAATTCCCAAAGTAGACATAAAAACGTACATCGGTAAATTATGGAAAGAATTACAATTTCAAGTAACTCATTCCTGCAGCAGAAAATAGGAAATGCTTTAAATGAAGTATTCACATCATATTAGGCAATAATGCATTCGTATTAATTATTATTATATAATTTGTATTGAGACAGTTGACCGACGGTGATGCAACGGTTAGTACACGCAACTATCGTTTGCATGATTGTGAGTTCAATCCCGTATAAAGTCCCTGATTATTATTTGAACAGAAATCACTTGTAGGTGCCTGACGAATACTTTAAGTAAATATTTTTCAAACTGTGACGTTCGGAACCACCGTTAAAATATAAGTCCTGTTGAGAGAATTTCAAAATAGAAGTAAGCTCACTGAACGTGAGAATCTCTCTTACGTCTCATTCATGGGCTGCAAGAGAATTTGTTTTCTTTTTTTTCCTATAATTTACCTATAGATAAGCTTTGATGGGACCAAGTTTACCAACCACGATTTTCATCAAAATCGCATGATATGGGCGATAGCTTATCCATTTAGGATCTCTAAAGGCTGTTCACTTAGGAGCGATAATAACTTTTTGCAGAATTTCCAAAACACCTGTAAAATACGGTCTTTTTTTTTTGCTCTTTGCTCTCGTTAATAACAGGCATTGTTATATACTCTGCTGCTATTAAAAGTGCCTTGGCTTATAATGTCGCATACAATATGAAGACGGTCCCAAAACTAGCCGACCTAACAAAGAAGACACAAAATATTTGAGAAATATTTTCTTTATTTTTTAAGATAATCTCCTTTAACTCGATACACTTTTTCCAGCGATACTCAATAGCTTCTATATCCTGTTTATAGTAAGAACTGTCAAACTCCATAAAACAGCCATCAACCGCAGACTCAACCTCTTCATTGCTGGCAAATCTTTTACCAACGAGCCATTTTTTCAAATTTGGAAATAGTAGTTAGAAAATAGTCGGAGAAAACTAAATCTGGTAAGTAAGGTGCGTGATGAAACAATTCGAACTTTAGTTCATTATCCATCCATCGCAATAGTGGATGCGTGAACTGGAGAACTGTCTTGATGAAATAACACTTTCTTTTTCGCAAAATGCGGCCTCTTTTCCATAATTCCATTACCTAAACGCTGCAATAAATTAGCATGATATTAGCCGTTGATCGGTTTTCCTTTCTGAAGATAATCAATAAAAATAATTCCATGCTCATCCTAAAAAACATGTGCCATAACCTTGCTAGCGATGGAACTGTCTTCGCCTTCTTTTTGACAGGATTCCCCCATTCCAGCCCACTACTTTGACTATTCCTTTGCCTCAGTGAATTGTGAGTGAAATGGTGGACCCATGTCTCATCCATGGTTATAAAGCGATGTGAAAAATTCGGCTTTATTGCGGTGAAACATTGCCAAACACTCTACTGAAACATCTTTAAAACGCTGTTTTTGCTCTATTGAAAACAAGCGCGGCACCCATTTTGTGCACAACTTTCTTCCCATCTTAAAATCTTCGGTCAATATACGATGTATAGCATTTGTTGAATTTTTTTCATTTCAGCTAGTTCACGCTCCTTCAGCCGCCAATCATCCAATACCATTTTGTAGATTTTCTTAACCTTGTCTGGCATAGATACCCCAGTCGGTGTTCGTTTTGGCAGCTCGTGCGGCCTCGTTTAAACTCTGCTACCCAATATTTTACAACCATAGAAGGAGCAGACTCCACCAGAGTAGAATCTAGCTCGGCTTTAGTATTGGTGGGACTGAGACCTTTCAAATGGAAATATGGAATTGTATTCGATGACTAATTTTTTCCATGTTTACAATTTCACTGAGATCGATTATAAATAAAAATACTAAACAACGCGGTACTTTTTCCAAAATCATTTTTTTTAACTACTAAGCAGCTATTTTTGGGACCACCTTCGTACAGGCGTTGATAAACGTCAATTTCCCCCATCGATCTATTGCTAACTGGTTGGAGAGTGCGAGGTTGAGTAGTCTTTTATGCAAGAAATCTTGTCTTTCTAATAACACCTTGCGTAACTCAGATTTCTAAAGCCATCTTTTGAAAAAATTTCTTATTAGTATACCTTATTTCGTCGGACATCCGCCTGATGGTAGGCAATTAGTTTGAGTAACCTAAATGGTATGCTAGCAATTACGCTTCATAGGTAAGGAGTTAACCTCTTTTACTGAAACTATATCCTCATACCAATCTAGTTGTTAGCAGTTGTTAGCATCGTTAGGATCGAATGTCTAATAAGCCGCTAATTCTAATTCAAATTATTAGGAACACGGGAAAGAGAAATCAGAAAAGGAATCCTCAAATACTAGCAATACCCGAAAAAGTTATAAGGACCATAACCTGAATATATTCAACTGGAAATTCCCTTCAATCTGCCAGATATTTCCTTTATTCGATTGCCACATATCCTAAAAAATATAGAGCTGATATTATCGCCATCCAGGAGGTGCGATGGACAAGGACAACAATGAACTCGCCTTAATAAAGAATCCATATATAGCTGCCAAACGGAAACGCAAGAATTTGGATATGGATTTGAAGTGAATACGAGACTTAGACATCTTATTCAATGGTTCAGGCTCATGAGTGGCTATATAGCCACGATTCGCATCAAGGCGATTTATTTCTTTATCGTGTACTCCTCGAAGGAAGATAAGGATCAGGTGACCATATTACACATTATAAGAGTGCCAAGCAATAGCATGCAACTGCTGCCCTGGCCACGATGTCATCATAGCTCTAAGCAATATTACTGACAAAATAAGAAGGGAAGATGTTCATAAATCAGCATTCGAAAATTTCAGTCTACATATCTACAGCTTCGAGAACAGATTCAGACTGGTTTATTTTGCAACACAGTGCATAACATGGTAGTAAATGGAAATGGACTCGAATAAGTATATGTGGAAAACATCTTGGCTATCTTCAAACGGTAACACGAGAAACTTGTTTCATCATTTGGTAATAGATGAAAAGCATGCTTATAGTGTTAATATATGATGCTAACATAAACTCGGATCACCACCTGGTTGCGCCTAATAAACGCACTATGTTTAGCAACAAAAAGCGTGTTTAAACAACCACAAATAAAAGCTAAACATCGCTAAGCTGCATATCTCCCAAATAGTCAACAAACTATCAAAAAAAAAAAAAACTACGACCAAACCAGCCGAACAACAATATATTACGCAACTGCCATACAAACATTACTTGAGAATGATTGGAGAAACCGTTGGACGGTGTTCTGAGGAGGATGACAGCACATGCGGATTGTTTAAAAGAAGGAAACAGTTTTTAAATGAGCGAAACAGTAACGTATTGAAAAGGGCAGAGGAAGAGATGAAGCCCAAAAGTTCTACCAAACTGTTAATTGTGAAGCAATCACGATCGGAAAAGCCGTTGGACGGTGAAGATTGTAGCATTTAAGGGGAAAAAACTATTTTGAAATAAGCGAGGAGTAACATATGGAAAGGTCCAGAGCTAGAGATGAAGCTAAAAAGTTCTAACAAAATGTTATCAGCAAAAATTGTGAAACAACCGTGATCGGAAAAGCCGTTGGGGGGTGAAGAATGTAGCATTGTGTACTGAAGAGAAGGACAATATAGACTATTTAAGAGGAAAAAACAATTTTGAAATGAGCGAGGAGTAACGTATGAAAAGGTCCAGAACTAGAGACGAAGCTCAAAAGTTCTACCAAAATATTGACGGTGAAGAATGTAGTTTTGAAATGTAACGTATAGAAAAGTCCACAGGAAGAGAGAAAGAATTGTACCAAAATGTTAAAAATAAAGATTGCGAAGCAATCTATTAAGCTAATTATGAAAAACTCATCAAAGGTATGCCAACTGTGCTGCAATTATGAATTCGTAAAATATTTAAATCTTAAGATAACTTTATATAGATGGAGCAAAATTAATTTCATTTGATTTATTTTAAAAAAAGATGAATTTAAAAAAAGCGCCATTAATTTATATAAGAAACTCTTAAATTATTTAGAAGAAAAAATGATATCAATATTCTTACAAACAGAATAAAAAGACTCGATGCATTTACTAAAAACTTCATCAAGTATCGTGCAAAAACCCAAAATTACTGTTATACATATATCGATACGCAAGTATACTGGTTTGTACGACGGGTTTGAAAACGTTGCTGTCTGTTTTAAAACCATAAAAATCTGGGGAAGACAAATTTAATAATTTCGGGATTAACATATGTTAATCATTTTTCTTCATTATTTCCTTATTATCAACTCTATTTAATACAGAGTAAGTTTGTTTATTAAGAAAACGTATAAGAAAGACTTTGGGTAATGCAGAGAAATGCCGATGTATACACTGATTTATATTCATACCACTCTTCCCTTAAATCGTTCGCAAATGATATTTTTTACAAAAACTACGTTTGGATTGCAAAACGCAAAAATATATTCCCCCCCAAATATGCTAAAGAATGGCGAAATTTTCTCCTACGAGATATGCTTCAAATATTTTACAAATATATTTTACAAATTCCCAAAATAAAGAAAATATTTTATTAATATACATACCTTACTTGAAATATTTCTCAATATACCTCACCGCTCTCTGGTTTACACAGAATGTGTTATAATTTGCTTCGTTTTCCTAGCGCGCTTACTTCTCCAAATAAAAGCTCAAATTCCAAAGTCGCCTTAGGATATACAACGTTACTTGCTAGTCTAGTTTTTTTTTTTTTTTTTAAATACATTACATAAATTCCAATTACTCAAATAACTTTAGGCCATGTCCTGTGTAATTGGTTTCAAAATCATTTCACTTCATTGTGCAGATTATGTGTGTGGTAGGAGTGCATTTGAATGGCGCTACGTAACACTTGAATGAAAACAAAACCGAGCGTGGATTTCAAAGGGGCCATTAGTTATGATTAGAAATAACGCACTCACTGTTACCCCAAAGGTATGCTTAACATTTTGCAAAATTTCCAATATATGATATTATTATGAAGAATTTAGGCTGCAATAACGCGCAGCTATTTCTGCAACAATAATAAAGGCAATATCTATACATTTTTCACAGGCGTTGGGAGATAGATTTATTAAGTAGTTAGTAATATTTGGCTGCAGAACAAGATTTGTGTCCGCCATCAACTACCATAGCGACTTGAAGTACATGAAATATTATCATTAATACGACATTGAAATGACAAAAAGCTATTCAAACATTAAACCGCCTAAATATATGTTAAAATTATCCACTATTTCAACAAGTTTCAACCACAAACTGGCGCGATTCCTCAGCCATTTGCTTTGTCTAAGTTTAGAGCACAAAGAACACGATTTACAATTTGTTATGGCAAAGAAAAAATAACAACAAAAAACGTAAAGCTCCCTTTGGCCATTGCTTGTTAAAATTTAGCTTTAAGGATTATCTATTTTATGGCATAGATACCCTTGTGTATGACTACATTCACAAAAACATGACTTCTTCTCGTTTTGTCTATAATCCTCGATGACAATGCCATTACCAGAGGATGTACATAATATAAAATATATATGTGAGCGCTTTATACTTTTGGCGCCAAAACTATAAAAGGAGAACCATAAATTGCAAGCATTGATTTTCGTAGATTGTCATCATCTAACAAATCCCCATTCGCAAAAAGAAAAAAAAATATGAAGCTAAATTGTTGCATAGTTTTGGGGCTACGTACTATGTGGAAGAGCGACAAGATATGAGCAGCCATACAAACAATGTTAACAGCTCTTTTGGCAATGAACTATGTGCAAAGTTTTGCTACACATAAAACTAATAACTATTGTATTTTGTAAGCTTATAAACTTAGGTTAGATATTACAATCTGATATATAGTTGCTTTTGTTTCGCCACATAGAGAGATTTTGAGTATAGTTTTTGGCGGATAAAAAGTTATCAAACGATGTAAAACTATTTGCAGCTAAAAACTCAAATTCAAAATTAAATTTTAAAATTTTTGATTTAATTTTCGCCGTATTTTGAGGCATATATGAAAAATAAGATATACAATTCGTTTCAATCGACACTATATTAGACATTTATATTAGAATTACAGATTTTTGTTGCAGGAACATTTATAAGCTAATAATTTAAAATTTTTATTTTACAAGTGATGGGAAAAATATGTAAATTTATACCAGTAGTTATAGAGGGATAAATTAATAATAATTTTCTAAACGTTAGAAGAGCATTTTGGAAAAAAAAAATTGATTTATAAACCCTTAATAAGTATTTATGAATTTGGCACAGGGATTTTGATTTGATTTGTTTTTTTTTTTTGCTTTTTTATATTGTTTGAATCGATGCATCCATTTGATAAATACAGTTATTTTCTTTGTGCTAAGGAAGAACTTTATCGAAAATTTTAGGAATGTTTCAAGATAGCTCGCTTAGCAACAGACAAACCAAGTTCGTTTTTACAGCATCTCCCACCTACAAACTTCATGACAATCCGATTAAATTCTGCACAAATATTTTGACTGATTGATTTGATTGGATCTAATTTGGAACAAACTGCAAATGAATCAATGTGTCGATAGTCAATGTTTTAATAGGGTCCCAAAAAAAAAAAAAAAAAAAAAAAAAAGGCCCGACATTTTTCTCTCACACCAATGGTTTTATGATACCTGACAACTGACAACTTCCAACAGAATTTGATTATAATTTTTCCATAAATTCTTTGTTTGAGTTAAAGCCCTGAAAATGAATCGTATAAGTTTTAAAGTGGTGCTATCAATATCTGGGAAAGCATCAACCATATCAGGGACCTTTTCCAGAAACTACCCAACTTTAAGAAATATGTAAGATTCTCCCTCTCCCAAAAATTACAATTTAGACATTTTTAATAATTTCATTTGTATTTAGGTATCAATTTTACCAGGTAAGTCTCCATACCGAGTTATTTCTCTGAAAACTTAATCCTTTTTAGTTATAGTAACATTATTGGTATCCTTGGGGTCATCAACTGAACCCAACTGAACAGTATCAATTTTAGAAGGATACAATTTTTCTGTTGGCAAGAATCATTAAGTGAAAAGTTTTCCTAAAATGCTTCTAAAATTGGAACCAATAGAAAATATTGAAAAATAATTTTTTAATTCAATTTTTGTTTAATGTATTAAATATTCAAAATTTAGTTTCAACATTAGTGGTTATAAAGGCATATCTTAAATTCAAGCCCACATTGTCGATATCCAAACGTGTTGCATATAATTTGTAACACAAATAGAGGACTGGGTAAAAAGGTCTCATCTGAAATGTTAAATGTGATATCACAAAATCTATAATCAACTAAGAGAAAGAAGCTGCCTTTAATGAATTTCACCATAATAACTGGCAATAACCGATGCCATATCGCTGGCACTTAGATAATATGGAACAAAGAATTAATGTGCTAGATAATTGAACGGTTGCTCTCCAGAATTTCTAAAAACAACAGACAACTTAATGACTTAAAATTCGACGCTTTTTTAGTTCATAACTTTTCTCAAAGTATTTTGTTTCTTAACATCCCATATGATTATTTTTCATCAATATCCCAAAATCTTTATCAAACCACTTACTTTCTTCCAAACAACTTTTGATTTGATTTCCTAATTATATGCTTTGAATTGCTTTGTCGAACTTTTTTCCAAAATAATATTTTCAAACTACTAGGCGGCCACTTGTGGGACCGCCCTCGTACAGGCATTGATAAACATGGTTCATCACTTTTCTCAAAGTATTTCATTTTTTAATTTCCCAAACTTTTATATTTATTAAATATCCTAAAATCTTTATCAAACCACTTTGGTTTTCCCAAACAACTTTTGATTTTTGATTTGATTTCTTAATCATATCCTTTGAATTGCTTCCTTTTTTTTCTTTCGCTTTTTCCTCATCACAGAATTCTTTGATAGCTAAAAATATTGCACAATTTTGCATATCTCTCATCACATAAACTCGCATCGTTATAGTCTTTGGTATGAATACTTATCTGGATTATAGCATGCGAGTACTCCATCGCGACTTCCTTCCTCCATCTATCCTACTGAAATGGCCCAGCATGTCCTTGATTTCAATACATTGTTTTATGCTTTATTAAAATGTTTATCTCGTTTGTTGTTTGCGCTTTTTCGATAATATTTTCAACGATATTATGCGCTGCGAATAACAATCACGTGACTGTGTTTCTGTGTGAGATTTTATAAATTTATTAAATTCCATAATCAACTGTAAAATGAAAATAAACTTATGCTTGAATAAACTCAATGCCAAATGAATTTTCGCCGAGTTCATAGATAGTCATGAGAGCCGTCAAAGGCGAACCAAAGTATAAGACTTAATATTAATACGTTGCTTGATGACAGGTTATATGAGCTGAAAGTTTGATGGAGATGCACGTTACGATGCGATTTAAAGAATGTAATACAATTTCAATTACTTGATATTTTTCTTTCATACGAAAATACACACAAATCCATAATCACGGGCTGCTTGAAATTACCGGCAGTATTGTCTACTTTAAGGCTTCCACCGTCAGAGACAACTCATGTTGTATACCACAGCGCACTTGTCACATTTTAATATCCTTCTTTAGGAAAAACATCACCTCTCAAAGACATAAAATGCCTCAATAACACTCCATTCTAATCCCTCAGTACCTAATGTCACCATTACACAATTTTAAGCTCGTTAAAAGAAAGCAGAGACTAAGAAGAATTGTGAATACTTTGCAGTCAATTGTTAAGGGAACAAGAATTCTTGCGGTCCCAGCAGCAACAGGCTTTCAAGACTTCCATCAACAGAAATGTAAAAAAAAGGAAAAAAGGAAGTCATCATCATCATCACCAAGGAAAAACAATCAAAGTCATCATCATCGCCATTATCAAAGTCAAAAGATTTGCGACTCACTTTGGGGTTTTCTGTTAGTGTAGCAAATCAAAAAAAGATTACGTAATTTAAAATAGCATTCCCTTCAATTGAATCGGAATACAAAAAAAAAAAAAAAGAAACACAATTTTATTTATTGAAATTTTTAATCACTGTTTAATGAGGCTTATTATAAACGCCACAGCGGAAAGTGTATTAAAATTTATTACACTGGAAAAAAGCACAAAAACGGCCATAATGCTTTATGCTGCGTTAATGATTTTATCAAAAACACAGCAGTCGAGCATAATAAAGAGTCAGAGAATAAACGATAATCGTTGATGTAAAGTAGATGAGGAAATAAACTGTAAAAAAGTGTACGTATTGTTATGACGGTGCTTCATTCATTTTGAATAAATAATGTTTTTAGGCACTGTAAGACAAATTCAAAAAAAAAAAAAAAAAAAAAAAAATACATAAAAAACCAATAGCTGTGACCATGCGCCCATTTCTGTAAACGCAGCGCGAAATTGGCAGCACAAATTTCTTTATTTAAACGAAGTTGTTTGCAGGCAGACGATTATATTCTTATTTTGATTGTCCCAATTAGAGAATGCAAATCCCAAGACTTTGTTTTGTCTTGAGAAATGAAAAAAAGTAGATTTCCTAGAGTTTCCCTGAAACCAAGAATTTCAGAAAATCAAAAATAAGAAAGCTTGATCTAAAAATTGCTTGATTTAACAACCCCAGAATTGTTGTACGTACTGGACATTTCCTCACTCAAGGCTTCGACTTGAGTATCTTTAGGCGCAATAAACCTTGTCCCACACCCAATAGCAGACACTTCTTTTAAATTCAATTCCTCGCTTATAGCAATTTCCACAGCAATTCAAAACTAGAAATCATTCTAAAGCAACCGCACTTTCATTAGTTCCAACCTGAACATATTTTTTTACCTTTACATAATTTGTTTTAAATAACTTCCAAAGATGTTATTTAAGAGCCACAATTTTTCAGAGAAAAGGACATTTTTTTTTTTGTCTCATGAATGAGACATGGGAGCGCTTCTCAGTGAGCTTACACGCATTCTATTTCTAGACTCGCTCAACAGGACCTTCAGTTTAACGACGATTCCGATTGTCAGAGTTTGAGCAGCATTTACAAGACTTGTCGATTACACGACTACCCGAAGTATGCGTCAGACAATTTTATTTTATATACGAGGTGTGTTCAAAAAGATGGTAAATTTTCAAATTTCGCGGGCTACGTACATTCCACTTTCGATTATTATTTTTTTTATGTTGGTACACTCGTCTCGAAGATATGTTGACGGTTTTATCCATATAGCATATTTATTTTGTTTGTAAGAGGCATAAATAAGACAAGTGTTTTGCGTGTTCGGCGACTTTCTGCTATCGAAAAAAAATTGAACAAAGAAACTGCATCAAATTTTGTGTAAAAAATGGAATTAAGTGCTCAAAAACACACACGATGTTGACAATGGCATACGGTGAAAGTACTCTGAGTCAAAAAAATGTTTACAAGTGGAACAAGCTCTTCAAAGAAGGTCGAGAACATGTGAATGTGAATGACGACGCTAGCTCTGGACGCCCCACCACATCAACAACCGATGAAAATGTTGAGAAAGTGAAGAAAATTGTTGTAGAGGATCGTCGAATCACAATTAGAGAAGTTGTTGAGGATGTCGGCATATCGATGAGCTCATGCCACGCAATATTTTGGGAAATTTTGGGCATGAAACGTGTGGCAGCGAAGTTCGCTCCAAAATCGCGGAATATTGACCAAAAACAACATCGCATGAGCATCGTTCAGGAATTGTTGAATGACGTCAACGGTAATCCAGATTTGCATAAAAAGGATCATAACTGGTGACGAATCATGGGTATACGGTTATGACATCGAAACCAAAGCCCAATCGTCCCAATGGAAGAGTCCAGGAGAGCCAAGATCAAAAAGAGCACGCCAAGTTCGATTAAATGTCAAGGTTTTGCTCAATGTTTTCTTCGGTTACCACGGCGTAGAGCATCAGGAGGTCTTACCACAAGTTCATACGGTAAATAAGGAGTATTACCTTGAAGTTATGCGCCGTTTGCGTGAATTAATACGAAAAAACGCACGGAATTGTGGAAAAAAATGCATGGCTTTCGCATCATGTTAATGCACCTGTTCACCCATCTTTACTTGTGAGAGATTATTTGGTCCAAAACAACACCGGCATCATCCCTCAGCCACCGTATTCACCAGATTTGGCTTCCTGAGACTTTTTCCTGTTCCCAATATTGAAGAGACCCATGAAAGGACGGCGTTTTGCGACGATTAAGGAGATAAAAACCGAATCCCTGAGAGAGCTCAAGGACATACCAAAAAGTCCATATCAGAACTGCTTCGGGGATTGGAAAAAACACTGGCACAAGTGTATTGTATCTGAAGTGTATTCTACCGTTGAAAGAGATAAAATAGAAATTGATGAGTAATTAAATATTTCTTGAGAAAAATTAAAATTCACCTTATTTCTTTGACACACCTCGTATAAAAACTTATTGGTTGTAAAAATGATTGACCCTAAATGACCGCTATGCTCATTGGCGCATATGCGACACCTGACCAATTAATTCGCGATCGCCTCAATTACTGTTTTAATGGACTGCTTCTTTGGTTTCATTTTGTGCACCCCTTGCTTGATATAACACCATAAAACAGCATGGTGTAGTCTGGTCAGGTAATCTTGGGGGCCAGGGGAAAGTGGAGTTTCTTTACATTCATTAGTTTGTGAATTTTCTTTGGAGTTCCGCCATAACGTTTCTGGTTATGTGTGCAGTTGCTCCATCTTGCTGGGACCAAATGCTGTTGAAACGGATAGGTCTTCGGCGCAATTCAGGGTGAAAAAATCATTCAACATCTTTAAATAACGCTCCCCATCCATGTCTGGTGTGGACACCTCAACTGGTCAGCCACTGCGATGTTCATAGTGGCAGCTCATACGGCCTCGTTTAGACTCTGCTATCCCTATATTTTACAGTCGTAAACAAAGAAGCAGACTCCTCTAGAGTAGAATCTAGCTCGGCTTGAATATTGGTTGGATCCACCCCTTTCTAATAGAAATAATGAATTACATAATGGTGAGGAATTTTTTCCATGTTTACAAATTCACTGAGGTCGTTTACTTTTGGTGGCCCAAATAAGCATTAAAAAAAATACAATAAATGTGACAAAAAACATAAATAGAAACCAAGCAACGTGGCGCCTTTAAATTTAAACAAATGTTGTAATAGTTTGTCGCTTTTTACTAAAATAATTCTTTTTCTAATTACTGACATCATATGTATGCGCTAGGTGGGCTAGTTTTGGGACCTTCCTTGTAGCTAGTGCGTTTAAAAAAGTGTCTGAAACTGCACTGTTTTTGTGCTTTTGGAAAGTCATGTTTTGCCGGCCGGTATAATTTGTAAAATTTCAATGTTTCCTATTGTTGAAAATGTTTTATTCTATCAGTATAATCATAAATGCAGTATAAAGCGAGTAAATGAGTTAGTCTTTCCAAAACTTCTCTATTGATTTCTATTCAGTTTAGAAATGGCAGCACTTTCGTAACTTGGTCTTGCTGATTTCACTGGTATAGAAAAGCTCGTGAACTGGCGTTACTACAGAATACCACGTTCCCAATTAAGCGTCTAATATCCGAAACTAGGAACCTCATGGTGTTGATGTTAACTTGAATGATATCGATGACTATCAGCTATACAACATTTATTATACATCCCTCAAACAAAACTGATCATCATATTAATTATTTAAATTGGATTCACTAAAATGCAATTCGTAAAGGACCTTTCCAACTTTCTTCCACGTAGTTTTATTGTTTTTCTGCTAGGTTATAAAAAAAACTCCCCCTTTGAATGATACACCCTATCATATACGTCAAAGGAGCAATTCATGCTCCACCAACCTTTGCAAGTATTAATTACCTCTGCAATTTTTCAATACCACCAAATTCCAACAATTTGTCGAAAGAACAAATCCTTAAAATAAGCAACAGCTTGATTGGCATTGTACAAGAGGCATTTGAAATTGTTTAGGCCACGTTAACGACCTAGCAAAAATTCAACCCACTCGTCTGCCAAGCACCACTTAAAGAAACTGGCAACAAATGCTGTGAGCACCTGGCATTCCCATACTCTGACCCACCAGTTGAGGATAGAGTGTACTCGATATAATTTGCTAAATGGCAAAACACAAAACAACAACAGAAAGAAGCCAAATTGGAAAAGCGAAGAATGCAATCACGCACTTGTTGGAGCAAATGATTTATGGGCAAATTTTGAATACAGCGTAAAGCGACAGAAGACAAATTAGCAGCAGAGTGGCTTTGTGGTAAGCGAATATAAAGCTTTATCTGTGGAAAGGAAAATGTTTAAGGTGGATAGATGGCAGGGTATGACGAAATGGATTCATTGTATAACTAACTGCTGTTTACGAAATGTTGAAAACCATAAAACCGGAAAAAATTTATTTTGCGCATTACTTTCTTTTTATATACTTGCTTTTCAAAGCTTTTACTAAAGCAGTATTAAGATTAGAATGTAGTTTAAATTATTCCATAAACTTTCGTTAACAGTCGGTTTGTATTCTGTTATAAACGAGAAAAATACTTTTTAAAAGCTCCAAGGAGTCTCATTAAAGTGTTACAACGTCACGTACAGAGGAAGACACTTCAAAAGCTTTAAGGAATCTTAAGGTGTTATAACGAGGTGAAAAAGCTACAAACTACGGTGTATGTCTTCGCTAAATATGACTAGTAAACTTGAATGGAGGTGAAGTTCAGCAAAACAATAGCGCATGGCACAAACGCCATTACAACTAAGAATACTAAAACTGGGCATATTGCGGAAACCCAAAATAGTTACTTTCAAATAACGAGTGTTACATTATTACTGACCTCATCTAACATAATGGATTCAACTTCTAAAGAACATTATTAATCTTATATATAGACTAACTTAACAAAACTATTCCACAATCTGTATACTGCACTTATTCTAATTTTCCTCACTGTACACTAAACTATATTGTGTCTTACCTCCCACCAGCATCTTCCACTTCCAGCATCTTAACTCCTGATCCATTCACTTCACAACATCAGCCTATGCTAATTACTCTTTTTGTGTTGTTATTGTTTTGCTTGAAACGAACAAAGGGATTAAGTTAATCCGCCCTTGAATTGCATTGGTGAAGTCAATGCATGCCCGCATCGCTGCTCCTGCTGTTGCTGATTTGTAGTTAACTTTACATATACATAAGAAGATAAACTTCACTCAAATCAGCAACATTTGTAGCTTAGTAAAATTTTAGCAATTTCAAATGAGTCTCTTCTTTTCTGGATCTTTGAGCAGTCAACGCAAAAAACTTGCTAAGCATTTTAATACTATTATTGTAATTTTAAACAAAAAATGTTCCTGTTCTTATCAATATTATAAAGATAAGTTCGGGTTTGTTCTACCGGGGAAAGTATAACTTGTTCATAAACAACGAGTGAAACCAGAAATTTCCATTTGCGAATCGGTAATGAATTGAAAAAAAAAAAACTAACTCATTTCTAAAGCGGATGGCGACTGGTAATAAAAAGCGGTAGTTAAGCCAGGATTGAGGATCAACAAAGTTTCGCCGTGCATTTCATCAACTTCAAGTTGTTAACCTATGGCCATATTCTTAATTCTGATCTAGGCTATCAACAACTGGATAGTCTAACGGAAGTGGCTAACTTTGTCCGATAGGAGAGGAATTGTATTCCAGCAAGACAATATCAGGCCGCATACGATGGTAGTGACTTGCTCGAAACTTCGAAAGTTTGATTTGGGACGTTTCCATGAATCCACCTCACCGTTTGAATATTACCGCATGTACCTGTTTACGGTTAAAAATTTTGCTGATCGTCTCAAGGGAGGCTTGTGAAAATCGACTGCTCCAGTTATTGCCAATAGAGGTGGATGTTTTTATGAAAGAGACATAATGGAACTACCTTCGAAATGGAAACAGCATGTCGAACAAAATGATTCATATTTAACCTAATTTTGATCATTCTAACAGCGCCTTCAATGTCGTGGAAAAATAATGGATTTCTTTTTGCGACACTTCATTTTTTAAAAAACGAACTGAAAAACTATAACGTGACGAACATTTTAACTGAATACATCATACATGCTAACTGATCGTGATTCTTGCTAATGCGTTTGACCGCGTCGTTGTCGGCATACAGCTCATTGTTCATGCAAGAATGATACCCTCCGTTAACGATGATGGGTCCATATATTTTTCTCTCGAAAACTGCCAGTACTGATTCATCCGCTTGGGTCATAACCCAGGATTCTGCGCCATATAACAAGACAGGTAGAACCAACATCTGGTACAGTCGAATTTTTGTTCATCGATAGTTGACTTCATCATTGAATCGCTTGCCTAGCCCGCAGTAACATCTGTTAGCAAGCAATACTCTCCTCTTTATCTCCATGCTGACATTATTCGTTTTGTTTACAGCGGAACCGAGGTAGATAGATCCTTCTACCACTTCAAAATTATAGTTGTCAACGTTCACACAGCGTCCCAAACGAGTAGACTCTTTGTTCGTTGAAACCAATAAATTTGTTTTGTCCTCGTTTACCACCAAACCCATTTTCGCTGCTTCCTTCTCGATGCTTGAGAAAGCTGCAGTAACATCTCGCAGCTTTTTGAACATATTCATCCTCCAAATAACCATTGTAAATTTAAGAGACATCTATACAGATTATATTATTTCATAATATTTGTTTATATTATTCCATAACCTTTGTTATTTTGATGCTAAATTAAAAATTTCAAAATCTATTGAGTAGCGATATTTAAAATAAAAGAAAATGTAGATTTATTTTAATATATTATTATCCATACCATATGGTAGTATAATAAATTTTCAAATAACGCTTGTGGGACATGTTGGAAATTTTTTGACCCCAAATAGTCCTATATGTGTCGCATTATTAGGGGCCGTAAGTATAGTGTAACATATATACTGCGAAAAAATAGCCTGATTGATCAAAACGCGATGTTTAATGCAAGCGATTATGATTATCATGATCGTGGGTTCAATCTCCCACAAGCTCGATTTGCAGAGAAATAATTCCAATAGTGAAATAAGCAAGAGATCTAGTAAAAGCTTCTCAAAAGGTAGCATTTAGAATTGTTATTAAACAAGTAGTCATCTAAGAATAGAAATTACTTTTATTTTTTTTTATAGATAATGCACAATAAAAGACTTTTCGGTCGTATTGTTTGCAGCTAAATAGTTTCCCGTCTATGCAAAGTTTTATACGCTGTTTACCTTTGCGCTCTTTAATGCTTTTAAAATTGACGATTTTTATGCATACATTTTCAAAAGTTGTTCGACATATAATGTATATATAATATATATATATATATATAATATATATATGCATATATAATATATATATATAATATATATATATATAATATATATATATATTGACAGTAAAGATTACTTCAATAGACTTACTCTTAATGACAAATCCATGACATAAATCAAAGCTTACCTAAAATGAAAAGTAAAGAAAAGATCATTAATAAACGAAATAAAGGTATGCGGTTGTACGTCTAATAGTGAAAATGCCTATAAAATCGCCAATATCAATTTGGTGATTTTTCCTTTCGGAAAATAACTTTAATAAACAAAGTTTTTTAATCAAATTATATCAATACTATGCACGGTAATTTCCATATTTCAGGCAACAGCAAAATTTTTTTTTTCCGAGTGATAAAATCTTCATAAATTATAGCATAAATTAAATAACTACGCAATGCTGCAAATTTATAGAAGGAGATATCACAGTGCCACCACAATTGTTATGAATCGCCCCTTTGGTTTTAATGTAACGCCAATGCAAATTTAGAAACCAATTCCTTTGCATTTAAATCAAGCATTGTTCCATCGATTTTAGGAGCCAAAAATACCGTCTGACAAAACGTTCCCATGGTAACACAATCGACACGATTAGGAAGTCCATAGGTCTATAGGTTTCAAAACGGAGACCAAAACCAGGCTAAGAGATTTCTTTTAAATCGCACGCCTTTCTTTATGATAAAACTGCCATTCTTGAATGTTCGATTTCAATCTTCCGTTTTCCATTTTTTTTTTAATTATAGGAAAGCTTAAAATTCATAAAAGACAATTAGAATTTATTTGTAGTCCGATAAATATAATAACTTTTATAATCCTATACCAATAGTTTTTCAATTTACCATAAATATAGAATACGGACGTTGACGTTGACGTTGCCGGTAATTCGGTGATAAGGTCGAGATTTCATAAGCTGTCGCTGTCGGCAGTTGGATCATTATTTCATATGCATGCATATTAATGTGAAAGAAGACATTTCCAAAGATTTTTTGGAAACTTGCTTCGTCGTAATAGGATTTTTATTTGATTTAGTATGCATGATCGGCTTAGGAGTATACGAGTATTTCAGCAATTTATGAAAAATTTTAGGCGCTTAAAAACTACTTCCATACCAAAAATGACAACACGCGGCCAATAAAAGCTGTACTTTTTCTATAGCTGAAAGTGAATTCACAATATTAATTCAACAAGTCATATTTAATAATTATAGTTGCTTAATTAGTGAATTTTTAAAGTATTGAAAGATGCAGAGAATCCACCTCCAAGGTTATCATCGGACTGGGAAATATACTGTAATTTTTTAAACATCCTGCGCTCGTTTACCTCGTTTCTCAGCGTAGCTTTTCACAATTTGTATAAACTGCACTAAAAAGAGGTACCTATTCTAAATACGACCGTGTGTTCTTTGAGAAATACACATATAACTAACTTTATTTCTATGCTCCTTTCCATGCGCTGTCGGATGTAATACTGGGTTTTCCATTTTTCGCTTTCAAAAGTAAAATTAAATAAAACACTCACAAAGCTTTGATTTCGATGCAACTTTTATTTAGTTACAATGCTGGGACCTTGCCTTTATGTCGGAAATATAATGTCATTTAAATGACCCCCATGGCAGTGGATGCTTTCAAGGTAGTTTCTGACCGACCACTCATTTCGGGCAATGTTTTGGCGACAACTAGACGAAAGTTGGTTTTCAAATGCTCCAACATTTGGAGATTATTTACATAGCCGCACAAGAAAAGCCTAACGGCGCCAAATCGGATAATTTTCAAATGCAGGCCAAAAAAAGTTGCATAACCAGACTTTCACTAACAGTAGTGATATTTTCGGATGGTGCGTACACTGAGATAATGCATAGACCTGACTACATCTGTATCGCTTTCAGTCTCTTCAAATTTCTCCCATTATCTTGTCAACTCCTTGCACTGTAGGGCAATTATGACGACTATAAGCACTCTGTAATGCAAGAAAAGTGCCACGTTTGAATCATCACTTTCTCTTCGGTTTTTAAATGATCCATATTCGGAAATGGCAAACCTTTCGCTAAATAAATAACATTTCAAATGATGGGTACTTAAAAGCTGACGGCCTTGCCCGACCGGCATGTTTGAAGCCACTAAATGGATAACCGGTTGGTCTTGGAACAAACTTGAACAAAAATAATCGATTATGGAACCGAAAATAGAACCTGTTCTTTACCAATACGAGTATATGACCTTCTGCCATTAGTTTTTTTAATCGAAAAATTTGCTGGTTCCACTTACATTTTATACCATTCAAATTTTATTGATGCAACTATACAAAAGTGAGGAAATAGAAAGGTACATAGATAGAAGTGAAGACCGAAAATTCTACCAAAAGATTAGAAGTACAAGGTATGGAACAGTACTCCCCCCTCCTGCACGAACATCGAGAGAAATCTGGTCACAGCTACGTAGAATGTGCTGCAACTGTGGAGAGAGCATATTTATAAGTTCTTAGTTGCGGATGGTAGCACGAATTAAGAAATCACTCCAATTATGGACTATGGTATAAATTGCCCATCTCCGAGCCAAACTGAGATCAGAACGGCTGATGGCCTGCCAGCAAAACTGTTTAAAACTGGCGGCGATGAGCTGATAAACAGCCTGCATCATCTCCTAAATACGGATTGGCTGAAGGAAAACATGCCCGATGATTGGAATTTGAGTGTACTGTGCCCTGTGTTTAAAAAATGCGATCTAAGCGTTTGTAAAAACTATCACGGTATCAGTCTTCTACCGATTGTATATAAGGTTCTATCGAGTGTGATATGTGAAAGTGTGGCTTTAGACCTGGTAAATCAACAACTGACCAGATATTCACTCCACGACAAATTCTGGAGAAGACCCAAGAAAAACAGATCAACACGCACCATCTTTTCGTCGATTATGACGCTGACTGACACGAAGTCTTCAGTAAAGGTGGGAAAAGATCTAAGCGAGCCTTTTTACACCGAGCGAAGGCTTATTGGGGACGACACGTTATTCATGGAATACAGACCGAAATGCTCGAAAAAGTGACGAAAAATTTGACTTTCCGAATGGACATTTTAAGACGGAGCCGTGGACAACATTTACATGAAATTATCTTTAAAAATTAAATGGCAAAGATCAATTTATCGATTCCAATAAAAAATTTTAATATATGATGCAAATTTAAGTGTTTTATTCGATTTTTAAAAAAAACTCCGTTTAAAAAATCACCCTATATAAATAATTGTTGCTGTGTTCATAACATTTTATGTGGAATTTGGAATAACAAATTGCCAGATACGTTGTCATTTTTATCAGAGTTCCTTACAGACAGAAAAACTCAAAATTTCTTAGAGATTTACCAGAAAACGACAAAATTTCGGGAAATTTCATTAATTAAGCTTCATTTTTGGAGACTCCTATCATTGATTTGGTGGGTAATCCAACATATAGTTTCGATAGGGCATCTAATAATTGATTATTTTCTAATGCTTCGAACTTGCACTACGCCAATGCTATATACGAGTACATAGCAAAGCTGTTGAATTCAAACCGCTACTTATTAGAATTACCATGGTCAACAGAAATATTTCATATGCAGTTCCCCCCTTCCTGTCTATCGTTATGCAAAACGTTACCGAATATAAGAAACTCACGTCCAATTATAAGATTTTATTCTAACATTTCAAAATTGTTTAAATTTTTGCAACTGAAATTTCAACAATGTCTACAAAAACTACAAGAGTTGTATACTATCTACCGCAGACAATAAAAACGCTTCTAAAACAACGATTTTCATAATTGCTTACAATATACTTCCTCTCTCTCTCTCTCTCTCTCTCTTTCGCCTGTTACGAGGAAATTCCAACATTTATAGGCCACAGAAAAACTAGCCCTGTTAGTAACTTATACCAACAATCTGTTTTTGGTTTATATACGGAAAAATGTTCTGCTTGGTATGAACATTTAGACAGGTTTCATAGTTTTTTGGCACTCAAGTTTAAGGTGAACTACACAAAAATACAAGAATTTGAGCAGAAACAAAATAACAACATCTGTACGTTTGTTGTTTGTGTGGGAGAGATTGAGAATGCAAACACATATAATCGTATACACAACTCACACACCTCCACAACTAAAGCATTAAAGAGAAAGAAACAAATAAACATATATATGTAGTTACAGACACAAAAGCGAACAAGAAAAAGCGAACGTTCTGTTGAACATTTGAATGTTTCTGTCCTAGATTTGGTGTCCTTTTCCTACTAAATATTTGAACTACTTGAATGTGCGTGTGTGTATGCAGTAAAATGTGTATAGGTAAATGTAACTATGAGCATGAGTTTATGTTCAGTTAAGAGTACACATGAATGAATGTGCATTTGAAGGTATGTTTTTATGTTTATTATTTGTTTACACAACACTCTTTTTGCCTAAACAGCAAACAAATAAAAGTAGTAAAACACTTTAGTAGCCAAATACTTTTTGTATGCTTTCTTCATTTCTTGTTATTGTAGTTTATTTCCTCATAAAAATTTAATGAAGCCAGTAAAAATCTTAATCGTTTCCATTAATCAGTCTGTAAATACAGTTTAATTCAGAAATGAATTATGTTTAACGTAATACACCATAAAAATGTAATTTAATTCACAAATTTATTATGTCTGAAGCAAAATGCCGTTAACAAAATATTAATTCTTTTACAGAATTAGGTAAAAGTGTCTGGTCTGTTTTTCTATCTCTCTTATATTTCTTACCAGAGACTGTTTAAAATTCAACGAAGCGAACAAATGAATATGTTTTGCAAGCGGATTTAGTTTTTCGTTTAACAAACAGCACTTTTAGACTTGCAATAATTTTACAAGTTTCCAAATCCAAGCGAAACGTTCTAGTACATAAATATTACGGTAATATATTATGGTAATAAGAGGCGTGATAACAAAATAACCGTTATTTTTAATTTTATTTCAAAAATTATTCATCAATTTCTATTTTATTTCCTTTAAAGTAGTACCCCTCAGATACAACACACTTGTGCCAGCGTTTCTTCTAATCCTCGAAACACTCCTAAAACGCGCTTTTTGGTATCGCCAATAGCTCCTGTTTCGATTTTTCTTTTATCTCCTCAATCGTAGCAAAACGCTTTCCTTTCATTGGTGTCTTCAGTTTTGGGAAAAGGAAAAAGTCAGCGGGGGCCAAGTTCGGTGAATACGGGGGTTGAGGCATGATTGTGGTTTTGTTTTCGGCCAAAAACTCACGCAAAAGCATCGATGTTTGAGCTGGTGCGTTATTATGGTGCAAAATCCATGATTGGTTTTTCCACAATTCTGTGCGTTTCTGACGAAATGCGTTGCGCAAACGGCGCATAACTTCAAGGAGTATTCCTTATTGACCGTACGACCTTGTGGCAAGAATTCATTGCACACGAAGAAATCAGTAACCTTCTCATTTTACCGAACTTGACGTGCTCGGGCGACCAGGACGAGCATTGTGATTGACATCTTCTCGGCCTTTCTTAAACCGGTTATACCACAATTGAATTGATTGTTCTGCTCATAGTAGACTCGCCAAACGCCACAGTCAACATTTGAAATGTCCTTCCACATTTAATTTCATTTTTTACACAAAACTTAGTACAGTTTTTTTGATCCATTTTTTCGAATAGTAAAGAATCGAAGAGCACATCAAAACACGACTAACCTTTTTATCTGTCAAAAACAAACTGACAATCCAAAATGGCTATATATAACAGACATGTGTACCAACATAACAGAAAAAAAATGCGAAAATGGAATATACGTAACTCACGAAATTTGAAAAAAGACCGTTTTTTTATCACACCTCGTATATTATAGTTACAAATGAAGCAAAGGCAACTGCAGAAACACGCAGGACCAGGAATATTTATCTAAGTGTGAATAACAAATCAAGACAGTTCGAAACCCCTAAAGAATGACCAGGGCAGGCTCGTAACTTCAAAGGAAGAACAACTCTATCTACAGGCAAAATTCTATCGCCCAGCCGTATTGAACTAAGAATGTGCAAATTACCGAAGTGTGCGCGGTAATTAAGACATGCACACTAGCAGCCGATTTTGGCAACAAGAAATGTTCCCACCAGAATTAGAGACGGGTTTGATTGTGAACGCCCTTAAAAAATGACGAACACAAAACTGGAGAGGAATTCCACTTCTAAGTATGGCAAACAAAGTTACTGCTCACATTCTGTATAAGAGAATAGGTGAAACGCTTTACCAGGTCAACGAAAAGAACAACCTGGTTTTCGACCTAATAAATCTCGTATATGACCATGCCAATCGAGTAATAATTGAGCAATCTGTTGAATCTGGACATCCCCTCTCTAATTGGCGTTCATAGACTTTGAAAAAACATCCGACACCCTTAACCATGGAACAATATGGAATGTTCTAGAATGTAAAAACTGCAACTAAAAAGCTGATTGACCTCATTAAAGGATTATAGGAAAGCGTTTATTGTCGCGTACCTCACAACGACCTACCCAGCGAACGGATTTCCATTAGTGCTGGAGTGAGGCAGGGATTTGTGTTATTCCCTCATTATTTAATTGTGTTCTCGATCTGGTAATGCGAAAAGTTACTGCACACATGAGAGGCATAACTTGGGGGTAGTTCAACCCCCACCTAATCAATATAGTGTTTCAGTTACGGTCCCAAAATTAGCTTATCTGACGTATAGATGATACCAGTAGTTTGAAATAAATAATTTTGGTGAAAAGTGGCAACATTATAAAACATACGCTTTAGGTTTGAAAGCGCCACGTTGTTTAGTATTTTTATTTGAGCCATCAGAAGTAAACTGCGGACACGGCTCCTTCGTTTACGACTGTAAAATATTGGGTAGCAAATGGATTGTATATCGGGGTAATCCATTTTTCGATTTCAAAAGTAAAGTTAAATATAACGCACACAAAGCTTCGATTTCCTTGAAACTTGTATTTCATTACAATGCCTGGACCTTTTGCCATTATAAACGCCTCCTAATTGGTTGTACCAGTAGATCATTTTGAGTTAGTCTTCGACCGCTTTTTCTCATATTTCGGGTGATATCTCGGCAATAACTTGCAAAATGTTGGTTTTCAAATGCTCCGTCTGAGGGTATTCTATTCTGCGCTTTTGATTAAAACTTCTACGATTTTCATCTTGAACTTTTATAATTTGATATTTTGCTTGTTGCCTTAGTTCTTCTTGATTGTCTTGGTCAAGTCTTCTTTAGTGTTCATTTTAACGCCGGTTAACAGTTCAAATGGAGTTGAATTAATACTTCGACAAAAAGTTGAATTTGAGCACTTATTGTACATTGTCCACGAATCGGTACGATTTACTTGAATCGTCAATGCTCATCTTTGGCAACTCTCCAATAATTGTGGAATTCAGGCGCTCAACCTGACTGTTAGCTCTAGGTAATCCAGTGCTGGTCATATAGTGACTTATATTCTCATCTTCACAGTACTGCTTAAATTTGTCACTTGTGATCCACGATCTGATACGAATTGATAAGGATTTCCAAAAATTTTGCTCTGAGCTTTTAATTTTGTTGTAGCGTCCTTTGCTGATGTCGACTTTGTCTTATAAAGTCAGCAACATTTTGTAAATAAGTCGATTACTACAAAATTGTGTTTGTAGGACTTACTCGCCGTCTCTAAAGGTTTTAAGAAACCAATATGATACGTCTTCAAAGGTTTATTTTCTCAGCAGATGAAGTTCTTTTTCCTGTTTTCACGCTTTCGATTGTAAATTACGCAATGAACAGAATTCCTAAATGTCTGCGAATCGTTTCGTCCAGATTTGGTATGAAAAACTCCTTCTCGATAAGCTCCTTCGTTTTTTTTAAAAGCGAAATGTCCTCTATCAAGAGTTTTTTTGATTATTTTCCGATACATTTCCTTAGGTACTACTAGTAATTCGCTGTCATTCACTAATTTGTCCGTGAGATGTAGGTTTACCAATCTACATATATATATATATATGTATATATTTATATATATTTACATGTTATATATATTATATATATACTCGTATATATTTATATATATTTATCTTTTTAGGTTCAGTTTTATTATTTTACAAATGTTGACAATTTACAACACAAAATCCCTTTTAGGATGTGTTACGACAGAAATAGGATTATGCTTTCATTGTATAGCGTACTGGACCGTATTACAGCTGTCAATTACAATGGTTAAGGAAAGAAAACAAAAATAAATATTAAAATTTTCGTCTATACGTTCTATATTAACGACGTGGATTACATTTGATATTTTAAATTTCTCCTATAACCATCTACCGTCGTCTTTCTGTTTTGAGAATTGTAAGATGGAATATTATTTTATGATTAAAAATTAATCCTTGAGAAGAATTACAGCTTTTTACGAGGAACCCGAATTTTCAGTTCTTCACAACGGGAGCATTTATCTATCATTTTATTTATCATTTTTACAACAACGTTGGACTAAAGCAAAGGCGCCCTCTATCACCTCTACTAATCACTATCATGCTGGATGATGTCATGAACGAAGTCTTTTCAGTGAGAAGAGGAATTACATGGAGTCTCTCACACCATGTTTCCGTCATGCAAGCAAAATAAGAAGACCCAGAAAGATTAGTGCACAATGTTGGACTTGAGATAAATATCAAGAAAACCAAAGCTGTGAGATTCAAAAATGTTAGCACAGTAAACATCATCATGTCACAAAGCCAGCCAGTCGAATACGTAGAAAGTTTCTGCTATATAGGCAGTACAGTGGCCACAAATGGCGGCGCTGAAACGGACGTAAATAACAGGATTAATAAAGCGAGAGTGGTATTTGGACGACCACAATCAGTGTGGGAAAAGCTCACAAATATCCAGACGACTCAAGCTTAGAATGTTCAACACATGTGTAAAGTGCGGAAGTGTCTGCTGTACGGAAATGAAACCTGGCTAGTATCAAACACCATTACGTAAAAGCTACAGGTATTCATCAACAAGTGCCACAGAATCCTCTGCAGGATATTCTGGCCTAACAACATCAGCAACAAAGATGTCTGGAGTCTAAGAGCCCATGCTAAGACAAATAAAACGTAAAATCGTAAAAATGAAGTTGAGTCAGCCATATCATCAGAAACAAGCCGGACAAGTGCCACAGAATCCTTTGCAGGATATTCTGGCCTAATAACATCAGCAACACGGATGTCTTGAGTCTAACTGACGAAGAGCCTATGCTAACACAAATAAAACGTAAAAAATAAAGTTGAATCAGCCATATCATCAGAAAGAAGCCGGATAGCATCACAAGGATGACTCAAGTGTGGAATCCTCAAGCTGTGGCAACAAAAGAACACCTAGAAACGAAAGATATTCCAAGAACTAGAATAGAGCAATCTTACATGGGAAGACCCGAAAACAACAACGGCAAACCAAGTACGATAGCGATGCTTTGTGGCAGCCATATACTACCAAGAGAGATAACGCAATAAAACTGAACCAAATTTCAAACCATTTATAGTGCTTACAATAATTAGATCATAATTCGCAGCGCCACTTTAAGTGGATATCATGTTTTTCAAATAGTTATAATTATATTTATATCTTTAATATCGCCAATGACAACTAAACGCGTTTAGTGCAGTTGCCTTCAATTCTCTTGGCTCTTCTTAAAATACTTATTAAAAATTCTTTTCTGACAAATTAACTCAAGAGAGTAGGCAACATTAAGAACTCCTGCCTTCGTCTCTCACCTGCAAATAATATACTATAAAATATTAGTACACATTTAAAGTGGTTGGTTTCCAAACTAGGCAATATTACAAATATATTTTATGTCATTCCAACATAAGTATTTACAAGCATTAACATAGAATTGTAGAAAACTTCATCTACAATTAGTGAAAAATCTCAATTTCATCTTCATGAACGGACCCAAATGTAATAAATGTTACAGCGTTTCAGCCAGTTTGCCGTTACTAAGATTTATGTATTTATAAATATGGATATTTAATTGTTTGTTTGAAACACTGTTACGCTCGTGTTCATTTTAATAAACAGATATTCTTAGAATTATCATGTTTCACCCTGTTGAACAGGAGAGTATTTGTAAGCATAAGGCTTAGGGGAGCAGGAAGCAAAATAACCAAAAATCCTCAGTCAGAAGGAAACTCAGCTGAGCAACATGTTGTCATGCTTAGTGTAATATTCGTTTTCTTTTATACCGCCTACCTAGAAATGTACTTGATTTGTATTGAAATATAAGCCACATGCCATTGAGATAAGCGGCAATAGATTTTGATGACTAATTATATACGTATTATTGCCAAGGCAATGTAACATAGAATTTCGTGAATTCTATATCCAAAAATATAGTCCACAGTAAGTCTTTATAAAATAAACAATAACAATATATTAAAATTTCAACTGATGCATTTCTGCATTTAAATTGAAACATTAAAATAATAAACTGTTTACCGATCTTCAAAAAATCACAGTGCCATGACTACATTTCCCAAAACTTGAAATTAATTTACAAAACTTATTCGTTCGCTTTTCTTTTTCTTCTACTTTAAAACGCATTTCCCTCAGGAGGAAATGAGAAAATAAAACTTAAAGCATTAACGGGGAACACTTTGGCGGAAGACTTCAATAAAATGAGAGTTTTGTTGAACACAAAAAGTTTAAGAAGCAAAAGAAAACGAATTTAACCAAAAATGACGATAACCAAGAAGGGGTTTAATGCAAACAAACAAAACGTTAAAATAATTTGGTAAAACTGGGTCAATGCAAAGCTCGAGGATACTGCAAACACAATTTGTTAGCTAAAATAAAACTTTGTATTTATGAAGCAACTGGGGAAACTTCAAAAAACAAGCAATTACAATTGAGGTTGGTGTAAGGGGAAACAGTATGATCCATTTTGAAGAAAATTGTTCTGCAACTTATCAAACTTTGGAAGTACGAGGGCGGTTCCAAAACTAGCCGACCTCACAAAAAAGACACAAAAAGGTTGGGAAACATTTTCTTAAATCTTCTTTTAGCTCGATATACTTTTTCCAGCGATATTCAGTAATTTCAGTACCATTTTTATAGTAAGAACTGTCAAACTCCTTAAAATAGCCATTAATCGCAGATTTCATCTCTTCATTGCTGGCAAATCTTTTACCATCGGCTCGATTACTACAAGTTTGAAAATAGAAAAGGGAATAGAAAACCCGAGAGAGCTAAATCCGGCGAATAAGGTACATAATGAAGCAATTCGAACTTAAATTCATTAATTTTGGTTATCGTAATAGTGGATGTGTGAAATGAAATATTTTCTTGATGAAACAACACTTTCTTTTTCACTAAATGCGGTCTTTTTCCATAATTTAATCACCTAAATGCTGCAATAAATTTACATAATATTCGCCGTTGATAGTTTTTCCTTTCTAAAGATAATCAACAAAAATAATTTCCCCAAGAACAGACGCCATGACTTTGCCTTTGACTTTGTCTTCGACTTCTTTGGGCACGATTTCAGTCCACTACTTTGACTATTCCTTTGTCTCAGTGAATTGTGAGTGAAGTGGTGGACCCACCTCTCATCTATGGTTATAAATCGACGCAAAAATTCGGCTTTATTGCGCTGAAACATCGTCAAACACTCTACTCTACTGAAACATGTTGGGGACGCTATGTTTGCTTTGTTGAAAACAAGCGCGGCACCCATCTTGGGCACAGTTTTCTCGTCTTCAAATCTTAGGTCAATATACGATTTGTAGAGCTTTCATTTCAGATAGTCCACGCATCTACAGTCGAAGATCATCTAATACCATTTTGTGGATTTTCGTGTTTGGAGAGAACGCTTCAATAGGTCGACCACTACGGTATTCGTCTTGGCAGCTCGTACGGCCTTGTTTGAACTATCCAACTGCTACCCAATATTTTACAGTCATAAACGAAAGAACAGATTCCCCCGGAGTAGAATCTACCTCCGCTTTAGTATTGGTTGGACTGAGATTTTTCAAATGGCAATATTGAATTACATAACGGTGACCAATTTATTACAAATTCACTGAGATCCTTTACTTTTGATGGATCAGAAGAAAATACTAAACTGAATACTAAATACTGAACCTTAAACCAAATGTTTTATAAGGCTAGAACTTTTCAACAAAATAGCTTTTGACTCAAAAAATCGATTTTCTTTTTTTCTGCCGCTATATTATACTTTTTGCATTCAGGCTGGCGATTTATTGACACTGAGGAATCCAAAATTTTGTTTACCTCAATTTCGTAAACAATTGATTTTTTACACGTCTATTAAGATTTCTACAAATTTCATATGTACTGAGATTTCTACAACTAAAAATATTTTATTCCCGTTGTAGTATTCCAATGTTGGAAAAATTGAACTTCATTTATACTTTCGTTCGACAATTCAAACTCGATCCACAAACGTGCATGCTGTTTCGCATCGGTTTCATTACAGAAAATAGATTTCATGACAAAAGTAATTAATCAAAATAATAAAATTAAAATTAAATTAAATATTATTCGGATTGGTTCTGTTACAGAAAGTAGAATTTATGACAAATTCAAGAAAAATTTGATCGAATTGTCGAGAATGTTCCTCTCCGTTTCGAAACAATGTGCGTAATCCCCAATATCATGTTCTTTGGCAAAAGTTGAAATAAAAGGTAAATTCGCAAATATTCCTTTGGACAAGTAAAGAGGTTTACTAGTCCCTGAGGCCCAGGAATTGATTACAGCAATGTATGTATGTGAAATGCACAAAAGTTTTTATATTTGAGCCAGGCTTTCGGTTTAAGTTTAACCAACATCAAATTATTTCCTATTAAAATACTATCTTAAGCAAAATAAAAATAAAGTAATATTTTAAGATATTGATATGAAAAACCATTTAAGTCTGGGTTTATTCAAGTTTTGGGAATATTGATGTCGTTTTGCGAATATTAATTGCAAATCCCCAAAAAGTTTTCGAATTACAGTGCTTGTTTAATATTTCTTAATGGATTTTACATTCCGAATAAGTAAGCTTATTGAAAACCTCAAATTAATATTCCACCGAGGAACTCCTTTAATTTCTATAAAGTTTGAAGGAAGTAATTTCGGCAGCTTTGTGTAAATATGGAAAATGTCCATTAAAATAGTTACCATACTGAAATCAGTTTTTATTGACTAACCAGGAGCTTTATCATAGTTGTGCTAACGAAATAAAACAATTCAATCTGCCTGGTTAATTTTCATATTTCTCGGTTTTGAATCCATCATCATGCAAAATTTTTAACTAAAAATAAATCTCCTTAAATGCAGAGTGACGCACGAATCGTGACACTTTCAACTGTCAATGGGGATCATTATTGAACGATGTAGGAGGAGTTCTTTTTACCCAAAACTGCGCCGAAGATTTGTCCGTTTCAACAGCATTTGGTTAGAGTAAGATGGAGAAACTGCCGCCTACATCGCTAGACCGGTTATGGCGGAGCTCCCACGAAAATTCCCAAACAAATAAATATCCAGAAACTCCACTTTCCACTGGCCACCAAGATCTGCATCTGATCTCACTGTATCAGACATTTTTGATGGGGTTACGTCAAGCAAGAGGTATACAAAACGAAACCAAAAAACTGACTGAATTGAAGTAGTCTATTAGAACAATAATTGAGGCGTTCCCACAATGAATAGCTTTTTGATCGAATTCGCATATGCATGAAACAGCAAAGAGGTCATTTAGTTATATAATATAAATATGAAATTATATAAATAAAATTTAATATTATAAATTTTCTATACAATAACAGAAAAAATAAATGAAATACATTGATTAAAAAAATATTTGAATTTCTTATTGTAGCACAATTGGTGCGCCACCCTGTATATACTAAAATAACATTTCCCTCAGCTCAAATGGTCATGTGGGTCCTTTCCCACATTTTGTTTAATATCACAATCACAGCAAGTTAGAGTTGAAATTGAATTGGATAGGAAAAATTTGCCCAGGCAGACATTTAACATTTGACAGTTTCCACTTTTACTAAGTTTTATATGGCAGATGTGGAAGGCACAGATAGAATAATAAAGAATCCTTTAGTTTTATAAGAAACCGCCTTAAGTACGACCATATTTGTGGAAATACGCAGTGGAAAAACCATTTTCTGTAAGAAAAGTTTAGGTCGATATATTATATATGAGAAATTACTATTGTTACACTCACTTATCTGGCGATGAGCTAAGTCCGTGATACTATTGTGAGCAGACATCAAAATAATTTGATCCTTTCAGAGAAAACTTTTCAAAAAAATGTGAGAAATATTTTTTTGCAGTTTGTTCGTTAACTAAAAACTATTTAAATCATAAAAGAAAAACTACATATAATAATTTCACTGAAAAAAAGTAATACTTCATTAACAACGTTATGAATCGCCTTCCATAGTGGTAGGGGCAAAGGTTTCGAAACGCCTGAACTTATATCGTCTGCCCATCTTTACTATTATTATTTCTGCCTTGCTTGCAAAAAACTCAGCATCAACCAGTCAAAGTGTCGCATTCAAAAGTTTTCTAACATATATAAAGATAAAATTGGACAAAGAGAAAAATTACAAAATCGGAACACCAAAAAATCATTTGTAATAAGAAAATGTGCCCCCAAGAACCATAACACAGTGTAAAAAAAAGTGACATATTTTAGCTTTTGGTACAAAAAAAAGTAGTAGGATTTGTGTAAACTATACATATATATCGATTTGAGAAATCTTTTTTTCGTAAAAAAAGCTTAAGGCTCGAGGTAGGTCACATTTTAGAGCAAATATCATCGAGTTACAAAAATTAGTGAATTCAACAAATTTCAACACAAGATCTGAATTACTACTATAACAGTATTTCTAATGAAATTTTACCAAACAGACAGGCAACATCATCAGTATAAAAACAGTTTTTAAATTATTTTTGGCTACATAAAGCACAGTCGAAAGTAATTTCTATAATGAAAACATTGTTTTGTAAAACTGCCAAAAATCAACTTTTAATACCTTTTTGACTTTTATTTTTGAATACTTCCAAGCTGTTTAAATATAAACCAAAATTGGGAAATATTGGTGATAACTGGTTTATTTACTTTCCTTTATAGTTTTGTACTTAATTTTCTAATTTCTATCTAGCTGGTTTCAATGCCCACTGAATGTACACATATATGTGGATAAAAATGAAATAATTTAAAGTTGCTGAATACGCATAGAAACCACACATTTGCCGCAAAAATAGGTTGACCGCGATAATATGTAAGTGAAACTAACTAAAATGTACCACAGAATAAATATAAAGCAAAATATGAAAATTAAAGCTCATGTAAAGTGCAATTATCGTTTATAAATGTGCACATTTTATATATTAGCCAGAAAATTGCTCGAAATTCGTTTATTCGGCTGCAACTTTCTTAACACTGCTTCCGAACTAACAGTATCTCCGCTGTGGAAGCGAAAAAATACAATTTTATAGGAGTTATACGAAAGTGAAAATGCACCGCAAAGTTCACATGACTTTACTATGCCTCAAGAGTTTTGACTGTCAGAAAATTGGATTGGAGTCTTTTTGAATTTCAAGTCTAATTTTATGATACAATTTTTAGAAATTAACCAAATGCCATTTTAAAGCCGTTGTCCAATTATTTTTTGCAAATTTTCACTATCCACATGATGTCTAACATGCATTACACCAATTTAGAGCCATGAATGAAAATGTAAAAGCTTCTTAGCAACAACAACTTTTCTAAAAATAACTTCAGTTTAGCAAATAATTTCTTGACACAAAACTACGGTTTTACAAACAGTTATTAAATGACTTTTTGTTTTCGTTTAACAAAGATTTTAGTTGTAGTAACAATTAACCTATAATTTCAGGTTTTAGTGATGCTTGACACGGTATTTAATTTAATTTAATTTAATTTAATTCAATTTAATTTAATTTAATTTAATTTTATTTTATTTTATTTTATTTTTTTCATTTAATTTAATTTAATTTCATTTCATTTAATGTCATTTCAATTCATTTCATCTCATTTCATTTCATTTCATTTTATTTCAGTTTAATTTAAGTTAATTTAATTTAATTTAATTTTATTTTATTTTATTTTTTTCATTTAATTTAATTTAATTTCATTTCATTTAATGTCATTTCAATTCATTTGAAATGGCCCACAATCACCAAAGTTAACTGAAGAGAGATCAAATTTCAGAAAGACCCTTTGAATTCTTTCTATGTGTGATACGTTGACTTGGCAAAAAGGACTCCAAACAACAGAATGAATATACCAACTTTGATCTTACATGGCAAGTACACTAATTTTAAGGTATGTGGATCGGTCTGAAATCTGAAAAATTTCTTTCAAAATATACGCTGGTATAGAATAAGCTTTAGGGATAATATTCGTATAATTTATATGAGAGGTAAAAGTTAGTGCCGCATCAAAAACAACACCTAAATCCATTTTACTTTCTGCAGTGAGGAGCCTGTAATCACCAATTTTGAAAACCAGTTGAATTGGATTACGAGGCCTTGAAAATGAAATATAGACACATTTTGATGGATTTACTGAATATTTATTTATGGAACACCAGCCAAGAAGATTATCTAAATCGTTCTGAAAATCTAGAGCCTCAGAAATATTCGAAAGTTTCTGATATATGTTCATGTCATCTGCATATAAAAGAAAATTTACTTTTATAAAACAGTTAGAAATATCATTAATAAATAAATTAAACAACAACAGTCCTAAAATACTTCCTTGCGGCATGCCAGATGTTTGCCAATATGGAAGAGATTCATAACCAATAATAACGACTTTGCATATTCTATTTGATAAATGCGATTTTAACCACTTTAACATCAAGGAATGAAATCCCATAGATTGCAACTTAGCACAAAATATACTATGAGATGCTTTATCAATTGCTTTGGCGAAATCGGTGTAAACTGTTTCAACTTGATGTCCAAGTTCAAATGATGAAATACAATATTCTATGAAAATGGTTAAATTTGTTGTGGTAGATCTGCCTGGATAAAATCCATGCTGAGATGGTGGTATAATCGAGTTTGTAAGAAACGATAACTTCTTATAAATTATATACTCAAATCAAATTTTCAAAACATTTGTTAGTTTGGAAATCGATCTGTAACACGTAACATCATTCTTCTTACCATGCATAAAAATTGGTATTATAGACGCCAACTTCCATCTATCAATAAAATTGCCTTCCTTTAATGAAGACTTAAAAATATATTTAAGAGCAAAAGTTAGTGACGAGACACTTTTCTTTAGTAGATAAACATAAATCCCGTCAGAATCCGATTTATAACTGATTTTTAAACGCATGATTCCATCCTACACCTCATCCTCAGTGACTTCTAGGACACCAATGTCTAGCATGTCAAACAAATTAGAGTATCTAGCTGTGCGGGCCGATGAAGGTACAACATTTGGTCTAAAAAAATTATCACACAAGTTAACAGAATCACTGCATGACTTTGATACAACATCACCAAATATTATGTTCGAGGGAATTTCTGAAACACTCCTTTTCGAATTAACAAAATGCCAGAACGACTTAGGGTTATTTTTAATTTCATTCTGATTTTGCAATATAAATTGATTATACATATAAAAATTTATTCGAGAAATTAAATTCTCTCTAATAATGTACAAATTTTTCATGGCTTTCCACATTTCCAGATTCTGTAAACTTTTTACCTTTTTTTAAGACCTCTAGCATACCATGAAACGCCTGTAAGGTGTTGGGCTCTTTAACGGTTTTCTATTTCTACAAAATTCCAAAACTCTATCCAAAAAATATTTATAACACTCAGAAGTAGATTTACCTGAAAAAATGTCTATCAAATGTCCAATCAACACATGAAAATATAGAGTCTAACGCCTCAAAATTACAACATTTAAAGTTAAAATTAAAAGTATGAACACCTGCTTGTTTGAGCGCAAATCAACGAAGGACCAGGACGAGAAAATATGCCATATTTTACAAGTTCTCTTCGATAAAGACGTTTCTCAATTATTCAATTTATATTCATCCGATACCAGGACATGTGTTTTACCACCGTCCATTAATAAGATTTATGTATAGCCAGTGCTTGGTGATGTTAACCACAAAATCATTTGGTTATCAATCTTCCTATTACTTATTTTACATATTTTATGCAAAAAGTCGAAAATATTTTTCCACTTTTCAAACGTTGATGTTATCCTGACAAATCCGGTAACAACAAACTTTGTTATGAAAAGGTTACAAACCGTAACTCTAATTAAATTTGAATAATATTTACTCACACGTCGAAAATTCTCACGTACAACATGTTTAACTTGGATATGTGTGGTCACTTTGGTTTTTTGGTTTTATAAAAAGTAGTGTAGAATTTAGCCAATTGATTTTGTTGTTTTGTTCTGTGTTCAGTTTATGGCCAGTTAGGTAGCACAACTGTGAGTAAAAGGGAACTAACTAAATTTACTTTTGCCTGATCTGTTTTGTTACAAAGTTGTCGTAAATGAATAATCCACAATATATGAATTCTCCAAAATAATATTTAACGACAGGACACTGATTCTGTTGCAAAGTGAAATCACCCAAAAAAAATTTTAGTTTAAGGTAAGATATAGAAAATCAGTCATCGAGTTAACAGCAGAGTAAGGATAGAGGCCGCTATATCCGATATTTCGCTACGTAAATGCGAGAAATGTGAATAAAGTATGGCTTATTCATTTAATGGTTTCAAAAACGCCGATCTAGCAAGGCCATTAGCTGGTAAATACCTGTAATCTGAAGTGCTGTTTATTTAGTGAAAAGAAGAAGGCGCAAAAAATAGCTAGAACTTACTACAAAAGTTGTGATTCAAACGTGGACACTTTTCGTGCATAACGGGGTAATTATGGTCTTCATAACCGACCTACTGTGCAATGAGTTGGCAAGATTATAAAGAAATTTGTACATCATCGCAACGTACGCACGGCCGAAAACATCGCTTCTGTTACTGAAAGTGTGGCGGATGATCCGAATTTCAATTCAAAGTGCTACGGTCTTGTATGATAACCGACTTTGTTTGGCTTGCAATTGAAGATTATGAACTGGATGATATGTGGTTTCAACAAGACGATGCCATGGGCTATAGAACACGACCGATTTTGGCTTTATTGCTTAAGAAGTTTCTAGAAAGCGTAATTTTATGTTTTGGCGACGTTAATTGGCTACCAAGATCTTGCGATTAGACGCCGCTAGACTTTTTAATGAGACTCTATTAAAGACTGCGTTTACGGGGATAATGGCCAAATATTGGAAGACTTGAAAACCAACATTTGTCAAGTTATCGCCGAGATACCACCCAAAATGTGCGAAAAAGTGGTAAAAAACTACTTCAAAAGGACCCATTGCTGCAACCAATCCAGAGGCAATCATTTAAATGGCATTAAATGACGGCAATTTTTAAGTCTTATAATGAAATAAAAGTTTCATCGAAATCATAGCTTTATGTGTGTTTTATTTAACTTTACTTTTGATACTTTTGAACCCGTTAAAATTATTGAAGCGAGCTCACACCGAAGTGCTTTAAATCATTTTCTCAATTCGCGATTCTTCTGTTTGTTTTGCATTCGATACGATTAAGAAGCATTTCAATGAAAGGAAAAGAAAATCAGGCCATCTTTTTAAGCAAAGGGAAGGGAAGTTATTGTACAAAGAATGGAAGATTGAGGGTATGGAGTAGCTTGGAAACAGATACGAAGCTTGAAAATTCTTCTAAAGGTTAAAAAGTGAATCTTACGGTAAGCGCCTTCCCACGTGTAAGGACAACAACAAAAACCAAACACAAGTTGCTAGTTTGGGATGGCAACACAAGTGAAGAAACTGCTACTACGTCAGATCGTTTACCATCGGGCAAATAAAAAGTCAATATACGGACTAAGGACAACGAAGCCGAGGTAGCAGATTATATATAAAACGCTTGCCGGCGTAACTATTTAGGAACTGTACTCAGCTGTACTGTACTTTAGCTGTACTCAGACTTTTAGCTAATGATACCTCATTTTGAAGATTTTTATTAAATTTGTAATTTATTGGGTTAATCTATTGCAACCGACTACTTAGTAAATATGTATAGTTATATACTTGTAACTATAGTTATGTTATTTTATTAAATTTTTCCTATTTTTGTAATCTGTAAATGCAATGCTAAGTAAATAAAGAACTGTGGCGATAGACTCATAATAAATTAACTTCAATTCGTGAATATCGGCGAAAGTAAGCTCGATGATGAGAATCGAAATATATCATGTCCAGTGTACAAAAAATCGATATCAGTGTGTGTTCCAACTATTGCAATGCAAATACCTCATCACACATTTAGCAAACACCGGTATAATTAAATGGACTTTATGAAGTCTCAGATGATTATTTCTAGTTACTACCCGCAGAACGACAAACTTACTATACTCCCCATTATATAGTAGAGAATAGAAAAAGCGTTTGGTTTTAACTTTTTCTATTGCATTCTAACACTTTTTTGTGCCAAAGGTAAACAAACTTTTTTTGCCCAGCCAAACGTTAACCTGTCAAATTCAGTAGCAAAAAAAAACAAATAATATGCATTAAAAAGCAATTTAATTAAATGGTAACCTCATAACAAATATAACAACAATATTATTATTATTACATTTCCTTTATTGAAGCAAAAAGTAGAACAAATTCTCTTGCATCCAATTAATGGAAAAGCTTTTCATATTCATTCAACCTTCACGAATTCTGTATTTGAATTCACCGGAAGGCACCACCTATTTAAAGCCGATTTCAAAGTCGACTTAAGGAGCTTAATTTCTTTAATACTTACAGCTTAATTTTCCGCTTGTTTTAGTTGATTAAGATATTCAGGTTACAGATAGAGAGAAAGGTAACTTAATTTAGATTTGCTGAAAAAGTAGCAAACACACAGATTTACGAAAGACCACAACAGGAGTTCACTCATACAAGTATAGTGTAGTATAACAAAAAAGCAAATATATCTTACAGGGATAGCTTAGCTCCTGCAAAATGTAAACGCATTTGTTCATATTCATAAGACAATAGTTTTCCAGCAAGAAAAGTGCATCCAAAGAAGCAAATATTCATCACAACTTGTGATAGGAAAGTGGTGAAAAATTGCGTAATCACCAGTGAAATTAACGTAGTGTTTCCATAGAAGGGAAACACTATTTTATGATGCCTTTTCCCTTTATATTCCTGAATGACGTTAATGTAATGAAAATTCAAATCAAATTTTCATTATTCAAAGAATTGACTTTTTATTGTGTTGTATTTATTTTGATTTTATTTATATTAAAAGTCAGCTTCTTAAAAAACTAATTTGGTACTTTCTATAAAAAAAACCGTAGACAGACACTGAATTAGAAGGGCATCATGAGCTGCAATCCACGGTATTGGGGACGGACATTCTTAACGGCAAACAAATGTATATGCTTTATTTGGCCTCTGAGTGTTTGTAGTTTTTACAAATAGAATGGCATTCTAAATTTAGTCGACCATAATATGTACACACACATATATATATATATATATATATATAAACACATTTTTTCCAAAAACTTGAAAAGGAGCTCCCTTAAGCCGACTACCAAAAATTACTATTCTGAAGCGTATTATGTTCTTTAAAAAAATAGTTTTTAGAGTACTCCATTTGAACAATTAAAGCAATTTAATTTCTTGAAATCGTAAATAAAAATAAAACCATTTCTTCTCTTTGACGCGAAATGGTGAAAATGTGGTTCTTTTGAAATGACTTTCACATTTCTTTCTGGGTTATGAATCACTGTTCAGGAGCTTTAATTGCTATATTTTGTTATTCACAGGAAATTTTGGCGATCCGATTTTTATTTTAATATGGAATTTAATTACAAATTAATGGATGACATTAACTAAATATTTGGATCATACATTATATATAGTACCGGGTTATCCATTTTTCGTTTTTAAAAGTAAACACACACAACGCTATGATTTCGTTGAAATTTTTATTCCATTATAATACTGGAATCTTATCATTATTTACGAAATACTATGTCACTTAAATGACCAACTCTGAATTGATTGCAGCGGTGTATCATTTTGCGGTAGTTTTCGACTACTTTTTCGCACATTTCGGGCGGTCCCTCGGCAATAACTTGTTGAATTTCAAATGCTCTAACGTTTGCGGATTATCCACATAAACACGGTCTTTGACGACGTAACCCCACAAAAAAAGTGTAGCGGCGTCAAATCGCTTGATCTTGGTGGCCAATTGACTCCACCAAAACGTAAAATTACTTCTTGAAGCTTCACATGCAATAAAGCTAAAATGGGTGGTGTTGTATGGCTCGTAGCACTGTCTCGTACAAACCATATATCGTTCTCGTACAAACCATATATAGTTCATAATCTTGAAGTCAATTGAAGCAAAACAGTCGGTTATCATGCGGCCGACTAACGCTCTAAATTGAAATTCGGACTATCCGCCACACTTTCACTAACAGAAGCGTTATTTTTGTACATTTCGATGATGCACAGGCCTGACCAAACTCAAATTTGTTTATAATCGTGTCAATTTCTTGCACAATAGGTCGATTATGACGGTCATAATCACCCCATACTGCATGAAAAGTGCCCACGTTTAAATCACCACTTTTGTAGTAAGTTTTAACTACTTTTAAGCTTTCTTCAGTTGTTAAACGATCTACATTCGTGAATGGCAAATCTTTCACTAAATAGATAACACGCCAGATGACAGCTGACAGCCTTGTCAGACCGGCGGTTTTGAAGCTACTAAATGGATAACCAGTTCTTTGGAATCAGATAGGTAATGGTTGTAAAATATATGTCATAATTTAATAAATGGGCCCAGTAAGGAAAATTCGTCCCAAACAGATATTTCTAGACAATCTTATAAAGTTCTTTATCTTGGGAGTTTCTATAGTGTCTCCTCTTTTTTGACAATTCTTCTATGAAAACCGGAACGCTACCAATGTAGTTTAACTGGATTCGCTTCTGTCCTTTACTCAGCTACTACCATCGGAAATAATACGGAAAAAACATTTCGTTAGAAACTGTATTTGCGGTAGGTGTGAATATGCATCATTAGACTAAACATATACCCCTTAGCATGTTGTGATTAAGATATTTCTATTTCTGATCAATTATTTTGTGTTTCAGACATCAGTCATTTAATAAGTGTGGTGGCCCCCTTCGCTTTTTTCGAAAATGCACTTTTTGTCCACTACCTACGCTGTTGGAGAAATGACACCATACATTTACATGTCTGTAGCTCTAATTGATATGTACAGTGGCACCATGTTTGTCCTCTTTTTTTCCTTTGCTTAACTCCTTAGCCGAACTCCTAACTCATCAATAATTGCTCAACTCATTGCGATCTTGATGATTGGCAAAATACTTAATACACACTACAAACTACATAGAATTTATTTAAAGTCTTGCGTTTCCGGGAAAAAAATGCTAATCTTGAGATCCCAAACAGAGCGCAAATTGTATTTCTTAGTATGAAGAAAAATTATGAATTGTACTCTAAAATGTCACCAAATATTCCCTAACTCTGGCGATGGCCACTAGGACGACAATATCTTCTCAAAGTGAGTGATTACTTCCACACTTCCCTGTATACAGCCTACATCAACCTAAATTAAATTATGTACAAAGTGTTTTTGTTTTCCCAGTTAACACGCTAATGACAATTACACCAAATTAGTTGCGACATCAATCAGACAGTTTTAGTATTTGGTTGGAGTAACAGTCAATTCAGCAACCAACCACAAGGTTGACGAGTTTCGTATGTCGTGATAAGTTTATCCTCCCTTTGTGACTGAATTGACGCTGTTAGTACATCATCAGCTGTATGTACTCGTACATCTACTTATCTACATTATTTACTTTTATGCATACTTGAAGTAGATATCACCCGAAAATGTCCAGTATTTGAATCATTGAAATTTTCTCATTGCACAAATAACAATGAAAATGGAGGATTAGTTTTCCTGGACTTTGTCAGATGGCGTAGATTCTTCCCTACACTGTGAAAATAATTACATTATATTTGGTTACCAGATCTCGATTATTCACAATGAACATCATTATCAAAATTACATATGGTCCCATACAATTTAATTAAGCTAACAGTATTTGTATGGCTGCCAAAAATTCGCATTTGATACATTTTTTTCCCATGCACCGCCGTTGTTTTGAACTTGTCAGAATTTAATCTTAAATTGAAAACTGTAAAACTAATATTATTGAATTAGATTTATTAGTTTCCCTCTCAAATGGGCATTTGTGAACAATTTTTAGTTTTTCTTCTGAATTGGTTTTAGCTGCCATAATCTATGGTTGTGGTTATAAGAAAATAACAAAATTTAATTTGTCAGAATACATCTAAAACCACTGATATGCCTTAAGGACTAAATAAACAATGCACCGCATAGTTTGTATGAACATAGAAAATACGTAATGGAAAATTCGACTTTGTGTGGGACAGAATCCCAAAAGCAAGCAAAAGAAGGCTTTCATTTCAGACAACTTTGTTTTTTAAATTAAGTTATGTAGGAAAATATGGACGCTTAAAAAAGAAAATTATTACACATATGTCTCATACTTTTTAACTAGCTGAAAGCCATAACAAATTTAATATTTTCCTCCCAATGAAATATATTAAGTTTAAATTGTAATCCTTTTGCAAGGACTTTAGCTCAAGTTAGTTTTATAGATTCAAAAACTAAAACGCTACTATTCAACACACCGCAGTTTTTTTAATGCCCATTTATGGTATTCATTACGCTGGAAAGAGTTTTGCTAAGTTGGGTTTACCTTTTCAGACGTCATGTGTAAAAGCTCAGAAAGGCAAACATTTTTAGAACGTATTGCAAACGTCGCGTATTCTACAACATTTACTTTATTAACGATCGATTAAGCATAACTTTTGTTGAAGAACATATTCCATTGAACACAAAATAATTCATCGGAAATAGAAATCCCTTAAAAAAAATTACAACATGCTAAGAGCGTATATGTTTTGTCTAATGGTGTACATTCACACATACCGTAAATAGTTTCTAACGAAATGTTTTTTCCGTATTATTCCCAATAGGGGTAGCTAAGTAAAGAAAGGAGTGAATCTAGTTAAACTACATTGTTAGCGTTTCTGTTTTCATATAAAAATTATCAAAAAAGGAGGAAAAATTGTGGGATCACCCAAGACAAAAAACTTCATAAGATTGTCTAGTAAGATCTGTTTGAGACAAACTTTCCTTACTGGCCCTATTTGTTAACTTAGGTATTTCAAAACCATTACCTATCTTATTCTAAAGAACTGGTTGTCCAATTAGTAGTTTCAAAATCGCCGGTCTGGCAAGGCTGTAAGCTGTTAAGTACCTGTCATCTGAAGTGTTATTTATTTAGTGAAATGTTTCCCATTTACGGATATGGATCGTTTAAGAACCGAAGAACGCATAAAAACAGCTAAAACTACTACAAAAGTTGTGATTCGAATGGAGCAGTTTTCGTGCTTTAGGGGGTGACTATGGTCGTCATAATCGACCTACTACGTAAGAAGTTGGCCCAGATTATAAAGAAATTTGAAGAGATTGGAAGCATTTAAGTCAGGTGGTCAAGCTTGTGCATTATCGCAATGTACGCACTACCGAAAATATCGCTTCTGTTAATAAAAGTGTCGCGGATAGTCACATTTTCAATTTAGAGCTGTATGACCGTACGATAACCGTATTTTTTGGCCTGTAATTCAAGATTATAAACTGAGCTGTGGATATGAGGTTTCGGCAATCCGGTGCCATGAGCCACAGAACACGACCGATTTTGGCTTTATAATGCGAGAAATTTCCAGAAAGCTTAATTTCGCGTTTTAGCGACGTCAATTGGCCACCAAAATCATGCCATTTGACGTCGCCAGACTTTATTTGTAGGAAAACGCCAAAAACTGTGTTTACGCAGATAATCCCAAAACGTTAAAGCATTTCAAAACCAACATTCGTCAAGTTATGGCCGAGATACCGTCTGATATGTTCGAAAAAGTGGTCGACAAGCACCTCAAAACGATCCATTGTTGCAAACAATCAATGGGCGATCATTTAAATTACATTATATTTCGCGCATAATACCAAGGTCTAATCTTTATAATGAAATAAAAGTTTCATGGAAATCGTGGCGTTATGCGTGTTTTATTTAACTTCACTTTGAAGACCGAAAAATAGATAACCCGGTATACAGTAACATTCATGTTCTACTACTGATTTATGTAATCTATAGATTTTGGGACAAATTTGAACAATAATAATCGATTGTAGAACTAAAAATAGACCCTGTTCTTTGCTATTACAAGCCCTTCTGTAACTGGTTCTTTGTAATCAAGAGTTTTGCTAGGGCCCTATTATTTTTTTAATTATTCTGAAAGACCATACCTCACACTATGTTTGGAATTCGAACGACTTAATTTATCATAACCAAGATTTGTATAACGATTTTAGAAATACTATAGTTTTGTTAATATACCTTCTCAAGACTTGGGAAGACAGTAACCTGTAGCCATAGCAATGGTAGCCTGTAGCAATGGTAGCTTTTCATAGGCAAGAATGTTCGAATAACAGATTTAGTTTCAGTTAATCGGTTCAGTTCTAGCTCTAGAGATACCTAAATAAAAAGTTCAGAAAATTGGAAACCAATTTACCCATTTTCCTTTGCTGGTGGCTTTGGCAACACTAGTAGTGTAGATGGTGGCCACTTCATAACCGTAGCAAATGAATTGCTGTTACAAAAAATTAGTGAATTGTCTTTGCGGAATACGTATATTCCTATAGGATGATGCGACAACATACACAGCAGGAGCAAAAAAGGATATACCGCATTTGATGTTTTCCGGTCGCCTAATTTTTCGTTTTGGTGATTTGCATCAGTCTTTAATGTCTACCTCAAATTTCTCTATTTGAGGGTTCACGTTCGCATGGACATGCCACCAAAGCAGCCCTTAAGGGACACTAAGGAAAAAATTCACATCTGCCACCCGAACAAGATTGACAAAAATATGCTTATATGTCAGCTATTTTCGTTTTAAAAAAACGCTTAGAGATTGGCTTTTGCAATACTTTGTGTAAAGAATAATGCAATTAAGTTAAGGTATTTCTATTTACAACACGTATAAATTTTAATGTTCCCCTGTTTTAATTTTCAGTATTGTAATGAAACCACAGCACCAAATGAGCTACCAAGAGTTGCAGAACCCATCGTCAATACGGTTGATTGTTTAGATTGGCTATATTAAGCCACATCAAACAAACCACAGCGACATGTGGATATCGATTTTGAAATTGTTTGTCGAAAATTTTTTGTGTCAACAAAAATAAAAAATGTTCAATCTTTGCCAACGGTAACATAACGCTGCCAAATCCAGTAATAGCGAACTTTGCAATGAAAATTTTATAAACTTTGTTAGAAATCACATTACAAGAGCTAATATCATTTAATAAAATTCAAATATTTGTGTGATTGCCAAAAAAATAGAAATTTTCTTTCTTATGTTGTTACCACAAATTTCATTTGCTATTAATATATTGCCGTTTAGGAAATATGTTTACCCGCTCTTCAAAAATCATGGATTTATGTTCGATGTGCTATAAAAAACTAAGTTGCAAATCAGAAAAGCAACATATTTCCAATCGTCTCAGACATTGTTTCAACATCTAATATAAAAATTACAAATAAAGGCAACAAATTAAAAAGCAATGCGAAATTTTATGACAACATTCTCAAGCCGATATTCGCTAGATCACTATTCGTTAGCATAGAACATGAAACTCTGTCTATAGGATACATATTTTTCAGAGATTAACACTGTAAAACGTAATTAGTAAGTTGTAAATCTGTCAGATTTTGCCTGAAAATGTTAGTTGGAACTTAGATTCCACAAAATAAATTGAAAGGTTTTTTGAAGAACTTAGATTCTTGGCTTGATGTGAATACTTATGAGAGATTTCTTATAGGAGGTGATGAAAAACCAAGAGATTGGTTAACATACATTAAAGATTTTTATTTTACGTTGAGAGGGGCTGACAAAGTGGTCTGGTTGGCGGAAAAAGAGAGCGAGTTCATCGCTGGTTTCAATCATGAGTTTTCCGTGCCCGCTTGCCACATTGGTGTAATAAAATAGCGGTTTTTATAATTAGATGACCGGTTAAGGTAGCCTTTATGCATAAAAAAAATAGTGAACTTTCACAATTTATGACAAATATTTATAAAATTGTTTGATACAAAGCAATTCAATGTAATTCAAAGTAATTCATTCAGTATAATTCTATGTATTTTAATGTCATTTGAAGTAATTTAACTTAGCTCGAGGTGAGGTTTAACAAATCAAAGATGCATTTTACGCAAAAAATCGGAAAAAATTTTGCATATTTTAGCGATAAAGAAATCGTGTTCGATTTAATCTTTAATTGCAAAATGTCAAAGTAATGTAATAGAATTTGGCTGTACGATAAACTCACCAACTTCTATCAAAACAATGCCTATTTCTATCACTGCGACGCCAAATCATTATTACAATCGAAAGAAGAGAACAAATAGCGATTTTACTCGAAATTGCAATTACACAAAAATATTGGTTTAAAATCGTTCAAAATTTCATATTCCGAAGAACATTTTTGGTGTTGTTAACCAATATATGCTAATGCTTTACTATTAATTGGAATAATAATTTTTCGAGCAGGACAGTCAAAATTAACTTTCAATTTTATTAAGTCGTAGTCGTTGAAAATTCTTCAGATCAGATATCAATGATATCATATTGCTCAAAATGACACATCAGACCAAAATCAATGCAAAATTTTATGGAACTTTACCGTAATAACTCAAAATCGTGCATCAGAAGCATTCTGCCACTTCACAAATTGGGACTATTGTCTTGGCAGCTCGTACGGCCTTGTTTAAACTCTGCTTTTCCTGAGTAGAAACTAGCTTGGCTTTAATATTGTTTAGACTAAGACTTTTGAAGTGAAAATATTGAATTGACCAATTTTTTCCATGTTTACAAACTCACTGAGATGGTCTACTTTTGAAGGCTCAACTAAAACTTGTAAACAACGTAGCGCCTTGAAGCGCAAAACATATGTTTTACAGAGTTGACACTTTTCACCAAAATAATTTTTATCAAACTACTGGCACCATCTATACGTCAAGTCGGGGACCGTATATTCGTATATGTAATTTTTTTAAATTCACATTTTTGTAAATTTTTTGTCCATTTCAGTTTGTAATTACAAGTACACCATTTATCTTAATTATTTTTATATTAAATACGGTATGCTAGACTGCAGACAACCTTTAAAAAATTACCTGTGTTAAGTAACAACTTTAGTTTGAGTAGAAGTTTGTTAACTCCTCTAAACAGAAATTTTTAACAAAAATGTATAAAACGGAAAAAATACAGCTTCGATATGCCACATTGCTTCTTGTTCAAACGTAAAGTTTTTTATGTACTTGTTGACCAATTCAAAATATATTTTTTTAAAGGATGATTCCTAATGTAAAATGCATTTTTGTAGTCTTCAAAAATTGTTACCTACCAACACAAGTTTGTTAACCTTGCAGTAGGGACTTAATAATATCAATTTTATAATGCCTTCGAATAAAGCTTTTTTCCGCCCATATCACTATGGCCAAGCAACTTCAAAACAAAAAAGAAAACATTTATTAGTAATCTTTACTTAGGTTGTTTACTTCTCAACAAAATTTTCAACTTTGGTAAATATAAAAATTGTTATTCAATTCAATGTACATAAATTTATTGCATTTCTTTCAAAATACCTTACATTGATGAAAAGAAATCGTTTGCTAACCCAGACGGTTTAATCCAAACATCCAAACAAACTACTGTGGTAGCAAATACTTTATTAATTTTCTCCTTCAATGTTTTTGTGCAAAAATTGAATTTTTCGACCTTCATTGATTTCAATGGTAATATTGAATAGATGCGGTTGGATTTAATTAAATTTAACAATGCTGACAGAACAGAAATACCATGAATTCTAATCTAATACATAGATTAACAAGCAGAAAGTATAAGTTATATGAAACAGCACTCATACAATACTATCAATACGATGCATACTCTTAGTATAAACATTTATAAAGATAATTGATATAATTGAGTCCTGTTGCTACAAAATGCTATTAAATATATTTGTAATGACAAAGCAATGAATAGCACTTTATGATTGTGGATTTAATTGATAAACGCAGTATATATTATTATACTCAACTCGACAGCATGTTAAGGTAGAGTAATGAGGTAAATGATGCCGCTAGGAACGTAACTGTGAATGGCGCCCTTTATTGACGAATTTGATACCTGAAATTGTGATGCTAGTGACACTAGACTTCATCAAAATAGTGTCACTTGTCACAGATCCCCTGAGATCGCTAAGAGAACAATTCTGTGAATAGTTAATTTGACGCTCCAAACTGTTAGCTTGACGACATAGACCTGGACTGTTTTATTTAAGGCTACATGAAGCCTGGATTCTGAAACTGTAGCTCGTGATCCTAATGACACTAAACTTCATCAAAATAGCGCCACTTGTCACAGAGCCTCTAATATCTCTACGAAAACAATTCTGTGAACAGTTATTTTGACGTTCCAGACCGTTAAATTGGTGACATAGACCTGGACTGTTTATTTAAGGTTACATGAAGCCTTGAATTTACATGAGTAAACGGGCTATGTTTGGGGTATCGGAGGCCAACAATGCTTGCATTATTTGGCAAGTACCTTTCGAAAAACTAAAATACGTCATCGGAAATTGCATCCCCAGAATAAAACGACCTATTACGCAGTTACAATCAACTTCAATAGTAATGTGAAAAATGGTTACACAGGATGGCTCACCAATTGCACTACAATAAGAAATTCAAATAATCAATGTATTTCATTTATTTTTTCTTTTTTATTGTAAAGGGTGGCGCATAAGTAACGTTAACGGCGACTGTATTGAATGCGTTCTTGTGCATCATTTGGTTTTAACTCGTGAAGCAATTGCATCTTATAAGGGAAAGAATGTAACATATGTAAAATTCTTTGCAAAGACCGCCTAGACATCTCTAACTGCTGAAAACGTCGCCTGGTGGAAGTTTCGGGGTTTTTTCTCAATACTCGCTTGTACTCGAGCAATGGTCACTTCATTTCGAACTGCACGCGGAAGATCGCAGACAGTCACTTGTTGCCCAAAACGCTGAACCAATCGGTAAATTGTGGGAGTGCTAAGAGCATTTCGAACATGATAGAAATTTTGAAATGATCTGAATAATTGAATTGACTTTCAAAGTAAAATTGAACAACTTTGGTTCTTTCTTCTATGCTGAGCTTTTCCATCACAAATATCCCAAATATTATTTAGTTAATTCTCTAAAGAGGCGAAAAAAAAGACTTAAACAAAAAATGTATTCACTGATCAAATTTTAGTGTTCCTTATGCGCCACCCTATAAAAAAAATCAATTTTATTTCATATGGTTTTGAAGATGATTATTGTTTTAATGGACTGCTTAATGGACTCTCTTGCTTGACATGGTCCCATAAAAAAAAGTCGGGTGACATAGCGGTCCAACAGAAAGTGGAGTTTCTGGATATTAATTTGTTTAGAAATTTTCGTTGGAGCTCCGCCATAACCGGTTTGGCTATGTGTGTAGTTGCTCCATCTTGCTAGAACCAAATGCTGTTGAAACGGAAACGTCTCGGCGCAGTTCTTTGTAAAAAAAAGGTCCTTCAACATCTTTAAACAACAGTGCCACTGACAGTTGACAGTTGACCACCCCGTATTTTATGGTAATAAAGATTACATGATAAAATTGATTTCTTTTTTTTGTAAAAGATGACATTTATTCATTTATATTCATTTATATTTATTGATATTTCTGTGGTCACAACCCATAACAGCCTAAGTCCGTGTTTCAATATTTTCAGTACAGGAGTTTAAAGTTTTAAATCTTCACTGAAAATCAGGAGAAGGTGTTTTTTGGAAAACTTTGCTGCAGATTCCAAGGAAACGAATTTCTTTACTTACCTATAGTTGTTAACAAAAAATAGTTGTTTATTCTCGCAGTCAAAAGATATTATCGAAAAAGACACTTAGGCTCTTATGAATTGTTGAACGAAAGAAAGTCAAAAAGTTCAAGTTGAGTTAGGCTATTATTCCAGATTAAACAAAAAACTTTAAGTGCGCCTAAATTGACATAAATTATTATTCTATGTCAAAATATTTCAGATTCGATCTCTCATGTTGATTTAGGGTGTTATTCCTATATAAGAATTCATAAAGTTTAAACTTAAGTTGATTTAGGCAATGACGAAAAAATAATGTTTTTATTTGTTGAAATCCTAAATTGACTTAGGCAGTTATGCCAAAACAGTCATTTAGAAAAATAACTTAAGCTATTAGGTTTTTTAGGATTAATTGCCTTCCTAGAAGAGATACAAACATGAAAAATTTAGAGCAAATAAATTTAGATACGCTGAATACGATGGTGCTAATAACTCAATTGTGTCCTAACTCGAGGTAGGCTGTTACGTGTTGTGACCACAGATTTATTCGAAAATTTCTTACAAAAAAACACTCTCAAACTATAAAATTTATCGCAAATGGAGTCCTTTATGTATAAATAATATGACGATAATGTTACTATAGATATGAGAAATATTAAAACTTTGGAGTGGTATGCCGACACAGAAATAAAAACATTTTAAAACACCAAGGACAAAAATTGTTGTTTATAAATTCATTTTTTGAATGGAATTATTTTCTACTTATACATATTTGTATTTATTTATTTATTATTATTTTTTTTTTTTTTTTTTTTTTTTGAAAATTGCAATGTACCAATTTTTTGGAATGCGAGGAAATTTGTTTTATTATACAAATTAAATACAAATTAAGTAATTAAATAATAACGAATATTTCAAATCGCTTCCACAGATTTACGTATATTTAATTTCGATTTATTTTTGGATTTACATTTGCATCCCAAAAGCACGTTCATTTTACTTTATTAACACAACCCCTTCCTAGCATGACAAACCCCTGGCAACAACGCCGATTCTGATTCAAAATTGAAAAGCTTCAACAACAACTGGAACTTAATATGTTTTGAAATATGTTGTCAATAAATAAACTGTGTCTCCCCCAGTTTCAACAATCTACGCACCCCGTTTTCTATATGAGAACAAAACCACCTCTGTCTTCCCGTATACTTTCTAGGGTGGAAAGAAATAAAAATGTGTTAAGCATCTAAAAATTTTATTCATTTAGCTATTTATTAACTTTGAGCATAAAATACCACAAGGACGCTTGAGAAGGGTCATAAAGAAAAGATATGCTCAAGAAAGACGAAAAATAATATCAATGAATAAATTCTTCTTCGTCAGATTCCTATGTGAAAATAAAGTAACTTTACGGTGGAGATGATCATCATCATGCCCAGTTTTACCAAACAATAAACGAGCATAATGGAATGTTCGAAGCTAAGAATTGTTTGCAATTTGTTTCGCATAATACGTTATAAAACTTTGTTAATGCGTTTAATGCGTCTTCAAAATACTTAATCATAAAATTGCAGAAATAAAGGATAGAATAATACTTTGTAAATCGTAATCGTATAAACACTTACATCAGTGTTTATAATAAAGGGTAATCCAATTTTCGTTTCCAAATGTAAAGTTAAACAAATGTGTGTTTTATGGTTAATAGAAATGAATCCGATGAAGCTTTTATCTTGTTATAATGCTTCGACCAAGCCATTATGTCCGAAATACAATGTCATTTAAATGACCGCCTCTGGATTGGTTGCAGCAGTGGATCCTTTTGAGGGGGTTATCCGCGTAAAAACGGCCTTTGAAGTAGCCCCACAAAAAAGTCTAACGGCGTCAAATCGCATAATCTTGGTAGCCAATTGACGTCGTCGAAACGTGAGATTACGCTTTCTTCTTTCAAAATCTGTCCAGTTGTGTGGCTTGTGGTACAGTCCTGTTCATACATATCGTTCAGTTCAGAATCTTCAATTGCAGGTCGAAAAAAGCCGGTTATCAAATGGCCATAACGCTCTGAATTGAAATTCGGATTATCAGCCACAAGTGGACCTTTTTGAGGTTCCTTCAGCATCACTTTCATTTTTCATTTTTTGCAGTCATTTTTCCGAGCATCACTTCTGGGTTCTCCGAGCCTCATACGAGTATGTGACAATTTTGCTTGATGACGTAACCATCGCTGAAGAAAATTTTGTTCAAAAAATCAGAATTGAATGTTTGATGCTGTAGCACCCAATCAGCATATCTATGGCGTTGCGAATGCATTGAGGCGCAAATCCAAATGCTAAATACGCTATAATGAACCGTATGAAAGGCCCAATTGCTGAGAATGGCGTAGAACTGACAAATTCGGCTTATCCGCCACATTTTCACTAACAGACGCGATATTTTCGGCAGTGCGTACATCGCGATGAGGCCAGACCACGTCTGTAAAGCTTCCAGTCTCTTCAAATTTCATTATAATCTTTTCAATTCCCTGCACAGTAGGTCGATTATGACGATCCTAATCTTTAGTACAGGAAAACCATCACTTTTAAAGTAAGTTTTAACTATTTTTATGTGTTCTTCGATTACACTGTGGAACATTTTTGGGGTTTTTGTCTGGGGGGTGAGAAATTCCAAGTCAGATGGTACTAAGGAATTTTGAGCATATCTCGAGCAAATTTTTGAAATTCATACCTTCACTTAATTTTGAATAAAAGCAGAACGCGTTAATCGATTTCTATGATCTATGTCGCATTTTGTTTATAGGTTATGTGGCCTTACGTAAAAGTTATAAGACTTGACACTTTTTTCCGTTTGGGATTTATATGATTAAAAAAAAAAAAAATTTTTTTTGACAAAATTTTCTTCATAAATTTATTTATAATTGCAAAATGTTGATTTGGTAGAGAAAAAGTATATGAATGGATTAAAGGAAATGTAATTCTTAATTTTTCTCAATTTGTTTCAGCAAAATCGAACTAGTCGTTCTCGAGTTATGTCAAACTAAAGTTTTACAACTAAGCGAAAAAACATCAAGATAAGGAAAAAATGTAAAAGGTCATAAAAAAAAACTGACACATACGAACGCGAAACCCTTTGAGGATTTTACTATACTGACCTAGTACCATCACCCTGACTTGGAATTTCTCACCCCCCAGATTGGCTGTTGTACTGTGTTATTAACCATATTCCATATTCGTAAATGGCAAACCTTTCACTAAATAAATAACTCTTTAGATGATGGGTATTTAACAGCTGACAGTCTTGCCAGACGGGCGGTTTCGAAACCACTATTCGGATAACCCAATACCATAAGAATATGTTGCACATTGAGACCCTGAATTCGAGGATATATCGTACTGGTATCAAATTAACATTTAACTCTCTTCTGTCAACAGATTACGAAAAATGTGCACAATATTTGGGAACGTGATAAAATTTGAGGAGTTCACTCATTTAGATGGTAAAATGTAATTGCAGAAGACAAAGCACAAATTCAGGACATTTAATAGCGTAACCTAAATCAGGTTCCCTGATCTATAATTCTTATTCCTAATTCGTATTCCTAATACGTAGAACGCAATTATGTTCACTAAACTACTGTCTGATGCTCCACACTAGTATTAGATATAATCTTCTAATCTGCCTTCGTTTTTCTTTGTTCTTTTCTCCAATTCATTTTCATGGCATAAAAGAGCACCTCCGTGAAAGAACAAATTGGAAATTTGCAATTTATTTTCGACAGGCTTTTATTGTTATTGCCAATTTATGTTCGCTCTTTAGACTATCAATGATGATGGCTGAGGTGCCAATTTAGGGTTGGAAAACGATAAATTCAATTGGCAATATATTGTTACTATTTGTTTATCAGCCGTCGTATCCAATTTTTAAACCACCCTAACACCCAAGCAAATTGGTTCAAGTGAATTAGAGAGGATTTGATAACAGCCTTTTTCCGTTGTTCAGACAACTTTGTATGTTGATGAATTATTATTGTGAATGGAGGGTGTTAAATTTAAATATTGAAAAAAGTTAAAGTAAAGGAGATTTATTTGGATTTTAATTTTTTGGTAACAGCTATTCAAGCTATGTGCAGATTAAATTAACAACATAAATTTATAGTGGTTTTTATTGCAACGTAATTTAAACAGAAAATCAAAAATTTACAAATGTGGAATGAAATTCAATAGAGGAAGGTCACTGCAGTATTATATTGCATAGTGTCAGTATATTTTACATTAGCCAGATGCAATTTATAGCCAAACACAACGTAGTATTATTGCGTATGGAAACTCATAATTTTCAACATAACATTATATGTGATATTTATTTCAAATTGCAGCACACACGGATGCCATTGTGATGTACATTAAATCAGCTCAGAGCATTCTATTTAACATAATATTCCGAAAATTTGAAATTTCAATTTGATCAAAAAACGTTAACTTTGTTTATTTACTATATCCCCTGCCTGCACTTCAAAAATGCGATGGTTATAATAATGACAATTTTCCTACTCATAACTTTGTGATCCACATCTACGAGCGATAATGTTGTTAAACTAAACTACTAGCAGAGTAAAAATCCTTTGATGTAATAATAATAAACAGAAGAACAAACCCGATACAACCTTCGTGCTCATATATTGAGGGTAAAGCAGAATACAGGTTATAAACAGAATATCCATAGGTGTCGCTTTTGATAATTTTTGAAAACGGTTGGCAAATCAAACTGGGGCGTGTATACTTTATCTTTATTTCGACATCAATTTTAACAATTTTTATTTATTTTTTTTTTTAATATTTGCCATATTTAAGATGTTACTTCAAATATATGTATATTCACATAGTGGTCTCAAAACGGCCAGTCTGGCAAGGCTGTCAGCTGTCAACCTACCATCTGAAGTGTTATTTATTTAATAAAAGGTTTGACATTTACGAATATGAATCGTTTAGCAACCGAGAAATGCGTAAATGTAGTTAAAACTTATTACAGAAGTGGTGGTTCCAACGTGGATGGTGATTCTGGTCATCATAATCGACCTACTGTGGCAGAAAATGGCAGAATTATAAAGTAATTTGAAGAGACTCAAAGCGTTACAGATGAACTCAGGCTTGTGCATCATCGCAATATACGTACGCACTGCCGAAAATATCGCTTTTATCAGTGAAACTGTGGCGGGTAATCCAAAATTTCAATTCAGAGCGATATGGCCGTCTTTTTATGGCCTGTAATTGAAAATTATGAACTGGATAGAATGTGGTTGCAACAAGACGATGTCATGAGCTACGCAACATGAGAAGTTTTCAGAAAATGTAATTTCTCGTTTTGGTGATGTCAATTGGCCACCAAGATCATGCGATTTCATGCCATTAGACTTTTTTTGTGGGTTTACGTCAAATGCCGTGTTTACGCGGATAATCTCCAACTGTTGGAGCATTCGAAAACCAACATTTGCATTATAATAAAATATAAGTTTCAGACAGAACCTCAACAGAAAAGGTTGTTGCATTCCTTAATTGCAACGTCATGACGCTTTGAACTGTGCTGTTAACTATTCTGTTAACTGTCTTCTAATCATGGTCTCATCAAAGTTTTATATGTGCTTTATTTAACTTAGACTTCTTCTATGGGATTACGTCAAAGACTGTGAAGTCATTCGCCAAGTTATTGGCGAGATACCGTCCTAAATGTGTTAAAAATTTGGTCGAAAACTACCTCAAAATGATCCACTGCTGCAAGCAATCTAGAGGTGGTCATTTAAATGACACTGTATTTCGCAAATAAAGGCAATTTCCGAGCATTATATTATATTTAAAGCTTCATCGAAATCATAGCTTCATGTATTTTTTATTTAACTCTACTTTTGAAGCTGAAAAAAGGATAACCCGGTATAATAACGCCACATGCTATTATTTAATTTACTTTTTTGAGGCACTGCAAGCATCGTTCTATATAGTTAAATTATTAGGCTTGAGTCAACTGATTTTGTTATTAGCTTCATAACTGAAGTCCCAAATAACAGTAGGTTTAAAATTTTCTCGCCAATTTGCTTATTCACTTTTAGCGGACAACTAAAATTTTAAAAATGTTTTTTTTGTTTGTTTTTTTTTTTTGGATATGAGCTTCAAAAATTTTGCCTATTTTAAAGTGAAATAAATAAAAAGAAAAAATTACTTTTTACAAGTTTTCAATAATCAAAAATGTTATTCCCTATGGAAAAGATCAAATTCTGTTGTTTTTGACATCAAAGCTTAATTTATTCAAAGTGTGACGTTTTATGTTATAATTATTACTACTTTATTGTAACTTAATTCTTCCTTTGATTATTCCTGTAAAATTTTATAACGGCGCTTTAGTCGATTCAAGAGTTATACGATTTTTAGTATGAAGGGGTGATAGGAATTCTCCATGCATTCGTATTTTTAATGTATTTTACAATTGCTGCAATCATAATAACAGTAACATTTGCTCCTAGCACAGTCATCCTTCATTCCATTCAATTTTGAAGACCAGTCCCATTCCGGAGCCATTGTATATTCCTTTATAAATTACGCATGGTGAAATTGGAGAGTACAGGTTTTCCCTCCCGTTAAACAAAGTATGCCTAATATAAAGTCTCTGGGAAATACTTTGAAAATGTCTCTCATTTTCAAAATTAAGAAAACAAAAATTTCTGATAGATATTGTGTCATTATGATGCCTTAAATTTGCATGTACCTCAATGTGTGTTCAATTTGTACATTATCCTTGGTATCACTGAAATTTAAACCCACTCATTTATAGTCACTCGTTAATGGTCATACATGCTATTCTCTGGCCTAAACATAACATCTAAAAGCAACATTTTGGTCTGACACATGGTATACTCTTTTTCGGAATCTTCAATTGGTCATCAATAAGGGGAAAATGAGTAACGAGACTCGTACCAAGTTGCCTTTTCGAAATTGTGATGATCGAATTTCAATGTAATAAACAGCGTCCAAGCCATCAGAATACATATTAAATGCATAAAACGAAAAATTTTCTAAAATTTTGGTTGTCCGCTTAACGTGAAATTTCCATTATATTAACAACAGCCTGTTAATCACTAATTTGTTGACTATAGTCCAGGTAAATTATATAGGGTGATTTTTTATGATGTGAGTTTTTCAGGTTGGCAGCACTGGTTGGTAATAGCGTCCAAACGTCATCTGTCAAAGTGAAAAGTGTACAGCATACTTTGCCATTTCATCCTAGAATGACGAATGACCTGCCACAACGTCCAATTTTGGGTGAATGGGCCTTACAAAAGCTCAATGAAAATCCGCTGTTTTATCGAAAAATTGTGTTCAGCGATGAGGCTCATTTCTTGTTAAACGGATACGTAAACAAGCAAATCTGTCGCATATGGAGTGATGAACAGCCACATGTCATACATGAATTACCGATGCATTCCGAAAGAACGACAGTCTGGTGTGGTTTATGGGCTGGTGGTATCATCGGTCCATTTTTCTTCAAAGACGACCGTGGAAGACGGCGAACGATATCGAGCCATGATACTCGACTTTTTTCCCCCAATTGGCTGAGTTGAACTTGATTGACATGTGGTCTCATCAGGACGATGCAACATGGCATACTGCTCGTGAAACAATGGATATGTTGAGGGATGAATTTGGTGAGCAGCTTATCTCTCGATTTGGCCCCAAAATCCTGCGATTTAACGCCTCTTGATTATGTCAAGTCGTTAGTCTATGTGGACAAGCCGAACACTATTGAAGCCTTACAGGATAACATAACACCCGTTATTTGTGGAATACAAGCCATGAACATTTTCATTCAAACAAGTGAGTTTTTGAGCAGTCTGATTTGATACTTAATAAATTATTTTAATTCACACACATCAATAACAAATAGCGCAATCAAGAAGAACTTGATGTATATTTTTCATTCATTCTGACTGGAGATTATTTCAAATAATTAAAAAACCCGTTCTATGATAAATATTTGCTTTTATTTGCTTTCGCACAACTTGAGATGCAACCCTCGTTTTTTCTTTCTTTAACTTTAGCTTTTCGTACCACAGAAACTAAATTCAATTACATGGCAAAAAAAAAAAAAACTTTTCATGTAGAAAACTTGCCGGCAAACTTGCTAAGGAATTTTGATAATATCCTTAAATGGAAAATACCAAAAGAAATGCAGTTATGTGTAAAGGTTTAGATAAGAAAGCAACGACAACTAGTCATATATCTCCGTACCCTACAAACAGTATTGGCAATTTGGAATTATGTTCGCCTTAGCATTTAGACAAGACCCAATTACATAAATATTCATATAAATTTACTCTTTTAGACAAGTCTGCGGGTATGCAAGGACATTTAAAAAACTGTAATGAAAACCGCCCCAACAAAACAAAAAAGTAAAAATCATTCAAAAAGAATAATATTTTCACCACTTCTGAAGATGGAACCCACGCATATTTATCACTTCCAATGAAGCAGTTTTGAACCAATTTCAGAACCACACATTTCTATGTCGCTAAGAATGTCCGTTCTCAATGTTGTAGACTGAAGTTCTTGGTAGAGGTTGTACAAACTTCGGCCCTACGAAGCTTCGGCTCTTCTAATTCAGTGTCTGTCTACTGGGGTTTTTATAGCAAGTACCTATACATAATCTGTCAGGATTTGCGACCGGTTTTTTAAAGAAATAAATACAAATACAGTAAAAACTCGATTCTTTTCAATAATGAGAATTTGATTTGAATTTTCATTACACCTACATCAGTCACGAATATGTAGGGAAGAGGCATCTAAAAATAGTTCATCCCTCTTATAACAAGCCTATGTTATTTTCATTGGCTCATTCATTTCCATCACAAGTTGTGATGAATATTTACTTCTTTGGATACACTTGTTTTCTTGGGAATATTTTCTCTTTTAAAAACAAAATGTACAGGTTTTAACAGAAACTAACCAATAAAATGAAAAAAAAATTAAAAATAATTAGAATAAAATTAGAATATTTTGCTCTGCAATACGACAAGAACTATAAAATTGTTGATCCATTCATTTCAAAATTTAGATATAATATTATAGGTATAATGATTTCTTTTTAAACCGCGAATTTTATATATGGGGTACTAGAAGGAGCGCACAGTGCTCCTTTCTTATATAAAGGTTAGGCTACAATAGAAGTGGTATTCGTAGACAAATTAAAAATTATAGTAAATAGCCCTACCCGGTCCTAAATTTAGATACTGAATATTCTAATTTCGAAAATTCCTGTCTATACAAAATCTTCACTTCCGTAACTAACTAGTCTAACGAGAACTCAAAAATTCATCACTCTTCACATATTTAATTATAAAGTATTTTTCACCAAACTTTTCATTGGCACACTTATTCAATTCACATTGGTGGTGCATTAGAGCAGTAAAAATAAATCAAACAAATTTTCAAATTTTTGCAATCCAATATTGCAAAATTGTACGAAATATGGGCTGGGTTCCTATTACCGTGAAGACGTCATTTTTTGGAGGGACACGATGTCGTAAGCCAAACTTTCTAGATAAAATGGCAGACATTCTTTTAGAGATGGTAATGCAAAAAGTTACTGGAAAAACACAACTGGGTCAATGATAGCCAACGTTGGAGACTGCGAAATGTTAACACATCTAACTTGTATATGGCTATGAAATATTCCTCTACACAAACTCAGCTCCTTAGCTCAAGCTTTTCGATCTCCGTTGTGCTTTCAACTGTTACAATAATGAACGGACATGTTTAAATCTATGATGAAGAATATATATAATTTAATGGACGACGAAAGGGTATTTCTGGGCACTGACCAGACTTCCTGTTCTAGAAGTATAAGAAATTCACACAAAACTTAACTGAAATTAATTTGAACAAGATAAACAAATTTAATCAAATAAGAAGACCTGAATTAATGTTTAGGTATTCAAAAATAAGATCGTTTGCATAAAATCACATTTTCAAAGTGTTTCAAAATGATTGTATTTGTTGTTGTTAAATAGTAAAATTATTTGTTTTTTTAATTAAAATAGGTAAATTTATCATTTGCAACAGCCACTTTACAGAACTGGTATTGATATACTGAGAAATTAAGAATTTGGTAGCAAAATTCTTTTAATCAGTTGTCGTCCTGTTCAATAACCTAGTTGACTGTGTTTACCGTAAGTAACATTATGAGTCATCTCCTCAAATATGGAGGATATACAAAAATAGTCATTAGTCCTCTTTGTAATATATCAATTATTACATTTACTCTATTTCAACAAGTCCAAGCGTTACACTAATTCCTTGTATCTAAGAAATAGTAATTTTATGTTCTGGTTCTCTAACCTCTACAATTAATTACTTAAAATATAAGTTTATTAACTTTAACCCAGCACCATATACTTAAAACACAAACTAAAATACAAATTTTACACAAAAAACCAAAATATTGTAGTGGGAGAAGCCACCTAAAACCATTAATTTCACTTAAAAATTTTCCAATGGAAAACTTTCTCTGCTCTGATTTTCACCTTAAAAACTCAAGAAACGTAACCCGAAGGCGAAAGGACCAGCCAAAGTTGAAGTGAAATGGTTGAATCTGTACATGACATCTACAGTGCCACATTTATAATAACCTTTACCTTACCCTTACAGGGTAACTCAACTACATAGTAGTTGAGGTTAAACGCAGATTTCTTTGATGGCTCGAAAGCCGCAAGATGCCGGGCGCTGCCAAGAAATAACCTTATTTATTGTTGGTTGGAATTGGAAAATGCAAGTAAGATATCAAGGTTAGCTACCTTGAAAATTGTCGCTTGTAGATACCAAAGCAGAAAATTGGTATAGAATTTTAAAGATACGCTTCAGAGATTATAAACTTTTCTAGATATATACAGCAGTATGACATTAAATACTTAGGGATATGCTTGTACCCTGTGCAAAGTTTTGTTTATTTGCATTATGAAGAAATACAGGAGAAGCGGAGAGGATGTCGGCAAGGATATTACCTTGTTAGTGTAAATTTCGTTTGTAAATGTGCCAATGAAATCACATAGCTATCAAGTGATTCCCTTTATAAATGTACAGCAATTTACTATGTTACCCGCAAGCTACGTATTACATGAATCGGAAAGGGAGGTTGCAACCCAGCAACTAATGTGGATTTTCTCGTATGTATGTCGCGTAGTGTAATGATTCGACTTTATCTTTGTGCGGGTTCGGTTTGGTACGCAAGCATCCACGTAGAGAGTTCAATGAAATAAACTACATTTCTAGAATTCAGCAAATGTACGATATGTTTGTATGCGTTGCGTCGCTGTGTTTAATGTTGCAGAAAACGCAGACAAATTCGCTTTTCAGATTAATGATGAAATTTCGTGAGGATTTAACTGATGTGGTAAAAGTGGAAATGTGAAATTTCCTTGAACTCTATTGAATAAAGTAGGTGCTTCAAGCGGTATTTAGTTTAAGTTTCAAACCATTTATTAAACTATATAAATTTAAATGCATTGAAAGCTTTCAGCTGAGTGCTTCTTAGAAATTCCTTGTTGAAGTTAATTAAATTTAATTTTGTGCACAAATTGCAATTCTAAGCATAAGTTATGAGAGCAGTTGAAAGCTGTCGTATTTAAATTATAAAAGTAGGCAAAAGTAGCCGCAAGCTGTCCATGATGTTGTAGACTATGCTTTATGCTGGTGATTATATAAAATTCGGCCCGACCAAACTTTAGTGTTTGTTCTAAATAAAATAAATGTCGTTCTGCTTCCAACTACGAGAAGTACCCATCTGAGTTCCTAAAAATGTACGTAATCAACAGCATATTCATGCCTATTTTTCTGCCCACCTAAGACAAAATTTTGCACGAAAATAGCTCAAGATTGCAGGTAAGCTAAGTTTGAAAGTTTGAACAAAATGCTCACACAAAGACTAATACCACCTTTGGAAAAGTGAACGTTTTTACGCCTTATAGTGAACGAACCATTTGATTGTGAAAATTACCAAAAACAAGAAGTTTGGACGAAAAAGAAAACGATCCGACGGGCCAGTACATAGTCAGCAGTTGTTAGCAATAACCAATTTTGTCCATTAGGTAAAAGCTTGCTCATTTAAAGATTAAACCATTCACAGGAACATTTCTGAAGCGTTCTCCAGTAATCCGTTATTTAGATGCACGATGCGGAAATAAATAAATATTAAATAAATATTAGTCTTGCCAGTTCATATTTGGCAGTCGTCAAGTAGAGACGTGGCAAATTTATTATGGAAAGATATTTGATAAGCCAACGTGTTTTAATCGTTAAAACATTTTATCAAAATCAATCATCGATTACTGTGATAATGAGGAAGTTACGTGAAATTTTTGGGAGAAACAACGTGCCAACAAGGCGCACTATTTATCGTGCAGCGAATGATTTCGAAGAAAGAGGGTCTATAGCTTATAGGGCCAAGCATGGACCACAACTTACTGCAAGATCGGCCGAAATCATTACTGCTGCTCAAGAAAGTGTTCAAAACAATAAATCAACCTCAATTCGACAACGTGCTCAGGAGCTTCGTCGTCTAAGAACAACTTTGGCCACAATTTTGCACAAGAATTTGCATTTGTTTACATTTGAGATTCAGTTGACAGAAGAGCTTTTTCCACAAGACCATTTACTCCGCCCTGCATATGCCAATATCCTATCCTATTACAGCTCGCCATTGACAATCCCGATTTCAATGAAAAAATCAAACAAAATATTCGTGATGAAATCAATGAAATACCTCGTGAAATGTGTGAGAACGTAATGAAAAATGTGCTCAAAAGAGCACGCATTTGTGAGACTAACAGAGGCGGACATTCATCTGATATTGTATCCCATGCATAATTGCCGACATTAAATTAAGCAAAAATTATAAACAAACAAAGTAGTATACCTTCCCGACGGACACCCTGTATTGAAAAAGGTTCACTGACAACATTGGTCCAACATGAAAATATTAGTCCAATCATGATTAAACCCACCTCGGGAAAATTTTTCGTTTTTAATATTTTCCTGGCATTTTTACAACAACATGAAAGTTAGAACACGCGACAATCATTCGTATGGTCGTGAGATCCAACCCCGATACGACTGCCTATAATATTTTGAGAGGTTGTCTCCACTATATGTTTGACGATTTATTAATGGATGAGTGCAATAAATTCTTCCCAAACTGATGTTCGGAATTATCGTCAAATCGCAGGTCTCGTTGAATGAGTCTAAAAATAAAATGTGTGTAAGCTCAGTGAATCCGAGAAGCTCCCCATATCCATATCATAAGATGCAAAGAAATTTGTTGACTTTCCATGTATATAGGAAGACCTCAGCATAATGTGCGTGATCAATAAAGAATGCTAAAATGTCCAAATCCTAAATCCAACCTACGAATTCAAAACTAAACAACAAACAAAGTTAACGCTACTAGTTCCCCACATCACCACCACATAAACACAAACAACTGGCTGCTCGGTTCTTCGGAAAACCGGACAAGTTTCTCTAGCGTCATTAGGCTAATAGTGTATCATCATCTGTTAGTCGGAAATCTTGAGAGCAATATGAAAAAGCAACTGACGAATACGTATTTTTCTGCCTCACGATAATGTAAGCTTTTATAAGTTCGCTCAAACATCAAATAGCCAATAACTTATCAAAACATTAATGGCTTATCCGCAATGTCCCAATAATTTAGCAAGCAAAAATAAGCTGGTTAATCATCATTTTTCTATTAGAGAAACAGCTATTGATGCGTCTAAAAACAGTCCTTGTAGTTACATCGTTAGGTCAGAAAGCAGTGAAGTGGAAAAGGAAATGCTGCTGCTAAAATTCATGCAAAAGTGAATTGCCCACACAGGAAAGTATGCTGAAAAACAATGAATTCATGATGATAAATACAGGGTGGGGCACGAATCATGCCACGGTGTAAGAGTAACTGTCAATGGAGACCTTTATTTAAAGGTGTTGAAGGAGTTTTTAACCAGAACTGCACCGAAGACGTGTTCGTTTCAACAGTATCTGGTTCCAGCAAGATGGAGTAACTGCACACATAACAAGACCGGTTGTGATGGAGCTCCATCAAAAATTCCTAAGCAAATTAAAATCCAGAAACTGCACTTTTCGCTGGCCCTCTTTCTGATCATATAAGTGAAAGAGCATGAATGAGCATCTTTGAAAGCTCTTATTAATATATAAAATAAAATTAAGTTTCCATATAAAAAAAAAAAAATAAATGAAATACATTGATAAAAAAACAGTTATTTGAAATTCTCATTGTTGTATTTGTTGTTCCCGCAACTTAAATAACAACCATGGTATAATCGATAGCAAGAAGCCACATTTCTCTGTTAAGGATTGATATTTGCCTTTGAGAGTTCTTTAAATTATTCAGTGATGTAAGAGTATAACCGTATCACATGTAAGATAAGATTTGCAGTATTGTTGGCTACAACCGACTTACAGAAGCACATTGGCGTCGATGAAAATGTAAAGTACTCGTATGTGTATATATTTTTGTATAAACACTCGGTACAAACACATGATAGTGTCAATTCCCCCATTCTTTGTAACATCCCAATCAATTTGCAGAATAAACATTTTACATTTTATATATTACATATTTTGTAAATTTGCTAAAGCTTTTAAGGAAATTTTGGATTTCCTTTAATTTTGTTTACGTATCACAAACTTTTATGCCGACAGACATTAAAGAATAATATGGCTGCAGAATCTGACACTATATAATCCTTCACCACAAGGTTGCACGAAATGAAGATGAACTTTTACAGCAACAGCAGAAAATATGCGCACAGTGGTTTTAAGGCGTTTATATTATAACAAAGTTTTACATGTAAAGCTGATATTAACGGTAATATAATAATGACTAATATTTTTTTAAAAATATTACTAAATTATAAACTATATATAATTAGGTCCTCCGATAATTCAGTTTAATATGCATTTACCAGTGCCATGCAGTTATTTGTAAAACTGGTTGGCAAATGATTTTTAGCGCAATTCTATACACCAATATCGTTTCTGTAAACTGTACACCACTTATCAAGAGAATGAAGCACTAACCAAGTTCCTTTTTTCGTGAGAGAGCAGTTACATTCAAATTTTTCTGATAATATGTTCGGAAGGTTTTCATGTATACCATCATTACTTTTGCGCTTGGGAAAAAATAGCGTATATGAGATATCAAATATACATATGTGTGCCTAGTATAATAGGAAACAAGTTAACGGCCGTGGCGGGATGATTAGTACACGCGCCTATCGCTCGCATGGTGGCGGGTTGAATACGGCACACAGCTGCTATCATTATTTAATCGGCGGTCACCTCGATGTATCTGATGAAAAAAAAAACTGAAAACAAAAACTTTCTCTTCTGAAATACAATATCGATTAGCTTATATTTATAATGAAAGAATCTAATTTTTCAGTATTTTTCAATAATTTCAAACATAATCAGCGACTTCGGTGGCATTACAAAACTTTAAGTGAGGACGGCTCCTTTTCGAATCTACCAGTTTAAATCATGCTTTGATTTTGAAATGTAGGATTATCCATTTTTCGTTTTCACGTAAAATTAAATAACACACACTTTATTTTACTTATATCATTATAGGTATAATGCTTGGGCTTTGCTATTATGTAGGAAATATAATGCCATTTAAATGACCCCCTCTGGATTGGTTGCAGCAGTAGATACTTTTAAGGTTCCTCCAGCGTCATTTTGGAAAAAAAGGGCCCAATGAGAATTCGAGACCACAATCTTTTTCACAATCACTTCTTGGTTCTCCGAGCCCCTTATGCGGCAATTTTACTTGTTGACTTAACCATCGGGTAAGAATTGATAAGGAAAATTTTGTTCGACTGAAAGCCCACGTCTGAATCACTACTTTTGTGGTAAGTTTTAATTATTTTTGCATGTTCTTCGGTTATTGAACGATCCATATTCGCAAACGGTAAACCTATCACTTAATAAATAATACTTCGGATGACAGGTATTTAACAACCCACAGTCTTGCCAGACCGGAGGTTTTGAAACCAGCAAATTGATAACTCTGCATATGGCAAAAATGTTAGGAAAATATTGGAAAGGACCAATTCTGCCCAACTCAGCACTCAATATGGTGCTAACAAAGAATTTATGTTATGTGTGACAAAATTCAGAGTGACTTCAAATATTCAGTTTCTTAGGGTACTTCAAATGATATTTAATTATATTATTTAATCTGTCGTTGATTAAAAAGAGTTTTATTTTACCTATGCTGAAATAAAAGCATCTACACGAAATTTGTGTTTCATAAGGTACGTTGGAAGTACTAAAATTGTTGCGTTAGCAAGAAAAAGCTAATATGCTCTGCATTGAATTGTTAATAACATATCGTCTTTCTCAAAAGTTTATAAATTTATGGTGGTACATTTAAGGAGATTTGACAATCAAACCATGTTATGAAAATTTACAACAATTTTGCCCATTCAATAAATTTAAGGAATTTTAGTATTTTCTTTAATTTTATTTATGAATCACAAACTTTTATGCCAAACGATATCAAACAATAATGTCGAGAAATAAACCTTATAACACTTTTTCAAAAGGGTAAACAAAAGGTTTCCGAGTATCGCACTGTAAGTTTTGTAGGGTAAATTTGTAACAAAGTTTTAACTTCGTAGTAGAAATATTAAATTAATAAATAAATCGGTATGCAGTAGGCTACTGGTGCTTATTTACTAATGAAATATAGAAGTGTAACCGGCAAAGGATCTACAGTTGAATTTTTCGATATCTAAAAGATATTTTGGGTTTAGCCAAGTTATTGTATACATGATTTTATCCGTTTTTTTTTTTATTTAAACATATTGAAACAAAATAAAAATGGGAAACGTTTTTGCAATTACATTTTAAGTATACCAATAAAAAAGATACAAATATCAGATGAGTCTAACAATCGAAACAGAACTGTACCCCATTTGAATTCTGATTCATATTCTGGCACACAACTACGTATGTTTGAACCAAAGCTATAAAAAAATTTGATTCTAATTTCAATTATAAAAACAAATAAATTATTTAACTATTTCGAAAAGCATTGTATATAAATAAGATATAAATGTAATTTTTAACTTTTGCCATCTTTCTCTTGTAAGAATCGAAACTTTATTAGGTTCCAGTTCTGTTTCAGAATAAGAAATTATAATGAAAAAAATTAAAACTCTAATAAATGTGGAAGAAATTTCTGTGAATTTTCCAATTTTTTCAATGTACTCGTACGTAGTGCTCACAATCTTTTTTAATTTGCCTTCTAAGAAAGGATACTACAATGTCCAAAAAAATAAGATCACTTTTCAATTTCCCGCGTACATCGAGTCTCAGAAATATTTTCCTTTTATGTTGACAGCTTCGTGAACGACGGGTGCATCGATTTTCACTTTATAACTGTCATTAAAGCTTGAGAAGCGCCTGATTTTAAACGACGGAAAACGCAATTTTTGCGATTTTACCTATATGTGATTTTGTTGAGCAAGACAAAAACATTACATTTTGCTTACGAAATGGAGTATCTGCTGAGGAAACGTTTCGAATGTAGCGAAGGGCCTTTGTCTGAAAAGAATATTTGTAAGTATAAACAGTTTAAAGAAGGACGAAAATGAATTGAAGACGATGAGCGCCGAGATTTAATAATAAAAGATCGTTGATTAACAATTAAGGACTTTGCTGATGATACTGAAATTAGCAGAACGTACGTGGAAAATCACCACAACCCATCGTACTCATCTAATTCAATTCGATCCTCCCAGCCATGTACTATGTGGTTAATATGTGTTAATATTTGAATGCTATTTTAAAACAAATTATACCATTAAGTTGACATTTACAAAAGATATAATCCATGTGCCCTCTGAGATTACGCTGTGTATGTTTTCTTTCTGTGCATTAAATAGAAAACCCACAAAATTACACATTTATGTAGGAGGCTGAAATCATTATGAGGCTAAAAACAAAAATTTTCCACAAGAAAAATTCACTAAAATTTTTGCCTCCAAAAAGATATATGATACCACTTTAGATTCTTTTAAGCTTTCAGAATACACATTCATCTCTAGGTGATAAGATGAAATTCTTTGTAAATATAAAACAACTTTGCGATTATACCTCATAATATTTCGAAACACAGGAGAATTCTTATGTTTCAACGTAATTCCATGAACGAACAAAGAACTTTTTTTTTTTTCTTATTTCCGGATACAATATAAAGCATCCGTTCACAGGGGTATAATTTCCAACAAACTTTTTCATGAACATACCTGGACCAGAACGTTGTCTTTTGAAGGAAAAAAAAATAAGATAATAATTATATTATGCGGTTGTATGCTTGTATAATTGTATGGAACCAAGGAGGTTGCGGTTCGACAATATAGCAGGCAATCGTAGCAAATAAATATTAAGAAAATTAAATTGCAAAAATGTTTAAATGGTTTTCTTCATATATAGATCATAATTTCTCAAGTGCACCGTCGGACTAAAATGTTGTATTTACGGCGACATTTTCTAAAAATGTTATGCGATATATACAAATATATACGATTAATTCGTAGACGAAAAACAATATATTGCGTAAATTGACAGATATCGTAACATATATAATAAATGCTTTACTGGTAAAGTTATATTAGTATATATATTACATATGAGAAATGGGATTTTCGAGATGGTACATCGTCTTCGACACAGGGTGCTACAATTAAGAGTGCAGTGTACGTAAGCTTCAACCCAACAAAAATCTTGGGTATTGGAAATAATTAAAACTGTAGCTTAACTTATTTCTTGGTAAAGGAAAGTGTTAAACTTTGAACAGGATCCGTTCAATTAAGTTTTCATATGATTTTGTTTTGTAAAGTTTGATAGAGTACACTGAAACAACGAGGTGTATTCAAAAAATAAAGTAAATTTTCAAATATCGCGGGCTACATACGTTAGACTTTCGATTATTTTTTTTATGTTGGTACATTCGTCTCGAAGGTATGTTGACGACTTTATCCATATAGCACGTTTAGTTTATTTGTGAGAGGCATAAATAAGACAAGTGCTTTGCGTATTCGGCGAATTTCTGCTATCGAAAAATATGGATCAAAGAAGTTGCATCAAACTTTGTGTAAAAAATGGAATTAAGGGCTCAAAAACACTTAAAATATTGACAGTGGCATACGGTGAGAGTACACTGAGTCAGAAAAATGTTTACAAATGCAACAAGCTTTTCACAGAAAGTCGAGAAGATGTGAATGACGACGCTCGTTCTGGACGCCCCAGCACCTCAACAACCGATGAAAATGTTGAGAAAGTGAAGAAAATTATATGGAGAACCGTCGAATCACAATTAGAGAAGTTGCTGAGGATATCGGCATATCGGCTGGCTCATGCCATCCAATTTTTTCGAATATTTTGGACATGAAGCGCGTGGCAGCGAAGTTCGATCCAAAATCGCTGAATTTCGGCCAAAAACAACGTCGCTCATGTGGTCATCGCTCAGGAATTGTTGAATGACGTCAACGATGATCCAGATTTGCTAAAAGGTGACAAATCATGGGTATATGGTTATGACGTCGAAACCAAAGCCCAATCGCTCCAATCGAGTCCAGGAGAGCAAAGACCAAAAAGACCACGCCAAGTTCGATCAAATGTCAAGCTTTTGCTGACTGTTTTCTTCGATTACCATGGTGTAGTGCATTAGGAGTTCTTACCACAAAGCCGTACGGTAAATAAGGAATATTACCTTGAAGTTATGCACTGTTTGCGTAAAGCAAGTGTGGAAAAAAAATTCATGGCTTTTGCATCATCTGCTCACTCATCTTTGCTTGTGACAGATTATTTAGCCAAAAACAACACCATCATCATACCTCAGCCCCCGTATTCACCAGATTTGGCCCCCAGCGACTTTTTCCTGTTCCCAAGATTTAACAGACCCATGAAAGGAAGGCGTTTTGCGCTGATTGAGAAGATAAAAACCGAATCGCTGAGAGAGCTCTAGGACATGCCAAAAAGTGCACATCAGAACTGCTTTGATGATTGAAAAAAACGCTGGGACAAGTTTATTATATTTGAGGAGGGCTACTTTGAAGGAGATAAAATTGATGAATGAATAAATATTTTTTGAAAAAAACGTTATTTTTTGAACACACCTCGTATAAGCTTCAACAGCCGAAGGTCGAAATTGAGGTCGAAACGAGGTTTAATATTAACATAACTTAATCAGATCTTCAATACTCAACACTCTTTTTAAAATCTAACATCTTCATTATATTCTGCTCTGCATTTTGGTGACATATCAAATTGTATCTGTTGTCTCTATCTCTCTGTAAATGCCTACGTCCTTCCTCTATGAATTATCCCGTCATTAGATTTATAGGTATATCGAGTGCACCCAGGGATGCATGAGCTCGGTAATAGTTAAACGTAAATTCGGAAAATTATTGATATGTATCCTTATGATTGATATTCATGAATATTTATGCATTTAGTTTCCTATGATTTTGAATTGGTCGATGTTCCATAATATGTGGCAGAAATTACTTTGTAACAATTAACAAGTCAGAAACCGCTACGTAAAGAATCAGCCAGAGCCGCTGAGTAAACAGGCAATCATAATTGTTGTTTAACTATTCTGCTGAAGTCATTGAAAATAGGCGAATCAAATACAGTTTCCGATCGATTGTTCCGAAACAATCCCATGCTTTCAAATACTAAACAAATATTTTTATTGTTATGTTAGAATACGAGCAAAAATTGTCTTTATATTTTGATTTCAGGGTAAATTCAAAACTATATATATCAAACATATATATATCAAACATTCCCCATAAAGTATACATGTATTGAAATATTTACTTTTGGCTTCCATTTCAGCTATAATGAGATCTCATGATAAATCCAACTCTATGATCGTTTCAAAGCGCAAATAATGTTATTATGAGTAGACATTCATATCAAAAGAAAAAGTATTTTCAAAAGTGTTTAAAAAGTTTTTTTTATATAGGGTGACACATAAGTAACGCTAAGATTTGATCAGTGAATACATTTTTTTGTTTAAGTTGTTTTTTTTTGTCTCTTCACAGAATTAAATAAGTAATACTACGAACTATCTAATTTTTCACATAGCCCCCATAAAAAAGTGCCGCCTATGTTGTCGAAGACATAGGAATTTTAATAAAATAACTGAGAAACGTGTAACAAAAGAGCTTATCTTATTGATATTATTTTTAAGTTAACATTACAAAAGGACACTAAAAACATATAACATAACCTACACGAACAATAGAATAGAATGTGATCCTGGCAAAAGTATGCATATTTGCCAGAATTTTACATGTGCATGTTCATATTCGAATAAGTTCGAATAGAAATAATCAAAATAAGCATTCGAATAACTCTAAATAAAAAGTTGGACGAATGCTATATTACCGGCGCATCTGTCTTGTCGACGTGTTTTTTATAGTACAATTGAATAGTCCTTACAAAAATTGGAAAATACAAGAAAATT
>JAHXMU010000124.1:1635794-1720400 GCA_019455685.1 Philornis downsi | reverse complement strand
GTGTATTCACTGACAGCTACCATATAGAAAAGCGTCTTCATTAACGTATTTCATACATAAAAGTGTCTTCATTGAGACATTTCGAACAGAAAAGTGTCTTCACTGACACATTTCGTGTAGAAATGATTTCTCTGACAGATTTCGTATAAAAATGTGTATTCACTGACAACTTCCGTATAGAAAAGTGTCTTCATTAACGTATTTCATACATAAAAGTGTCCTCACTGAGACATTTCGTACAGAAAAGTGTCTTCACTGAGACGTTTTGTACAGAAAAGTGTCTTCACTGCCACATTAAGTACAGAAAAGTGTCTTCACTGACATATTTCGTACAAAAAAATTGTCTTCACTGATACATTTCGTTCAGAAAAGTGTCTGCATTGACACATTTCATACAGAAAAGTGTCAATTTTTGTATCGAAAAGTATGATCACCACCAGTATTTGTTTTCATTAACGGTTTTTTTTTATGGAAAGGTGTATTTGCTGACACTTTTGTTTTAGAGGAATGTTCTTACCGATAATTTTCATCCAGAAAAATATTTTCAGTACATAAATAGCGTTTTGTTTATAGAACAGTGCCTTCTTTTATACCGCAAAAGATGTCCTACAAGGAATGGGCTTTTAGGGGCACCCTTACACTTTATTATATGGGAAGTACCATTGGCGACATTTTTGGATTTGAAGTGTAATGCTTAATTAATTTTTGCATGAGAAATCAAAGTCATCGTTTCCAATTCAGAGTATTGTAGAAAAAATTTCTGGAAGACAGAGAGAGAAATTTCCTAGAGTAGGATCTTCCGGAACACTTTTCGATTATAATGGGGCCTTAGAATCCTTTTATGTGTTTTCAATGCTTACATCCTTTCTTTAACGATATGATTTTATATAAAAAATGTGTATATGAGACAATTTTCTACATAACATCTGTATAACAAAAACTTATGCCGAAAAATGCATCTCTTTAAAGAATTTAAACTCTTTTGTAAGCAAAGAAGTGAAAAAACATATTCCTGTTGCAAAATTTGTAAGAAACGCACATTTGCACTGATGCAGGGTCTGTAATGTGGAAGTATACCTATATATCTTAAAATCGGTACATATTTCTTAATATCAAGTAGCAATTTTCTGCCACGAAAAGAAATTGTGTACGTTTAATTCCCAAATAGAGAGAGTCCCCACTATTTTAGTAGTTTCTGGACACTGTCCTATCAGTTTATTTACCTTAACAATATCTCAAATCAATCTGATATAAATGATGTTGCCACAGTCACGGCTATTACTGCTGTCGTTATACGTTAGGTGGATGATGGTGCCGCCAACACTGCCAATTCCATTGTACCTTCATATAATGAGGACATTAAGCAATCATAAATTTTATTCAGTTCAGTTTTATTCTACGATTTGAATTTATTAACGCGTGGGTTGTATACATTTCGTTTATTTACTCGTACGTCGTTTATGCTTCAGCCTGTATATGAATTACAAATATTTGTTAAAAGAAGTGGAAAATGATATACACGGGTAACTAAGCGCTTAGAGTATGGGCCATCGTATAATTGAATGTGTATTCCGCCGTTCTAAAAAGAATTCAATGGTAAGGAAACAAAATAGGCTGCTTGATTGTTTAACGTTCGGCATTAAAGATAATTTACTTGAATTATTAAAATCTGTTCTAACATTAATTTATATTATGCTAACAACATCTTGAATACTCCATGTTAAACAAATACCTGCAACTGTAATGGAATACTAATGAATTCTAGGATATAAGGAGCAGAGTTTGTCGTAGGAATGAAACTCTCTGCCATTTCATTGGGAACTCCATGCCGTCCCCCCAAATTATTTTTGTTTTTGGGACGCATTTTTTGTTATTAATTTTTGTTTCCTAAGTCGCATTAATTTAACTTTTTATGGATACTTTTTAAATCTCGCATGATTTGAGTTTACGCATTGTAGAAACCATAACAACAGAATGACCCTTTCAGCTGGTGCCGTCATTGCCATCATTGCATATTATACGTAATAGCCGAATAAAAAATGTACGGCATCCGGTTACTAAGAAAGTTATCGAAAAAAATAAAAAAATTAGAACAAATAAGAGAGTGTAGTCCATCCGAGGAAACTGGTAATAGATGAAATTTTCATAAACTATTTGCCACCATAATAATTAAGGCTATAACAAGAACCAAAAATATGTTACACCTGGTAATGCCATTGCCTATCTGTCTAGTGGTAAGCGAAGTGAGAAGATTGATGCACCTTAGGAAAGAAATCAACATTTGTTACTGAAACTCTATTTTAATGCCGATCTAATGGTTGATGCCAGCCCCAACAATTGGATAAAATGCAATATTTTAACGGCCTTTGCAGAACAATTACGAGGGCGGTGCCAAACCTAGCCGACCTGACATACAGATGGTGCCAGTAGTTTAAAAAAAAAAACATTATTGTAATGATATGATTCAACGTTATGGTTTAAGTTTCAAGGCGTCACGTTGTTTAGTATTTTTATTTGAGCCATCAAAATTAGACGATCTCAGTGAATTTGTAAACATGGAAAAAATTGGTCACCGTTATGTAACCCAATATTTTCATTTGAAAGGGCTCAGTCCGATCAATACCAAAGCCGAGCTAGATTTTATTTAATGAGAGTCTGCTCTTTCGTTTACGACTGTAAAGTATTGGGTAGCAGTGTTTGAACGTGGTCGTACTAGCTACCAAAATGACCACCGTAGTGATCGACCAATTGAGGTGTCTATGCCAGACACAGGCACGGTTAAGAAAATCTACAGAATGGTATTGGATAATCGCCAGCTGAAAATGCATGAGCTAGCTGAAGTGATAAGCAAGTGCTATACATTGTATATTGAGCGAAGATTTGAAGATGAGAAAGCTGTGCGCAAAATGGGTGCCGCGCTTGCTTTCAATAGAGAAAAAACAGCGTCGTGAAGATGTGAAGAAGTTTCAGTAGAACGTTTGGCGATGTTTCACCGCAATAAAGTAGAATTTTTGCGTCGATTTATAGCTATGGATGAAAGATGGGTCCAGCACCTCACAACTGAGACAAAGGAATAGTCAAAGAAGTGAACTGGAATGGGAGAATCATATCCAAAGAAAGTGAAGATGGTTCCATCTGCGGGCAAGGACATGATGTCTGATATTTGGAATGCGCATGGTATTATTCTCATAGATCATCTTCAGAAAGGAAAAACCATCAACGGCGAATATTATGCTAATTTATTTATATTGTTCCCTCAGACCATTCTATATTTCCAAACGTGAAACAATGGTTCGGTGGTAAAAGATTTGCCACCAATGAAGACGTGGAGTCTGTGGTTGATGTCTATTTTAAGAAGTTTGACAGTTCTTACTGTAAAGAGCGTACAGAAGATGTTGAATATCGGGCTGAAGGGGGATTATGTTGAAAAATAAAGAATATTCCTCCTAACATTTTTGTGTCTTCTTTATTAGATCAACTAGTTTTGGGACCGCCTTCGTAACAACGCAAAGTGTCATCGATAAATTTAGGTACCTCTCAAACAGCTTTAGGTCATTGAACGCAAATAAGACAGACGCCTTATACAGGGTGTCCGTCGGGAAGGTATACTACTTTGTTTAGAATTTGTGATTAAATGAAAGAGAACGGATCTTATATTTATAAATGTTTTATTTAATGTCGGCAATTATGTATGGAATACAATATCAGATAATTGTCCGCCTCACTTAGCCTCACAAATGCGAGCACTTTTGAGCGCATTATTCATTACATTCTCGGATATTTCACGCGGTATTTCATTAATCATCATCACGAATATTTTGTTTAAGTTGCTCAAGCGCTTCTGGTTTGTTTGCATAAACCTTGCTTTTCAGATATCCCCACAAAAAGAAGTCCGGAGCAGTCAAATCAGGTGACCGTGGAGGCCAATCAACATCACCATTTCTTGAAATAATTTGTTGTGGAAATAGATCTCGCAGTAATTCCATTGTAATCCTGGTTGTATGCTATGTGGCACCGTCTTGTTGATACCACATGTTAATCAAGCCCAAAGCATGCAGTTGTGGCGTAAAAAAGTTTTCAATCATATCACGATATTGCTCCCCATTGACAGTTACCGTTACGCCGTTTTCAGTTTCAAAGAAGTAAAGTCCAATGATTCCTCCTGACCAAATTACACACCAGACTGTCACTTTTAATGGATGTAAAAGTGGCTGATGAATTATTTGAGGGTTTTCCATTGCCCACAACCGACCATTCTACTTTTTCACATATCCATTCAAATGGATATGTGAAAAATATGCCTCGTCAATCATTATGATTTTTTCATGAAAATCGGGGTTGTCATGGACGAGCTGTAACATCCTATTGGCATATGTATGGCGGCGGCGTAAATGATCTTGTGGAAGAAGCTCTTGTGTCAACTGAATCTTAAATGGAAACAAAAGCAAATTCTTGTGCAAAATTGTGACCAAAGTTGTTCTTTGAAGACTAAGCTTCTGAGCACGGCGTCGAATTGAAGTTGATGAATTATTTTGAACATTTTCTTGAGCAGCAGTAATGTTTTTTAGCCGATCTTGCAGTGTATTGTGGTCCATGCTTGGCCCTATCAGCTACAGACCATCTTTCTTCGAAATCATTCACTACACGTTAAATAGTGCGTCTTGTTGGCACGTTGTTTCTCCCAAAAATTTCAGGTAACTTTCTCATCGTCACAGTAATCGATGATTGATTTTGATAAAATGTTTTAACGATTAAAAAACGTTGGTTTATCGAATATTTTTCCATAATAAATTTGCCACGTCTCACGACTGTCATATATGAAATGTCAAGACTAATGTTTACCAAAATGGCGGCAAAACAAAGTAGTATATCTTTCCGACGGATACCCTGTATATTGTAGCATTTAAACAGAGCTATTCACTGAATGTTTAACAATATTTATTTTACCACGCAAGTTAGTAATTTCTTTTACGTTTACTTTTCAAACAATACCCATTCGTTAGCCACAATACTGCTATTGATTCAATTTAATAAATTTGTTTTATTATCTTAATTATAGACGTTTAAGATGTTGATTTTGTGGGTTGCCATAAAAATAAATCTCAATTAAGCTTTCGCAATGAAAAATATTATATTATTGTGGTTTTTGTGTAGTATTTGTATATACACTGTGCTTAGTGGAGATCAATAGAATAGATTTGAATAGATTTTCAGTTTTATTTATTAAGAACACCCTACATTTAATATGAGAGTATAAAAATGCTGGGTTTCCCTGGTAGTAACTAAATATTGTTTAATGGTACAGATAAGTTGCTGTTCGAAAATGCCTCTATAAATTCGAATTTATTCGAGAATTGTTATTGAAATATTATTAGAAAACAACAGATTCATTTCCAAATTGATTTGATTTCGCTATTACTTTTTCGAATGTAAAACAAAATAGAATCGACTCATCTTTGGTCACCGGCCTCAAATGGCTCCACCATTAACACGCAAATTTATTGTTCTAAGCAATCATGGCGTTATTCTGATCTCATTTCTGTTCTGTACTTTGCAATCTAAGCCATCGTCGGTAATTGGCTAATGATCTTATGGAGCTATCGGAAACATAACAACTGATAAAAGTGTACACTCTATAAGACAAAACATAATTTTCATGTGTCACTCTTATAAGCAGCAGAAACCCGCTATTTAATTTTGAAGTTTTACCCGTTAATATATGTTTTTAATTTCCGATGCAATTTCTTTCTTTTCTCTTAAATTTTCATAAGATTCTGTGTTCAAGATGAGTAGTCTATTGGGACACCGTATGCGATCCTAGGGTTGGACCTGCCGTTAACTACAAGGCTGGTACAAAAACTAGGTCTCAATATAAGTTGTTATTTATCACCGTAGATGCTTCTATAGAAGCCATATATAATAATAATAATATAATGTCATTTTAACCGTCTTCACTTATTTATTTATATAACTTTGCTGAATAACCAAATCCAAAATTTATATTGGAAAAAAATAAATGATTTCTTTAATTTTGTAGGCGACAGTCAACGACTACATTCATTGATTTTATGAATCTGTTTCATAAAACTTTTCTTAAATTACATGAAAGTTTCATTGGAATCATGAAGCATTTTCATAAAATCTATGAAATCGATTCGTAAACTATATGAAAAATGTCATAAATTGTATGAACAAATTTCATAAATGTAATGAACAAATTTCATAAATGTTATGAACAAATTTTCATAAATGCAATGCAAATATTTCATTATTATATTGAAAGATTTCATAAATTCTATGAAGATGTTCCATGAAAAAACTTCATTAATTCTATAAAGGATTTCATAGATCCAATGAATTTTTTCATAAATCTAATGAAGTTTCGGTTTCATAAAATCTATGAATTCATTTCATAGATCCAATGAAATGTTTCTTTGGTTGAAAATTAATGAGAATTTCATTGGATTAATGAAAGAATTCATAACATTTACGATTTTCTTCGTACGTTAGTTAGCACGCCACTTCGGTTATTTTAATTACCGCCTTCTCACCTTAGTCATCACGAAAGTGATGTCCGATGGCATTACAAGCAATGGAAAGCTATACTTAATCAGACTTTGGCCTATGAAATTGTGCAAAGAATTCATTTCCAAATGAACAACAGTCAAAAATATCCAATTTAGAAACTTTTTTTCCTTGGAGTGCAAAATGTCTCACTAATTTCAATGCCGATTTGTAGCTATTATTAGTCATTTAATTTCGAATTGTATATTTTAGATATTCTGATCAGCTCGTTGGCCAATTCATGGATTAAGCTAAACCCGATACTAAATGTTACTGATGTGCGTGAAAAAATTAATTATTTCACAACCAAAAAGTATATCCAGGGTGTCCCAACAGGAACGCAAGATTTAAATGACTGATGCAGCAATTGAATTGTTTCTCTGGCTGTATGACATGAGGCGCCGTCTTGTTGAAACCGCATCAACTCCACATTCATTTCTTCAATTCTATTCACAAAAAAACTGGTTATCATTTCACGATACCGAACACCAATGACTGTTTGCGCTTAACATGCCTCATTTTCATAAAAAAGGTCCACTGATTCCTCCAACACAAAATTCACACCACACAGTGACACGTTGAGGATGCATTTGCTTCTCGTGAATCCCCCAAATGCGACAATTCTGCCTATTGACAAAGCCATCAAAATGGAAATGGGCCTCGCCACTAAAGATGATTTTATCGGCAAAATCAGCATTTCCATGTTGTCTCTCCAATACCCAACTAACGAACTCCCTTCTCTGTCCATGGCCAGCTGGCTTCAGTTCCTGAGTCAATTGAACTTTGTATGCATGAAGATGCAAATCTTTCGTCAAAATTCGTTGCATAGTGGATTTGGAGACACCAATTTGCTGAGCTCGGTATCGAATTGAGGTGATTGGAGTTTGAGCGACATCATCACGTACAGCTGAGACATTTTCGGTTGATCGACCTGGTCGAAGGCGCGTTGTTGTCTTTACATCACTAATAGACCCAATTTTGGCAAATTTATCCATTAATCTCTTTACAGTTGACTCTTTTGGAGCATTATTGTGACCCCAAAATTGATCGCAATTTGCGAACTGTAGCCGCAAAACTTTCACCATTTTGGTAAAACAGTTTCACAATGAGAATGCGTTGTTCATTCGTGTAGCGCTCCATTTTTACTAACATCGTGCCTTCTACTAGCAAACAATAACAATTGTTCAAATGTCAAACAATGACACTTCGAATGGCGCCAAATTTAAATCTTGTGTTCTTGTTGGGACACCTTTTATATTTCATTCCATTTATGGATAACCCAACTAAATAGTTGTTTCTTTTCTTTTGAAATTTATAGTGCCTCCTCAGTCCGTTGTTGCCTATAAAACGTATTAATTTCACACTACCTGAAAAATCCACAGCTTAATAGAAATCCATGCAATTCAGTAATAAATCCCCAAACATAAAGTTTATTTTAAAGCTTTTCGTATAAAAACAAAGCATTTAATTAAAATACTAATACAATTTTTATGTTCGTCGAAACTAAAAAGTGGCTCCCGCACTTGTAACAAAATACATATCAAATCGTATGTATGCAAATCGCTTTGCTTTTTTTTAATATTTATATGTTTACAAAAGTGTTCACTTGAATTGTAAATTCCACCAAAATGAAACTTTTTTTTAACCTAAATGCAGGCAATTAATTTAGAGCACGGCAAAAAGTTTAAAATGTAGGTAACTTTTTCAACTTGAGCATTTATATAATGTAGACATTTACAAATTCGAACAATACTGCAAAACCACTCAGAATTATTAAAACTATATTAATAAATGAAATATTTTTATTTAGACATCTGTTAGCTCAATATGCAAAGAAACCAATATTTGATTGCAAATTTAAAATCTGGTTAAACTCATATCTGCCGACATCGTATATATATAATCAGCTCAACTTTTTTATATCAAACACGCTATTAGAGTGTAGATATCAGTTTTTTAAACGTCGTTTAAAGGGTTCTAAAGGGTGTCCCAACAAGAACGCAAGATTTAAATTTGGCGCCATTCGAAGTGCCATTGTTTGACATTTGAACCATTGTTATTGTTTGCTAGTAGAAGGTACGAGGTTAGCAAAAATGGAGCGCTACACGAACGAACAACGCATTCTCATTGTGAAATTGTTTTACCAAAATGGTGAGAGTTTTGCGGCTACAGTTCGCAACTTGCGATCAATTTGGGGTCACAAAAATGCTCCAAAAGAGTCAACTGTAAAGAGATTAATGGATAAATTTAGTGGTGTAAAGACAACAACGCGCCTTCGACCAGGTCGATCGACCGAAAATGTCGCAGCTGTACGTGATGATGTCGCTCAAACTCCGTCCACCTCAATTCGACACCGAGCTGAGCAAATTGTTGTCCCCAAATCCACTATGCAGCGAATTTTGACGAAAGATTTGCATCTTCATGCAAACAAACTTCAAGTGACTCAGGAACTGAAGCCAGCTGGCCATGGACAGCGAAGGGAGTTCATTAATTGGGTATTGGAGAGACAACATGAAAATGCTGATTTTGCCGATAAAATCATCTTTAGTGACGAGGCCCATTTTCATTTTGATGGCTTCGTCAATAGGCAGAATTGTTGCATTTGTGGTGAGGAAAATCCTCGAGTGATTCACGAGAAGCAAATGCATCCTCAATGTGTCACTACTGTGTGGTGTGGATTTCGTGCTGGAGGACTCATTAGACCTTTCTTTTTTATGAAAATGAGGCATGTTAAGCGCAAACAGTCAATGGTGTCCGGTATCGTGAAATGATAACCAGTTTTTTCATGCCTAGAATTGAAGAAAGTAATGTGGAGGGCATGTGGTTTCAACAAGACGGCGCCACAAGTCATACAGCCAGATAAATAATTCAATTGCTGCAGTCATTTAAATCTTGAGTTCTGGTCGGGACACCCTTCAGTATCCCCACCGAACCAACATTAGTTCATCAACTGTAGATATTGTTCTAAGTAACATATTCCTAACTATGAGATTAATAATATTAGACTACGAAATACTATCAGATCATCGCCCGTAAAATCAAAAAGTCAGAAACCAATATCTTCTCCTTTCAAGATGTTGTGAATCGAAGTATTGTTTTATCAGTAAATAGATACACTTCCTGACAGGCCATTGACAAGGAGATTGAAAATTAGTTCTTCTTCTTACTGCTAGAAATATTGCTACACCCCAACATAACTTGACAAAACATACTACTTTACCCCGCAATGTTATTCGATTTATTGGACTCCGTAAGAAATATAAAAGGAAACAGCAGCGCATCTTAACTTTCTGCAAACTAATTTCTATGTTCAGTATGATGGACGTTTTTAAGCAATTTTATTGATAAAAAACAAATAAATGCTAACCGAAATAAGAAATGGTCGACACTCCTAGAACATCTCAAACCTGTAGATAAACGATTTTGGACAATAAACCGTCTTTAAGATGTAAGAGTAATGGGAAAATTCCTATTTTAATGGATGGAATCACAATGAGCTGATTACAGACGAAGAAAAAGCGGAAGCACTAACAAACTCATTCGCCAACACTCACGAGCTAACCCTGAGCTACACTCATTCAAATGATAGCAACGTAAACAAAGTTGCACTACATCTGAAAACTGAGGAGGCATCAATAGACGGGGCTGTATTTATCAACACACCAGCAATGTCGATCATACTGAGTAAATTAAGATCTTCAAAAGCTCCAGGATTTGATGGCGTCTCAAACTTGCTTTTGAAAAATATTCCCATAAAAGCTATAAAATTGTTGACCATAATATTCAACAGCTGTTGTACTCGTATACGTCTAAATTATTTTCCAATGAAAGCTATTATTTTTAAGAAAGCTAAAGTAATATCTATTTGCAAACCCAACAAACCCTCAAGCAATCCTACCAGCTACAGACCAATAAGTCTCTTAAGCAATTTAGGAAAAATGTATGAAAAACTAATTCGTAAAAGGATAGATGAGATTGCCACGTCTCACAGTGGGATTGCTTCATACATTTTTGTGCAATAAATACAAGGAGTTGTCGTAGAGTCTTGAAATTCGGCATAGAGCGTTTTATGACGTAGAGTAGCAAAAATATAAAGTTTCATCCAAATCGACCACGCCCATCGGCCACCGCCCATACAACTAAAAATGAAATTTTCGCATAAATTTTTTTCTGTTAGGTAGAAATTTTTGTAACTTGGCATGGATCATCTGTACTACAGAAACAAAAATTTTGGAAAGTTTCATCCAAATCGGCCACGCCCACCGCCTATATTACTCAGAAAAAATAAGCATTTCACCCACTACCCGCCTGACTTATTTTCTGTAAAAATATTTAGTAGGATTGCCTAAAATAAAATAATTAGTTTTATGTGTAAGGAAACTTATTTACTTATTCATCTATCATTTATTTTACAATATCATCTAATTCCAAATGTTGTTTACGAGGTTGACGCCTTATTTTACTAAGAAAAGGATCCGATGACACCAAGAGACGGTTGAAAACATCAGAGTTAGTTGCCATTCTATTGCATTTTCTTGAAAACATCAGTCTATATTTTCTATAATCCTTGTTGCGCGCTTCTTCTGCGTCTTCGGATAGCATACCAATAGGAAGAGTAGCTGCATCGATAATTCCTTTTCCATGCATTAATATTTTGTGCACAGTTACTGGCATATAATACCAGCTGTATTTTTCGACATAAAGTTTCGCCGTATCCCGCGTGCAATTTTTAAACTTCGAAGAATTAATATTTCGGCCACATGTGATTATTTGTAATATTATGCGAAACCTATCAATTAATTCCTCTTCAACTTCAGTTATGTCAGCTACAAGTGACGGATTGGAAAAAAAAACGTCTTGAGGTGTTGCCGTCGTTGGAGGTCCCAGTGCCTTGCGGAACCTCATCAACACGTAAATGCATATGGTCTTTAAATGCGTTGTGAATTCGGACTTTATTTTCTTGTTTCATAGCCTTATGTTCCTAAAAGTATGCACGATATACGTGTTTTGTCTTTATTTCTTTGCTTAATTTGTAGCGTAATTTCTTGTGACTTTTTTCATAAAATTTATAACTTTGTTCAGCAGTATAAAATATTATAAGGATTTTTTTCTATAAATCGCAATAATATACTCCCTTCCTTCATTTTATTGCAGTCAGAGCATGGAGGTCGCCCGAGCTAACCTTTTTTTCATCCAAGGAAAACTTAGAACACTGAAATTTCTATTGCTTTTTTTAAATTTAAATAGTTTCGAAACTATTTATGTTATCTAGTTGTCTTTTTTTCTTAAAGAATCATAAAATACCATATTTTTAGAACATCATGACATAAAATAGTTAAACGAACAACAAATATGCATATACAGGCCCTCAAGTTGCATTAAAATCTTAGTCGTTTTGCGCTTTACTTCTCCCAAGCATTTTTAAGTAATTATTTTGCGATAAAAAATTATTTTTTTTCAAGAAAGCAATGATGAATTTCTCTTAACTAAACAATTCCGTACAAAATTGCATCATTACATTTTTAATATTTTACAGTCGAAAAATAGACTTTTTGCACTTACAATCTCAATTTGGGTTTGAAAAAGAACATAGCACTGTTCACCAAATTGGTAGAATAATAAAACAAAATAATTGAGAACAAGCGAAACAGAAAGTCAATAGGATTAACATTGCTTGATGTTGAGAAAGCACTCGACACTATATGGTATCATGGTCTACTTTTTAAATTAGTTGTAGCCGATGCGCCAAAGTATTTGTGTAAAATCATCGCCGACTTTCTATACAACAGGGAATTTGCGTTTTTGGTTGGTAAGAGTACATTGCCGTTCAAAAGTATTACGGCAAGACTACTTCAAGGATCAATTTTATCACCAATTTTGTACTCGATCTACACTTCGGATTTCAAACCTCCTAAAAAAGTTCTTATTCTCATTATGCACACGATATGGCGCTAATTTCGTCAAGCAAGTTAACAAACGCCTTCTTAAAGAAAATGGAAAAAAGAACAAATACTTTAAAAAATAGAAAATTAAGATCAACGTTCACAAAATCCAAAATATAATTTTCCCTTTCGACAAATCTCCGAAAGAAAATCCCGACGAGGCCAATATACTTTGAAAGCAACACAATAGAAACTCAGAATGATTTTAAATATCGAGGGGTGATTTTAGATAGAAAACTCTTCTTCCAGAAACATATTCAATTATCCTGCTAGAAGGCACTGTGCTCATTTAAAGCATTATGACCATTTTTAAACAGACGATCGAGTCTAAACCTTAAAAATAAGAATCTTATTTACAAGTGTGTTATGAGGCCTATAATGTCTTTCGCGTCATCTACTATATGGCACAACGCGGCGAAGAGCCACAAAACAAATGCTTAAAAATGATTTTCAACAAACATTGGAGATACCGCACTTCGATGCTACGTGAGGAAACAGGATATGAACTTTTTAAGAATTATTTTAAAAGATTGAATGATGACTATTTTAATAACATTTTCTATTCTCCTTTTTCCGTAATAAGTGAATGTAACGATTTATAAATAACTTAATAAAGGGAATTTATCAAACTGAAAATTTGTGCCTATAAGTGGTCATCTTTATGATGCACAAAACTTTCTACAAACATATTGTATGTGTTCGGTTTGGTAAAAGTCCTTTCTTCCCCTTATAAAAAAAAAATCAAAAAATAGCTTTAAAATATGCATTAACTTTCTCTAATGAAATTTTTTTCCCAACATATTTGTTAAAAATGTTGACCCGGGAACTACATACTAATTTCAGAGTAGTTTGGTCAGCCATAGTTTAGGGAAAGTATGAAAGTTTTTAAAGTTTATAAAAATCAAAATGACAGATATTTGCAAATAGAATGATATAGGAATTGCCTTTCTATTCCACCATATAGACAATCAGAAAGTATTTATAAGCAATATATCTACCAAACTTCGATGAACAAACCTTAATTGTCATACCACCTTCATATTGGACTACAAATATTCCAATTAGTAACATGTCCAAACAATATTAATTTCTATTTAAATTAGTTAATCTACTTACCGTATGCTGCTGGGTCGGTTACGTTTGCAACGTGATGCATTTGTACAAATCGCATTTAAAAGTGATTTAATTAATTAATTTTATTATACAAAAAAAGTTTGCATTTGCGTAAATTTGGTTTGTTGTTTACCGCATAATATAAACAAAATATCATATAGTTGTGGTCGGTCGGTTGGTTACCCATTTAAATCCGTCGATTAATTTCGACATTTTCCATGTTGATTTAAGTTTTGCGAATACAAAGGACGAGTAGGGGAGAGAAAAAAAGAAACACAAATGGTTTTCATTATTGCTATTGAAATAGTTTTGGGTAAGTTTTGTATTTCATAGAAGCTGTATTCAATACAAAATCGCTACAGGTGCAAGTATTATGAAGTTGACGTTTTCTTTTCATTTAGTTAGATAGATATGAAGCATTCCAAAGGCATTAGCATTTAGTAAATAATTGAAAACTTGTGAAAGATTTGACATTGTGATCTGAATCTACAGTATACGAGTATATGGGAGGATATGTGAAGAGTTTAGGTACGAGGATATTAATGAATAATATATATTGCAGGCAATTTTAGATATTGTGCATGTCGATATGTTTTACTAGAAGCAGATACATATTGTTATTTAGTTAGTTATAGAAATTCAGTAAAATATATTTCAGCGATTAGTTTGTGGTGAAATGAGAAAACTTTTTAATGAAGTGAAGTCGTCATTGATAGGTAAAGTAAAATTATTTATATTGAACTTTGGTAAACAATTCCGATCGCAACAAAATATGTAATGTAATATGTAATGTAGATATTTCTGCAAAGCTCCACTCAATGATATACTTACTTTAAAATAAAATTCCACATTTTCTTCACCTTCATCACACAAACTATCTGCTGCACGTACTGTGACACAATGCCAAAAACCCTTTTGGAAATACTTCTCTCCTGCCAATGTCTACAGAGTCATTTATTTCTGATTACATACTTTCTCGATGAATTAATATGCATACGAGTATTTCCATGCTACTTTTCCCGCATAACAATATTCGACGGCAAATACGAGCGAGGATGGTTGCAAAACTGTATATAGGAAATGCCAGTAGTTTGAAAAAAATTATTATGGTGAAAAGTGGAAACCTTATAAAACATATATTTTAAGTTTCAAGGTGCCACTTTGTTTAGTATTTGTATACGACCCACCAAAATTAAACGATCTCAGTCAATTTGTGAAGATAAAAAAAAAAATTGTTTACTGTCATGCAATTCAATATTTCTATTTGAAAGGCCTCAGTCCAACCAATATTAAAAACGAGCTAGATTCTACTCTGGATCAGTCAGTCTGCTCCTTCGTTAACGACTGTAAAATATTGTGTAACAGAGTTTAAACAAGGCCGCACGAGCTGACAAGACAAACACCCCAGTCGTAGACCAATTGAGGTGTCCCCGCCAGACACGGTTAAGAAAATCCACAAAATGCTGTAGGATGTTCGTCGGCTGGAGGTGTGTTAGCTAGCCGAAATGATGGGCATTTCAAAAAGTATTATACAGGGTGGCGCAATGGAAAAAAATAGATTAAAAAATAAATACAAAAGGTATGGTTAAAATAAATCTAAGGCATTGTAGAGTACTAAATGAAGTTTAGTTTTTAAAAATAACATCATCTAAATGGAGACCTTCTCTACGACGGCACTCCTCTAACCGCAAACGAAAATTATTGAATACTTTCTTCAGTAATACTGGTGTAATGACTGCTATTTCAGCACGGATATTCTCCTTGAGCTGAACGATGTTTCTTGGATTATTACTGTAGACTTTGTGTTTGAGGTATCCCCACAAAAAAATTCAAGAGGCGTCAAGTCTGGACTACGTGGGGGCCATGGGATATCACCTCTTTTCAAAATCAGTCTGCCAGGGAACATCTGCTTCACCACCGCCATGGAGTCATTTGATGTGTGACAGATAGCTCCATCTTGTTGGAACCAAGTTCTGGAATTCACTATTCTTGAACTTTCAATTTCTGGAGCCAAAAATCCGTCCAACATCTCAACATAGCGTTCCGTATTAACCATGACGTTTTGGCCCCACCCATTTTCGAAGAAAAAAGGACCAATTATTCCTCTGCCAGAGATTGCTGCCCATACTGTCACTTTAGAACTATGCAATGGTTTCTTGTGTTTGATTTTGGGATTTGCACTGTTCCGGTAACGACAATTTTGACGGTTTACGAACCCATTCATAAGGAAATGAGCCTCGTCAGAGAAAAGGATATTGTCAGAATTGGAAAATCGATTAATCATTTCATTAGCAAATGCGAGCCTTGCTATGATATCAGACTCTTTCAATTCTTATGTTAATTGCAGCTTATAAGGATGCAGTTTAAGATCCAATGTTAAAATTCGTTGCAAACTTCGTCGCGATAATTGTAAGACAGACGATCTCTTGCGAGTCGACATTTGTGGATTTCCTCGTACTGACTCCATAACTCTCTCAACATTGTCTTCGGTCCAGATGTTCTTGGGCGACCATTTGCTTGTGGCTTAAATGTTGAACCGGTCTCTTCAAAACGCTTTACCTATATTTTAGTTAAATTAGCACTCGGAGCTTCACTAATTCGCCGTAGTCCACATTCAGCACAATATAGTCGCCTAAAAGCAATATATGAACGAGAGTTCTCGTAAAATGCGCGCACACAAAATGCGCGACGCTTCCCGTCGAAGTTATTCATAGCGACTAAAACTCCATGAGCCCGCTAACCCAACGATGTAAGCGCCCCCCCGCCCGCGCCTTTTCTACCCCGCAAAAAAATATGATGCAATATGCGTGTTCTATTGCGCCACCCTGTATATCGTATATTGACTGAACATTTGAAAATGAAAAAAGTTGTGCGCAAAATGGGTGCCGCGCTTGCTTTCAATAGAGCAAAAACAGCATCGTGAAGATGATTTTGTACTGAATGTTTGGCTATGTTTCACCGCAATAAAGCTAAATTTTTGCGTCGATTTATAATCAAGGATGAGATTTGGGTCCACCAATTCACGCCTGAGACAAAGGAAAGAAGGGAACAGCCAAAGCAGTGGACTGGAATGGGATAATTGTGCCCAAGAGAGACGGAGACGGTTCCATCCACTGGCAAGGTCAACGCGTCTGTTTTTGGGATGCTCATGGGATTCTTCAGAAATGTTATATCAATATTATACTAATTTATTATAGCTTTTAGGTGATGAAATTATGAATAAATGCCGAATTTGGCGAAAAAGAAAGTGTTGTTTCATCAAGACAATGCTCCAGTTCATGCATCTACTACTGCGATAGCCAAAATTAATTAACTAAAGCTCAAGTTGCCTCATCACGAAATTTGTTCGCTAAATCTCCCACGGATTATTTTCTATTCCCAAAGTTAAAGAAAATGGCTCTGTGGTAAAAAATGTGCCATCAATGAAAAGGTAGAATCTGCGTTTGATAGTCGTTTTAAGGAGTTTGTCAGTTCTTTCCAAAAACAGGGTATAGAAGCTTTTGAATGTCGCTCGAATAAGTGTACCGAGCGAAAAGAAGATTATGTTGAAAAATAGAAAAAGTTTTCCTAACTTATAGGTTCTTCTTTGTTTTTTTTTTTTTTGGACATAAGTACTGCTTTATATGTCTAGACACAAATTGAATGTTTATTTGCACAAAAATCTATTTGCTTATGCCAGGTGGAGCCTCTTAGCCACTGTTTGCGGAAATATATATATTCCTCCAACTTTTCTTTGTTTTCTAAGAATGAATTTTTTCCATTATTACAACAAACTGTAAAAGCACCATTTCTTATTAATTTTAACTAAAAGTTACTATTATAATTTTCATAACATAACATATCATCATAACATTTTAATATCATTTAATGTTATCACTTACAAAATTCTGTTTTAATAATCAATTTGATCCTGTAACTAAATTCAGCGCTGTTAAAATACCTTCTTAGCTCCCAGTATCTTAACCCCTGATACAAATCAGATCATCCATATCAAAGCTAAATTGTTGTTGTTGTTGCGGTCACTGAAAAAAGTTGTGCGTTGAATACCCTTACATTGAGTACACTTAAGCCTTGACTCACGAAGTTATTGTTTTTTGACTAATGAGAGCATTAACGTTGTATTTTTTTACATACATTGAGTAGAAGAGGCCGCAGTGTATGATTTGCAAAGTAGCGGATTACTTTTATGATCTGCCCAAATTTAGAACATTCTTGTGACAATGCACTCTTCAACTTGCACATAGCTGTTGCGATTTTAAAACTCTTGCTTTTTGGACCACGGAATAGACAACATCAACAACAAGTACGAGTATATCTGAGCAGCTAACAAATGAAAATTGTGTTTGTTAGTCTTTGGATAAATTAAATAAAGTATTTCTTTTTTTACATGTAAAATACCAAATAAGTTAAACTTACTTAAAATGAAAAATCGAAACACACAATTTATGATTCTGAGTTCAATCGTTTAATCAGAATGATGACCCATTTTAGTATTCCACAAAAATTACTGTTTGTTGACAGCCCACGAAGTAAGAAGGACCTGTACTTTAGATTACAGGACATCAGCCGTTTGTGATGTGATGTGGCATCATTTTTGTCTTCTTATATCCCATAGAGTTCTAATTATCTTTTCTAGTAGCGGGCATATGCCAATAGATGAACTGACTTGGCTATTTAAAAAATCCACCGCCCACTGAATGAAAAAGATATACGAGTATATACGATGTATCATTGAAGCAGTGAAGAAAATGATATTGGATAATCGTCGAATAACTATCAGAGAGATTGCTGATAATGTTGACATATCGTTCGGCTCATGCCAAGCAATTTTTACGGATGTTTTATGCATGAAATGTGCGGCAGCGAAAATTGTTCCAAAATTGCTAAATTTTGAGCAAAAACAACGTCGCATGGACAATGTCGTCAACGAGGTTCCAAATTTTCTCAAAAAAATCATAACTGGTGACGAATCATGGATGTATGGCTATGATATTGAAACCAAAGCCCAATCATCCTAATGGAAGCCTCCAGAAGAGCCAAGAATGAAAAAATCACGTCAAGTTTATTCAAATGTGAATGTTTTGCTCACTGGTTTCTTCAATTGCAATGGCCACAAGGTCGTACCGTCAATAAGGAATACTAAATTAAAGTTATGCGCCGTTTACGTGAAGCAATTCGTCAGAAACGCACAGAATTGTGGAAAATACAATCATGGATTTTGCACCATGATAACGAACTTGGTGTTCTTTTTTTGGTTTTGGCTCCCCTGTACTCTTCCATTGGGACAATTGGGCTTTGGTTTCGTTGTCATAACCATATACCCATGATTCGTCATCAGTTATGACTCTTTTAAACAAATCTGGATCATCGTTGACGTCATTCAACAATTCTTGGGTGATGCTCATGTGACGTTGTTTTTGGTTAAAATTCAGCAATTTTGGAACGAACTTCGCTGCCACACGCTTCAAGCCAAAATTTCCGAAAATATTGCATGGCATGAGCCAACCGATATGCCGACATCTTCCGTAACTTCTCTAATTGTGATTCGGCGATTCTCCATAAAAATTTTCTTCACTTTCTCAACATTTTCATCAGTTGTTGATGTGCTTGGGCGTCCAGAGCGAGCGTCGTGATTCACACCTTCTCGACTTTCTGTCTTTACCACTTGTAGACATTTTTTTGACTCAGAGTACACTCACCGTATGCCACTGTCAATATTTCAAGTGTTTTTGAGCACTTAATTCGATTTTTTACACAAAATTTGATGCAACTTCTTTGATCCATTTTTTTCGATAGCAGAAAATCGCCGAACACGCAAAACACTTGCGTTATTTATGCCCCTCGCAAAGAAATTGAAAATGCTATAAGGATAACACCGTCAAAATGTCTTCGAGACGTGTGCAGCAACATCAAAAAAATATTCATCGAAAGTCGAATGTATTTAGTCTGCGAAATTTGAAAATTCACCTTATTTTTTTGAACACAACTCGTACATGGCTTTAATAAGGCGGTGCCATGAGCTACAGAATACGACCAATTTTGGCTTTGTTGCATTAGAAGTTTCCTGAAGGCGAAATTTCACGATTTGGCGACGTCAATTGGTCAACAAGATTATGCGATTTGTTGCCGTTAGACTTTTTTTACTTGGCTACGTCAAAGACCGTATTTAGGTGGACAATCCCCAAACGTTCGACCATTTATCTTATCGCCGAGATACCGCTAGAAATGTGATGAGATAAGAGGTCGGAAATTACCTCAAAAATTGGAAACTACTTCTGCTGCATCAAATCCAGAGGCGGTCATTTAAATGACATTTCGTAGACAATGGCAAAGTCGTAGCATTATAATAAAAAAAGAGTTTCATTGAAATCATAGCTTTAAGTGTGTTTTGTTTAAATTACCAATATACCAATATACTTTGAAAGCAACACCATAGAAACTCAGAATGATTTTAAATATCGTGGGGTGATTTAGATAGAAAACTCTTCTTCCAGAAACATATTCAATTATCCTGCGAGAAGGCACTGCGTTCATTTAGGGCACTATGACCATTTTTAAACAGACGATCGAGTTTAAACCTTAAAAATAAGAATCTTATTTACAAGTGTGTTATGAGGCCTATAATGTCTTTCGCGTCATTAAAATGATTTTCAACAAACATTGGAGATACCGCACTTCGGTGCTTTTTAAGAATTATTTTAAAAAATTAAATGATAACTATTTTAATAAGATTTTGCATTCTCCTTATTCCACTAACTTGTAATACTAAATCACCACTTTGGCTCGAGTGTGATAGGTTTACCTAAATTTTAAAATGTCACCCCAAAGATGATCACGAATGGGGTAAAATATTAACTTTTATGAAAAGCTACGCATTTTTTTTTTTGAAAACAAAAAAATATGGATAACCCGGTATTAGGAAATAAGCTGGCATAAATTCGTGATCAGTTATTAGCGCATGCTAACTTCAGTCATTAGTAGAACCATTTGTTGTTATTCAAACGGTTCGCAAATACGTAATTTTACTGAGCTATCGCTGCACCAAAGACGACTCCATTTCATTTGTTTTATTTTAATATTTTTATGTCACAACAAACATCAGGTGAATATTAGACAAATTATGAAAGTAAATACTTCAGAAGCTGACTACAAGCAGCATAAGTGTAAAGCAAATTTTTAAAAATTTCATGATATTTCAGTTCTAGAATCTACACAGAAAAACATTTATATAAATATTTTAGAAAAAAAGGCGTAGAATAGTTTATAAAAAGTTGCAGTTGCAGGAGTATAATTTAATGATGATCGATGATATTAACAGAAAAAGGAGTCAGACGTAAAGAAAAATGGAGTAGATTAATTATCGTATTCATTGAGGTCGCAGTGTATGATTTGCAAAGTAGCGGATTACTTTTATGGAAATTTAGAACATCTTTGTGACAATGCACTCTTCAACTTGCACATAGCTTTTGCGATTTTAAAACTCTTGCTTTTTGGACCACGGAACAGACAACATCAACGATGAGTATAACTGAGCAGCTAACAAATGGAAATTGTGTTTGTTAGCCTTTGGATAAATCAAATAAAGTGTTTCCTTTTTTTAATTTATATAAAAAAGAAGAAATAAGTTGAACTTATTTAGAAAAAGAAAAATTGAAACAGAGATTGTGTTATGATTCTGAGTTCAATCGCTTAATTAGAATGATGACCCATTTTAGTGTTCCACAAAAATTACCATTTGTTGATAGCCCGCGAAGTAAGAAGGACTTGTACTTTAGATTACAGGACATCAGTCGTTTGTGATGTGATGTGGCCTCATGTTTGTCTACTTAGAGTTCTAATTATCTTTTCTAGTAGCGGGCATATGCCAATTTGATGCAACTTCTTTGATCCATTTTTTTTCGATAGCAGAAAATCGCCGAACACGCAAAACACTTGCCTTATTTATGCCTCTCGCAAACAAAAATAAATATGCTATAAGGATAACACCGTCAAAATGTCTTCGAGACGTGTGCAGCAACATCAAAAAAATATTCATCGAAAGTTGAATGGACTTAGTCTGCGAAATTTGAAAATTCACCTTATTTTTTGAACACAACTCGCACATGGTTTTAACAAGGCGGTGTCACGAGCCACACAATACGACCAATTTAGCTTTGTTGCATTAGAAGTTTCCTGAACGACGTCAATTGGCCACGAAAGTCATGCGATTTGTCGCCGTTAGACTTTTTTTACTTGGCTACGTCGAAGACCGTATTTAGGTGGATAATCCCCAAACGTTCGAGCATTTATGTTATCGCCAAGATACCGCTGGAAATGTGCTGATAAGAGGTCGAAAACTACCTTAAAAATGGGAAACTACCTCTGCCGCACCCAATCCAAAGGCGGTCATTTAAATGACATTTCATAGATAATGGTAAAGTTCTAGCATTGTAATAAGAGTTTCACTGAAATGATAGCTTTAAGTGTGTTTTGCTTAAATTTACTTTTGAAAACAAAAAAATATGGATAACCCGGTATTAAGAAATAAGCTGGCATAAATTCGTGATCAGTTATTGGCGCATGCCAACTTCAGTCATTAGTAGAACCATTTGTTGGTATTCAAATGATTCGCAAATACGTAATTTTACTGAGCTATCGCTGCACCAAAGACGACTCCATTTCATTTGTTTTATTTTAATATTTTTATGTCACAACAAACATCAGGTTGATATTAAACAAATTATGAAAGCATATATTTCATAAGCTGACTACAAGCAGCATAAGCGTAAAGAAAATTTTTGTAAATTTCATGATATTTCAGTTCTAGAATCTACACAGAAAAATATTTATATAAATATTTTTGGAAAAAAGGGGTAGAATAGTTTATAAAAAGTTGCAGTTGCAGGAGTATAATTTAATGATGATCGATGATATTAACAGAAAAAGGAGTCAGACGTAAAGAAAAATGGAGTAGATTAATTATCGTATTCCTGATTGCTTGCATAGGAACACAATTGTAGCGAAGAGGACATTTGCTAAAGCTAATATTTATATAAAACTCTTATGAAATCAAAAAATTTAGCGAGCATATTTGCAATGAATGGCTATAAAATACAAAATTTTGTTAAATTTACATTTTTTGTTCCTGACATTTGAGTATCGTTTAAATTGGACCAGAAAATATTGTGCTTTTGCGAAAGATTAATTAGTTCTTGCACTGACAATAGCAAAACATGTGTTTCGTCTTTTGTACGCACATTACAATTTACTTGAAAAAAATAGACTGCTAAAATATTAAAGGAACTAAAAACCACCAATGCTGTTTTCAGCTATGCTCACTTCTTATTTCCTGTTTGATTTTTGCAAGTCTGCGCTATCTTAATGGAATGTCACATAAAATATTTCTTACCCCCCAAGACAAAAAACTAAAAAAAAAAAAAATTATCTACAGACTTAACATGCACGTTTTAGCTTCCCTTACTGTCAAATATATTAAATTATTTCGTCGTATTATATTTAGAAAACTTGAATCCATCTGATTTTGAGTTAATCGAATAGTAGCTGTATTTCAAACTGACAAATCCTTTTCCAAGTTCATGACAGTTACCAACACATGAGATGCTGTAAAATGTGAGTGACACGACACACATCAATTTATTGGAAACGAGGGAAGTGAATATTTTACTCTTCAAATTTTATTGATTTCCCAATAGAATATCAAATATTAATGTGACATTTAACGAGGTTATGTGTAAAAGCTTTTTGCAATACATCATGATAAACTTGCGAGGTGATGCATGATGAATATCTTGATAAATAAAAGCATTATTACGTTTAAAGGACATATAAAACTATGTCAAAAATGCCGCACAAAAATATAGTAAACTTGTTTTGTCTGGCACTCAATTTAAAATATGAATCATATAGTATAGTGTATTCAAAATTATTCAAGTTTTGATTACTCAATTATTCGACTAATCAATTAATTATGGCATTTTAATAATATAAATAAAATAATGATTAATCGATTTATCTTAAATTTGTTTAATACAAATGTATGACTAACCAACCAATTGATTAATCCGGATGTTAGTTAATCGGGTTGATTGATTAACTTATTAATCGAACATCAAATGCAATCACCAAATTATCAAATATTAGTGAAAGTTATGTGAGTAAAACCGTCCGTTGGGAAGGTATACCACTTTGTTTATTTATACTTTTTGATTAAATGAAAGAAAATGGATCTTATATTGATAAATGTTTTATTTAATGTCGGCAATTATGTATGGAATACAATATCAGATAAATGTCCGCCTCTGTTAGCCTCACAAATGCGAGCCCTTTTGAGCACATTATTCATTACATTCTCACACATTTCATCACAAATATTTTATTTGAGTTGCTCAATCGTTTCTGGTTTGTTTGCATAAACCTTGCTTTTCAGATGTCTTTACAAAAAGAAGTCCGGAGCAGTCAAATTAGGCTACCATTGAGGTCAATCAACATCACCATTTCTTGAAATAACTTGATGTAGAAAGACTTCTTGCAGTAATTCCATTGTAATCCTGGTTGTATGCGATGTGGCACCGTCGTGTTGATACCACATGTTTTTCAAGTCCAAAGTATGCAGTTGTGGCGTTAAAAAGTTCTCAATCATATCACGATATCGCTACCCATTGACAGCTACCGTTACGACGTTTTCAGTTTCAAAGAAGCAACGTCCAATGATTCCTCCCGATCAAATTGCACACCAGACTGTCACTTTTAATGGATGGAAACGTGACTGATGAATAATTTGACGATTTCTTATTCCCTATAACCGACTATTCTGTTTATTCATATACCATTCAAATGAAAATGTGCGTCGTCACTCATTATGATTTTTTCATGAAAATCGGGGTTGTCATGGGGGAGCTGTAACATCCTACTGGCATATGTACGGCGGCGTAAATGGTCTTGGGGAAGAAGCTCTTGCGTCAACTAACTCTTAAATGGAAACAAATGCAAAACTTTGTGCAAAATTGTGGCCAAAGTTGTTCTCTGAAGACCGAGCTCCTGAACACGGCGTCGAACTGAGATTGATGGATTGTTTTGAACACTTTCTTGAGCAGCAGTAATGTTTTCAACCGATCTTGCAGTACGTTGGGATCCATGCTCGGCCCTATTAGCTACAGACCATCTTTCTTCGAAATCATTCAGTACACGATAAACAGTGCGTCTTGTTGGCACGTTGTTTCTCCCAAAAATTTCAAGTAACTTTCTCATCGTCACAGTAATCGATGATTAATTTTGATAAAATGTTTTAACGATTAAAACACGTTGGTTTATCGAATATTTTTCCATAATAAATTTGCCACGTCTCTACTTCACGACTGCCAAATATGAACTGGCAAGACTAGTGTTACCAAAAATGGCGGCAACCCGACGGGCACCCTATATTTGTACTTTTTAATTTAAATGTTATCTGAATACTGTCTACTTGAAACAAATATGTCTTAAGAGGTCAATGTACACCATTGCCGTAACATATGGTTGTATTACCATTCAAATAGCATTTCGACATACGAAAGCGGTCCCAAAACTAGCCAACCTGGCGTATAGATGGCGCCAGTGGTTTGCAAAAAAATTATTTTGATGAAAAGTGATAATGTTATAAAGCAAAAGGTTTAAGTTTCAAGGCGCCACATTGTTTAGTATTTTTATTCGAGTCCTCAAAAGTAAACAAATTTGTAAACATGGAAAAAATTGGTCACCGTTATGTAATTCAATATTTCCATTTGATAGGTCTCAGTCTAACCAATACTAAAACCGAGCTAAATTCTATTCTGGGAGAGTCAGCTCCTTCGTTAATGACTGTAAAATATTGGGTATTAGAGTTTGAACCAGGTCGACCAATTGAGATATCAACGGCAGACACGGTATTAGATGATCATCGATTGAAAGTGCGTGAAATAGCTGAAATAATAGAAATTTCAAAAAATGCTATACATCATGTATTGATCAAAGATTTGAACTTCAGAAAGTTGTGCGCAAGATGGGTGCCGCGCTTGCTTTCAATAGAACAAAAACAGCGTCGTAAAGATGTTTCCGTGTAGAGTGTTTGGCAATGTTTCACCGCAAAAAAGCCGCATTTTTGAGTCCATTTATAACCACAGATGAGACGTGGGTCCACCACTATACACCTGATACACAAAGGAACAGTGAAAGCAGTAGGGTGGAATGGGGAAATCGTGTTCAAAGAAGGCGAAAATGGTTCTATCTGCAGGCAGGTTCATGGCGTCTGTTTTTTGGGATGCGCATAGCATTCTTTTTATTGATTATCTTCAGAAAGGAAAAATCATCCATGCCGAATATTATGCTAATTTATTGCAGCGTTTAAGTGATGAAATTATGAAAAAATGCCACATTTGGCGAAAAAGAAAGTGTTTTTTCTTCAAGATAATGCTCCAGTTAAATATCCACCATTGCAATAGCCAAAATTAATGAATTAAAGTTCGAATTGCTTCATCGCGTATCTTATTCCGCTGATTCAGCTGCCTCGGATTATTTTTTATTTCGAAATTAAAAAAAAAAATATGTGCCAACAATGAAGAGCTGGAGTCTGCGGTTGATGGGTGTTTTAAGGGGTTTGCTGTGTCTTGCTTTAAGCAGAGTGTAGAAGCTAAAAGAAGATTATGTTGAAAAATAAAGAAAATTTTTCGCAGTTTATTTATGTCTTCTATGTTAGGTCGATTAGCCCTAGTAAAATGTTAATGCACAATATTTTAATTGTCCACTTGAGTTTCATCTAATTATTGCATATATTTGACACACAATAAACCAAAACAATTTCTTTTGTAAAAGATATAATTAAAGAATAATATTGCAATATTAAATATTCATCTTTGCGCCACCACACAATAAGGCTCAAATTCATTTATCTGCTGCTGCTGCTGTTGTACCTGACTAGACTCTCTGCACATTTTGCCCTAAATGTAATTACATTTCATGCAAAATTAATTTGTTCATGTATTTTTAATATGCTTTGTTAAGCGTATAACTTAACATTTGTTGGCAGATGTAATTTGCTTAACGTTCATTAAGCTTGCTCACATGGAATATTGCATTATTAATATTTGATAAATTTATTATGAAATATGTATAAACTCTTATAGCCGATATGCGAGGGAGAAGGAGCCAGTCGCAGCTGGCGTATAAGCAATTTTAAATAACTGGCCGTCATTCATACATGTCAAGAGTTGTGGGAGCATGTACAGGGTGGCGCAAAAGTAATCACTCAATAGCCCGATTTGACTATAACAAATTTGTTTTTGGGATGAGGAGGGGAGCTTATTTGAAGTACTGCATTTTTGTGAATAAAGAAGGGTACTGATGTAAACTACTGTGAAAAGTAATGAAAATTAATATTATCGAAACTTCCTGGCAGAAGTAAAGAAGAAGAAAAGTAACGAATAGAAAGAAAAGTAGCGAAACATGGCGCAGTAGTGAGTGTAACATGGCTTTCTGTTGGCAAATTTAGTGTATAAGAAACTGGTGCTGCTGAGAGAATTCAAAAGTCCAACTGCCACTTTTAGTGCTAACAAAACAAACATTTGTTTTAAAAAATCTTGGAATAAAAAAATGATTTGTAAGGATGTTTTTGGCGAAGCTAATTTTTATTCCAATGATTGAGTTACTGAAGGCAAAATATGATAAATAATAACATGATAGTAAAAATAGGTAAAAATCAACTTCAAATCGATCATTCATCCAAAGTTCGATGATTCATAGTGAAACAGAAACAACTTTGAACACAATCTGTTCACTTCTAGTGCATTCAATGACCTATTAAAGTAAAAAATTAATAGCTAAATGTCTGCATGAAGGGATCTGAGTATTACAAGTCATTATCACTGATATCAAAGCATTTATTCAAAGAAAGTATTAAGTATTATTAATGTGTTGCTGACATAAAAAATATTTGCGAAAAAAATGCTGCATTCACTAACGAAAATGTCGTTAAGGACAACATTTTGCATGAGGCAAATGATGCTGAGAGCAAAGTATTCTGTGATTAAATATATCCTCAATAACAAAAATGTCCACGTAACTGTGACACACATATAATTGTGAACAGATTTCCTCCTTTTTTTGTAAATTTGGAAAAATGTTCTATAACAAAAGTTTTCTACGAATAAATCTGTGCAATCAGAAAGAATTTTCCAATATGAAAAACATTTGACTACCGCAAAATTTCTCTAGAATATTTAAAATAATACTCCAAAAGGAAAATCTATGGTGAACGTTTGGCTGAGAACAAAGTTTTTTATGTTAGAAATAAAGCAGCGAGTAAAATTGTCTATGATAAAAACTTGACTATGCGAAGAAATTTAGTCGATTTAAATTTGCCTAATGAAAGCATGGCTTGTTTCTAAAATGTAAATTTTTTTTTTGATCTAAATGGAAAAACTGACTGAAGGAATATATGAAAATTTGAAGGACAGAAAGCTCCTACTACGAACATAGGCTGGCGTCAAAAATTTCTTTCGCCAAAAACCCAACTGAATTCCAATTTTCAAAAAATAAATAAATGAAAATTTAGTTCTATAACAAAAGTTTTCTACGAATAAAGCTGTGCAATCAGAAAGAATTTTCCAATATGAGAAACATGTGACCACCGCAAAAATTCTTTAGAATAATTATAATAATTCTCTGAAAGAAAAATCTATGGTAAACACTTGCCTGAAAACAAATTTTTTGATGTTAGAAACAAGGGAACGAGCAAAATTGTCTGTGATAAAAACTTGACTATGGGAAGACATTTAGGCGACTTAAATTTGCCTAATGAAAGCATGGTTTTTTTCTAAAATCAAAAATTTGTTTTAATCGAAATGGAAAAACTGACTGAAGAAAATATTTTTTAAAGGTAAAAATTTGGCGGACAGAAAGCTTCTACTACGAAAATTAGGCTGGCGTCAAATTTCAAATTTCTATCGGCAAAAACGCAACTGAATTCTAATTTTCCAAACAAAAAAATGAAAATGTAGTTTTTAAAAACTTGACTATGGAAAGAAATTTAGGCGACTTTAATTTGCCTAATGAAACCATGGTTTGTTTCTAAAATGTCAATTTTCTTTTCTTTTTTTTTTGATCTAAATGAAAAAATTGACAGAAGGAATATTTTTTAAAGGTAACTTCAAAAATTTGTTTCGGCAAAACCGCAGCTGAATTCTAATTTTCAAAAAAAAAAAAAAGAATTTTGGAAATGAACAACATATTCAATAACGTCATTGTAACAAAATGGCAACAAGTTATAGCGCAAAACTGAAGAAAAAGATTTGTAACGACTAAAATAATGCAGAATGACAATAAAGTTTTTGATAAAGATAATGTCAAAGGGCTACATATTGCCTTAGGAGGGCCAACATACGTTACCATGACTACAACAATGCAACAAAGGGTAACCTCTTTTACAGGAAATTGTTGCAAGAAGCAACAATTTACAAAATTGTTTACGACTAACTTCTATAACGAAAATATTGCAAAGAAAATATTCTGAATATTGCATATTTAGTTACAAAATTATTGAGAAAAAGCAACATATTTGGTTAAAAAATGCAATCAAATTGCAACAAATTCTGTGGCAAAAATAACGAAAAATGCAATTTGCTATATGGCCAAAGCTCTAGTTATCTAAGTAAATGTTAACCTACTAAAATATGGCATGTTGGTTGATCAGAACTTGTACAAATCTGTAACATGGTCTTTGAAAACTGCGTAAACTCCTATGAGGAAAACTTTGGCAAAGAACAATAATTTATGTGATAAAAATGAGGCAAACGAGCAAAAATTAGTATGACGAAAATTACAACATTCTCAACGACGAAAATTCTGCAATTGCAACAACTTCTAGACAGAAAAGTTAACACAAAGCAGCAATTAATGTAACTAAAATGATGAGTACGGTAAAAATTTGTATGTCGAAATTTACAAGGCGAAGATATTTCAAAAGCAATATGGTGGATGACTTAAATGTAGTAAAAGATCACAATATGCCAGAATCAAAAAGTATGAAAAATATAAAAAGTTCTGTGATAATATATTGAAGCAAGCATGCTACAGGACAAAACTATTTGAAATACTAAATCGTTCATCAATGAAAATATAGTAAATGGGCAATACTTCCGTAAATAAAAATGTTGCAGAAAACCAAAACGTTCTGTGAAAAAATTCGTAAAATTGTAAGGTGATCTATTGCCAAAGGAAAATAATGGTATCGTCATGAGGAAAGTGCAATAGAGCAATAATTTCTACTAGAAATTGTTGGTAAAGGACAACAACACGGTAATGTAAGGAAACAAAAAAAATTTGGAGGCGAAAATACTGCTAAAAAACTAAATTTTTTACCATGACAAGTGAGAGAATAAAAAGGAATCAAATATTCATGTCCAAGATGGTGTTACGGGCAAACTATTCCAAGAGGTGCTGAAAATTTTTGTATTCCCTAGAAATCTCAGGGGTAAATAGAGATTAAAAACTGGCAGTATCGTCACCGACCATGGGGCGATGGTTAGTAAACGTGACTATCGTTCGCATCATTCTGGGTTCAATACCGCTTACAGCCACCTATTATTAATTGAACGGCGGTCAGGTCAATGTGTCTGATGGACGCTTCGAATAGTCACTAATAAATAATTTGAAACTTTGATGTTCCGAATCTCCGTTAATCCGTAGATGCCGTTGAGGGAGTGTACAAATAGAATGCGTGTAAGCTCACTGATTGTGAAAATCTCCACCATATCTTATTTATGAAGTGTAGGATAATTTGTAACTTTTTATGTAAGTATAATATTTCCAAAGGAATATACAGGGTGTCCGTCGTGAAAGAATACTACTTTGTTTTGCAGCCATTTTGGTAAACATTAGTCTTGACAGTTCATATTTGGCAGTCCTGAAGTAGAAATGAGGCAAATTTATTATGGAAAAATATTCGATAAACCAACGCGTTTAAATCGTTAAAACATTTTATCAAAATCAATCATCAATTACTGTGACGATGAGAAAGTTACGTGAAATTTTTGGGAGAAACAACGTGCCAACAAAACGCACTATTTATCGTGTAATGAATGATTTCGAAGAAAAAGGGTCTGTAGCTGATAGGGCCAAGAATAGGCCACAACATACTGCAAGATCGGCTCAAAACATTACTGCTGCTCAAGAAAGTGTTCAAAACAATCCATCAACTTCAATCCGACACAGTGCTCAGGAGCTTGGTTTTCAAAGAACAACTTTGGTCACAATTTTGCACAAGGATTTGCATTTGTTTCCATTAAAGATTCAGGTGACACAAGAGCTCCTTCCACAAGACCATTTACGCCGCCGTACATATGCCAATAGGATATTACAGCTTGTCCATGACAACCCCGATTTTCATGAAAAAATCATAATGAATGAGGAGGCACATTTTCATTTGAATGTGAAAACCCTCAAATTATTCATTATCATTATTCATCAGTCACTTTTGCATCCATTAAAAGTGGCAGTCTGGTGTGCAATTTGGTCAGGAGGAATCATTGGACTTTACTTCTTTGAAACTGAAAACGGCGTAACGGTAACTGTCAATGGGGAGCGATATCGTGATATGATTGAAAACCTTTTAACGCCACAACAGATTACAATTAAATTACTGCGAGATCAATTTCCGCAACAAGTTATTTCAAGAAATGGTGATGTTGATTGGCCTCCACGGTCTCCTGATATGACTGCTCCGGACTTCTTTTTGTGGGGATATCTGAAAAGCACGTTTTATGCAAACAAACCAGAAAGCAACTCAAAGCAAGCAACTCAAACAAAGATTCGTGATGAAATTAATGAAATACCGCGAGAAATGTGTGAGAATATAGTGAAAAATGTGAGGCTAACAGAGGCGGACATTTATGTGATATCATATTCCATACATAATTGCAGACTATTTACGTGCACAGTTTTCCTTACCCATACATCGTTGGGTTGGCAGGCTCATTGAGTTTTAGTCGCTATGAGTCACTTCGACGGGAAGCGTCGCGCATTTTGCGTGCGCGCATTTTACGAGAACTCTCGTTCATATATTGCTACTAGGCGACTATATTGTGCTGAATATGGACTACGGCGAATTAAAATATGGGTAAAGCGTTTTGAAGAGACCGGTTCAATATTTAAACCACAAGCAAATGGTCGCCCAAAAACATCTAGGACCGAAGACAATGTTGAGAGAGTTATGGAGTCAGTACGATGAAATACACAAAAGTCGACTCGCAAGAGATCGTCTGTCTTACAATTATTGCGACAAAGTTTGCAACGAATTTTAACATTGGATCTTAAACTGCATCCATATAAGCTGCAATTAACACAAGAATTGAAAAAGCCTGACTTCATAGCAAGGCTCGCGTTGGCTAATGAAATGCTTAATCGATTTTCCAATTTTTACAATATCCTTTTCTCTGACGAGGCTTATTTCCTTATGAATGGGTACGTAAACCGTCAAAATTGTCGTTACTGGAACAGTGAAAGTCCCAAAATCAAACACCAGAAACTATTGCATAGTCCTAAAGTGACTGTATGGGCAGCAGTCTCTGGCAGAGGAATAATTTGTCGTTTTTTCTTCGAAAATGCGCGGTCCAAAACGTCACGGTTAATACGGAACGCTATGTTGAGATGTTGGACGGATTTTTGGTTCCAGAAATTGAAAGTTCAAGAATAGTGAATTCTGGAACTTGGTTCCAACAAGATAGAGCTACCGGTCACACTTCAAATGACTCCATGGCAGTGCTGAAGCAGATGTTCCCTGGCAGACTGATTTCGAAAAGAAGTGATATGCCATGGCTCCCACGTAATCCAGACTTGACGCCTCTTAACTTTTTTTTGTGGGGATACCTGAAACACAAAGTCTACAGTAATAATCCAAGAAACATCGTTCAGCTCAAGGAGAATATCCGTAGTGAAATGGCAGCCATTACACCAGTATTACTGAAGAAAGTTTTCAATAATTTTCGTTTGCGGTTAGAGGAGTGCCGTCGTAGAGAGCGTCACCATTTAGATGATGTTAGTCTTAAAAAATAAACTCCATTTATTACTCTACAAAGCCTTAGATTTATTTTAACCATTTCTTTTGTAATTATTTTTTAATCGATTTTTTAAATATGCACGTTCTATTGCGCCACCCTGTAGTATACCTTCCCGACGGACAACCTGTATGTACTAAATGCACTGTTTCACTATGAGCGAAGTTCGGCAAGTTTAATATTAACTTGCTTATATTGCCAGGTAAAAATGGTGCTGAAGGTAAAAATTCTACCACATTTCCTAAATGGCAAAAGTTAGGAAGTTGAACGTTTCCTATCTAGCAAATGTTGTGTAACGCAATATTTTCTAACTGTTTTCTTTCTAGTGGCAACATTCCCTACCCACCAACTGCAACTTTGCCCAACGGTTAAGTAATGCAGTTCCAGAATTAAAATGTTGCTATTTTGAATTATTTCCATTTCTCCTTTAACTCACAACTCTTGTTAATACAACTTTGATTCTCATACAAAAAGTTGTTATACAAACCACCGCAAGTGGCTATCAAAGAATAAGTTACGAAACATAAGTCCAGCCTCAATAACATACAAAAATATTTTCATTTAATATCAAAATGTATCCAAAACGGGGAAAAAATGAATTTCTGTTTTAACCCCACCACTCTCCTCAGTCTCCCTCTGGCTAGGCATGAAAACTGTTTGTGAAATTTTATTTGTGCCCTTCCTGCCAGAAATATGATAGGAGGTACGTGCGGTAAATGGAAGATGTAAAAACTACGTAATGCTTCAGGTATCCATAACAGAATATAAAACTGATAGTCGGTGTGTTCGTCCTACCATCTGGACTGATTATTGTTTTGTTAGCTGTACTTCTATGTCTGGTAAATTGAAGGTATTGGAATGTTTTCGTAGTTGAGTGGCAAATATTAGTATCAGGTTTCAAAATGTCTTTTGCAATTTTAAACATAAACTGTCCAAAATTCTACTTCTAGTGCGGCAGGCGACTACTATTGGAAAACATGATGCATTTTGCTGATACCTTGTGGGATGTAAAAACACAGTTTTTCATGTATCCACATATGTTCGGTTGTTTTTGGTTTATTGCCCCAGAACTGAAAATTCGTGATTGCATGAAAAGAATCGATAAAATATTTTATGTTTTTATGCATGTTATGAAGGGAAAGGGAAGGAAGAAGGGCATTGCTACTGCATGTAGTAAAAGTTACATTTAGTTATTACGTAAAATACGTAATCTATGTATGAACATAGCCGAGCCAGTCTGTGGGAGAAGCAAGAGCAATGTTTTACTTTTAGCAGAAAAAACCATGAAAAAAAAATTGTAACGAGGATACCTGTGTCCTTGGAAAATAGCTGATGTAAAAGAATGTGCTGTTCAGTTCAATCCATTTCTTTATTGACTGAGTTATTATTCAAGAGATTTTGTACATTCTACGATGCTGTAGCCAAATTGAAACGTTCCCTGAATCGTAAATCTATTGAAGTATGCGAGATACTTATGTTTCATTTATAGTTTTACTACATACATTTCTATGATTTCATTGCGTTTTTGATATACTTCACAAGAAATTTTATTAAACAAAGAAAAAGTATTTGAAATAATTCACACAAAGTTAAATTAAATAAGTAGAGTTTTCAGTTATTTACATTGGAAAGTTTGAATGTGAAATGTTACTTGATTACTATTTTTTGGTGGGACTTTTCTACGCTAACTTAAACTTGTGAGCTGTGAAAAAAAACTAAATAACCGGATATTCCACAGTGCTTTTGTTATACGAGAATCTAAAAGTATTTGTCCTAATTTGTTAGTCATTTGCGAGCTTCATATTACATACAAATGGGAGCGGAATTCGATTAAAAAAAAAAAAATAAAATTATATAAAACAAAAAAAAAAAAAAAAAAAAAAAATCGAACTGTAAAAATTCTTCTTAGAGAAAAATTAAAAGTATAAGTTTGATACGAAGGCGTTCCCAAAACTAGCCCACGTAACAAAGAAAAACACAAAAAACTTGGAAAATTTTGTCTTTACTTTTTCAACATAATCTCCTTTTAGACCGATACATTTTTCCCAGCAACATTCAATAGTTTCTATACGATGCTTATAGTAAAAACACGTCATTCACCTCTTCACTATTGGCAAATCTTTTGTCTTTTTTTCAAGTTTCGAAATAGAAAATAATCCGACTGATTTAAATCCGGCGAATAACGGGTGTGATGAAGCAATTCCCATTTTAATTCATTCATTTTGACCATGGCCGATAGTTAATGTGTGAACTGTAGCATTGTCTTGATAAAGCCAAACTATCTTTTTCACCAAATGCGGCCTTCTTCACAATTTTGTCACTTAAACGCTGCAATAAATTAGCATAATATTCGCCATTTCAATAACAGAAGCGATATTTCGGCATTGCGATGATGATGATTACATCTGTAGCGCCTTCAGTCTCCTGAAATTTCTTTGTAATGCTGTCAATTCCTTGCACAATATGTCGATTATGTCGACCTTATTCACCCCGTAATGTGCGAAGAGTGACCAAGTTTGCATCACCACTTTTGTAGTAAGTTTTAACTACTTTTACACGTTCTTTAGGTGTTAATCGGACCACATTCTTAAATGGCAAACCTTTAACTAATTAAATAACATTTTAGATGATAGGAGACGGGACCACTAGATGAGTAACCCTGCACAACAAAATGGAAATGAAAAATGAAAATCAAAATTCGGTAAAATCTCCAAAATAAAGGTTTAGTAGCGGAAATATTTTGACTTCTAGTCATATATTATGCATGATGTTTATTTATTTATTTTTTTTTTGTGTGTTGATGCCAAAATATGTATATTTCCGATAACTTTCATATTCATTTTAGTTTGGCATCCGCCTGGCCACCCTGATGTTAATTCGTCAAACATCCACGGCTTGAGCGCGTAAATCACACATCAACTCAAGCTTTAATAGTTTGATTGGTGTGTGTTACAGAATGTTCTAAAGATGGCTACAATCTGTCTTATATACTCTCTTAGTCGCTTTGTCATTCCCAAAATTGCAAGCTAAAATTTATTTGTTACTGTGAGTTCAAACTATCCAGTTCACATTGGTAATTGTCCATTCCAAATTCTCATTCCTTGTGTTTTTATTCTTTATTTTGTCCTTCCTCGGTGAACAGTTTGTGAGAAATATTACAAGCTTCCTTGAAATATTGTAAACCAAAAGCTACCTTTCGCTCCAGGCAACCCAAAATTCCCTGGATCCCCACATTTTCAGTGAATCGTTTAATCCGTAAATTTTGCGATTGGGTCTTTCGCTTCCAAGTTATGAACACACTTATGTTTCGGTGATTTTGGATTAATTTGTGGCGACACGTAAAGAAAAGTATTTCATACAACCTCCATAGGTTAAGTTAGGTTAGGTTGGGTCAGTGTGGCAGTCTTAATAGACAGACTCGTTTAGACCACATAGTCCATTGTGATGCCATGGAAACTAAAGATATAGATGTTCCTAGTTTTCCCCGTTGTAGCATCCAGAGTGCCTCAAGAAACTCTTAAGTCGGACATTATCTATATCGTCCTGATCTCTTAGGTCCCTAAAGAATTAAAAGCCCTGTGTTGATCCCCGCCTGTTCAGCAGGGCGGGGCAATTGCAGGGAAGGCGTTCTATAAACTCATCCTTCTCCTTTTCATCCCTACAGCTCCTACAGAAGTCACTGGTCGTATCCTTGAGTTTCACTGCATGTCTTCCAATTAGACAGTGTCTCGTACAAGTGATGAGACGTCGGGTCTTGATAGCGACAGCAGTTTGTGTGAACGCTTTAGATCTAGGCGAGCCCACATCTGTCTGTATTGATTACAGCCTCGTACAGACTCCCATCTACCATTTGCTGCTAAATATATCTCGCAAGTGGCTAGAGAAATGCCCACGGATACCAACTCGGCTGATATCTGTTAGGTTTTCTATAGTCTTGCCAACTCGTCTGCTCTGCCCTGTGGCCCCGCAGCCCCATAAGGTGAATGTTGAAATGCTGAACCATCTCGTTAAGAGTTCTGCGGCATTTCAGGGCTCATGTTGAGTTCAGGATGACAGAATCCAGAGATTTAATGATAGCTTGACTGTCAAAGAATATGTTAATCCCCACCGTTGTACCTCAGATATTCTGCCACTTCCTTAATGGCCAAAATTTCGGCCTGATAAACACTGCAGTGATCAGGTAGTCTTCTTGTTATACTTAGCCTTATGTCTGTGGAGTAGACCCCGAAATCTACCTGATTATTTAGTTTTGAGCCGTCAGTGTAGAAGTCGGCCAGGGCAGTCTTACACCAGGAGTTCTACATTTCCATGTATCTCTACTTGTCAAACTTCTTGTCGAACAGTGATATAAGACAGCTAGAGTGTAGTCAACAGTGCCTGTTAAGTCAGGCACTGTATTAAGGATCACACTGTGATCATAACCACTGGTTGACCACTGTGACAGCTCTCTTAGTCTTACTTTCGTAGCTGCGGCAGTCTGAATACTAATTATGTCCAGGGGCAGTAAATGCAAAATTTTATTTAGCTCCTTGGATGGGGTGGTGCGGAGTGCACTTGTGATATACAGATTAGCCATCCTTTGGATCTTGTCCTGTATTCTATTGTATGTGGACTTCTTAAGGGCCTTCCACCAGACGATAACTGCATACAAGACTATCGGTTTTACTACTGCAGTATACAACCAGTGAACAGTGCGAGGCCTTAATCCCCATTATTTCCTTATTGCCCTCTTCTACGATTATAGCGCCACTGTGTCCTTTTTCGCCCTGTCTAGAATGTTGAGTTTGAAATTCAGCTTCTTGTTCAATAACACAACAAGGTATTTTGAACAGCCCGCGAAAGGAATTTTAGTACCTCCCAGGGAGATAGGATTCACAAGTGGAATCTTGTATGTCCTAGTGAATAGAACCACTTCGGTCTTGTTTGTATTTACTGCGAGACCGTTTTTCCCCGCCCACTTTGTTACAGTGAGGAGGGCTCTTTGAAGGATGTCTCTGACATCCATAAGATCCGCTAAATATTAATTAATTTTCGTAACTTTTCGACAAATGGGATTTTTCTAATTTCAGCATATTTTCTTATGTTTTATTATCGTTTCGTTTAACGCCAAGAAATTCCCCAAAAATTTAAGCCGCTTTCATAATTTATTGAAATATGCGTTCTCAAATTTTCTTATTTTTTAAAAAAATTAATAATTTTCCTTTATTATATATATTTCTTTGCCATGTTCGACTATTTTCTACAAAGAGCGACACTACCAGTGCCCACATTTTTCATTACACTCTTCAACAAAGTTCTAGCTTTTGCAAAAGTAAATAAGGTAAATTAAAGTGAAGCAGACGAGACCAGCAACACCCAAGATTGCAAAAATGTTTCCCGCGCGGGCTGTGGTGTACAGGTTATGGAATCTATTAAATAGTTGTTGCAAAATGAATGACAGCCATACCTATGGCGAGAGGACGAAACGTTTTATAAATTGTATTAAGTGCGCAACTAAGTTCCCGCTGCTTGCCAATAGATAGCGCCAGTTGTAAGTGCTAGTCGATTCTGCCATAACCTAAACGTCACGAGCAAAGCTTAGGGATATGGTAAACATACTGCAACATCACTTTCAATACCCTGGCTAATAGCATATGAAAAAAATTAATGTATTTCTAATGAACTACAGGATGGTAATCAATCTTAAGTTCATGAGCCCTCTTGCCGCTTTTCCGGCAATAACGTAAAAGTCGCATTTTCCGGTACTATTTTATGCAGTAAATTATGTACATATAGATGTATATTTTAAATATGTTTTTCGTTATATATCAGTTTATTCATATGTTTTTAAATTTAATTTTGTTTATTAACATGCAAAAGAAATTGTTTGCTAATTAAGAAATAATTTTGTATTAATTTAATGTATAGTTTAAAAGCTTCAAGTAGTTTTTGCTGAAACAAGGATAATGCTATAGATGGTAGCTCAAAAAGTACAATTGAAAAGATCAGCTGCATTTATAACGAACGGCGAAGAGTTGCAGAGTATGACGAGATTGTTAGAAACATTACAAGAGGAGTAACACAAAAGCAAAGCTAAAACTATATAATATTAGATGGAAAAATTGCACTAAGTTTGGTAGTTTTCTAATAGTTGCTTGCATTAGCATTCGCAATGGATCGCACTAATTATTGCTTAAATTGAATAGAATTTTGTTAAATATGATTTGTAGGTATTTTGTATCGTATGATAATAATTTAATGACTGTTCAACTACTTAGGGAAGACAAAAATTTAATTTTCATTGTGCCATTTGACTGATTCTACGTAGAAGGAAATACGATTTAATGTTATTGAAAAATGCTAATAAAATTATAGAAAAGATGAAAATATAATACTTACCCCTATGCGTCCTAAGAGTAGAGCATCCATTTCACCGCCATTGGCTGACACCGGCACTGTTGTTATAACGGAAACTGTGGGCTCCTGGTGAACACTCAAGTCAACAGACATTCTGGCAATATTTGTTTGTTACAACTTTGGCTTTAAATGAAATTCTCAAATAGTGGGTGTGTGTAGATTTTTTTCTCAAAAATGTCTTTAGAAATTTCTTAGTTTTATGTTGGGAGAGGGTATAAAAATATTTTATTTTATTTTTTTTTGTTTGTTTTATTTCTTTTTGTGGTTTCAGTTTTAAAAATTGTGATAATTTTTCATAAGATTTTTGTTTTAATTTATTTTTTTTTTTACTTTTCAGCTTTGTTGGTAAGTTGTGATATTATTTGATTTATTGTTGTTGCTCTTTTTGTTGTTGTTGTTGTTTTTAATTTATAAAAATAAACCTTTCAGGATATGTTTTATTGTGCTAAGTTGACATGGAAGTTTTGGCAATTTTTGGGTTTAAGTTTTTTTGATTCGAGTGTTTGAGAATTAGTTGTTGGGGTTTATAAAAATATATATGTTGTTGCAGCTTGTTTGTTTTTTGTTTGTTTTTGATATACTCGTATTTGTTTTATATATAGTATGTATATATAATGTTTTTATTATACATTTATGTTCTTATTTAGGAGCTGAAATATATTATGCAATTTATTCAAAAATGTTTGAAAAAGTCAAAAGTCAATATTTTGTATACGCTGACATGTTCATTCAATATCGCTTCAATTAAGGTTATGTTTCAAAATATTATGATTTTCCGATTCTAATGACCGTAATAACGTACTAATTAATGAGGATTTAAGAAAAGTTGTTGGTGTTGCCGATCAAAACAAAATATAGGCTAATTTTTCGAAAATTTCCAGAAAATGTTTTGCTTTACCTCTAGCTGTTTATGTAGGCAACGCTAGAAACCGGCCGGATCTTAATTATAATACGTCAAATAAATGCGATATGAATCTAATTTGTCAACAATTTTAGATCAGTATTTGATTCCTTTTTTACAAAGTCGGAAACTTTGAATCATTCGCGCGAACTTTCTATGAACGCCGCAATCGATAATTATAATTTGTAGAAATTCTGAACCCTTCGAAGACTGTGAGGTACATATTACGCGGAGACCCTTAATGGATTACAATTAAACTTCTTACAAAATGTTAATGGAGAATCAACGAAAATTCCCAGCAAATCGAATGTTAGTAGAAATTTTAATGTATACTTTATTTATACTCCTTTCCTCGAGCCGGCGATGTTTTGAAAATCCTGTCCGATGTTGTCCGAAAAATCTGGTTAAATTAGGCAATGAGCTACTTCTTGCCGCGCAATGTATTCTATGGAATAGAACAAGGATTATACTCTGTCAAAAAGCATCATTAATTGATCAATAAGACACCAAATACAGGATGACGCACCAACTTTGCTACAACAGAAAACTCATATAACATTTTTTTTATCGATGTATTTCATTGTTTTTATGGTATAGAAAATTAAATTTTATTTCATACAATTATTTGGTTTTGAAGATGATAGACCGTAAACTACCTTCATGATTGTTCGCGCTTATGCGACACTAGATCAGAAAATTATTCATTTCGGCCTGAAGGATTGAAGTCAGGATTATTGTTTTAATGGACTGCTTCCATTCACTCAAATTCCTTGGTTTCGTTTTGTACACCCCTTGCTTGATATAATCCCATACAAAAGTCTGGTGCAGTCAGGTCAGGTGACCTTGGGGGCCAGTGGAAAGTGGAAATTCTGGATATTAATTTGTTTTCGCCATAACCCGTCTGTCTATGTGTGCTGTTGCTCCAACTTACTGGAACAAAATTCTGTTAAAAGGGATACGTCTTCGGCGCAAGTCTGTCTAAAAAAAACTGCTTCAGCATATTTAAATAATGGAACCATTGGTATCCATTTTGTGTTTGTAACACGATTCGTGTGCCACCCTTTATTTACTATCAATCTTACTTTTGCCTCCTTAAAGTAGGACCCTTCTCCAACAATTCGATCATGCCAATGAATAGCTTTTGAATCGTCTTTCTCGATGGTGCAAAATCCTTGAGTTTTCTTTCCACAAATGTGGCCTACATCGACTAATTTGTTCTCTGAAACACTGCATGAGCCGAAGACAATGTTATTGTGAGAGCGTAAGACCTTCTGGAAAGAATTCCGGTTGCAAAATGGTGCGATAATCAGAGAAAATTGGCAACATTGCCTTGAATTTTTATCGACTTTTGCGTTATATTTTCAGTTTAGGTATGGTTGGAAGCCGCCATTCTGAAAGCTGTTGAAAGTCAAAGTTGTAGCCCCATGTCTAATTATCAGTTACAATAAGTTCTATGAACGTCGAGTTGAAATTGACTTGTTCTAACATGGCTTCAGCGATCTATATGCGACTGAGTTTTTGAAAAAAATTTATGTCTTTTGGAACTATACGAGCAATACAACACGTTTCATACCCAAACAATCATGTAAAATGGAGAGAATGGATTCGTGAGATACAGAAATTTCATCAACAGTCTCTCTCATATTTAAAAAATGAGTTTCAGTCACAATTTACTTCGTTTTATCACTTACGCACCGCAGAATTCTATGCGCCTGGGCCTCCTGCTTTCTGTCTTTAGTTGGAGATGTCAAGTTTCGATATTATTTAAGAAACATTTCAAAGGAGATACCATCAGGCCACAAACATCGATAGTTTATCGCCAGAAGATCCGGAAACTTGACTGGCAATTTCTATGCATCCATCTTACAATCCGAACATGACACTTTCCTGCTTATGATAATAGATAGTCCTAGTTTTTTTTGCCAATAAGGGAGATGGTTTCTATAAGAGAGGTAGAGGTAATGGTATTAGGGCGGATCCAAAACTAGCCGACCAAACCAAAGAAGACACAAAAAAATTTGGGAAAATTGTTTTTTTTTTTTTTTTCAACGTAATCTCTTTTTAAGTCGATACCCTCTTTTCAGCGATATTCACCCTGTTCATAATAAGAACTGTCAAACTTCTTAAAGTAGCCATCAACCGCAGACTCTACCTCAATATTGTTGGCAAATCTATTAACACCGAACCATTTGTTTAAGTTTGGAAATAGAAAATGGTCCAGAGGAGTTAAATCTAGCGAATAAAGTGTGTGATGAAGCAATTTGAACTTTAATTAATTAATTTTGGCCATCGCAACAGTGGATGTGTGAACTGGGGCATTGTCTTGATGAAACAAAACTTTCTTCTTCTTCAAAACTTTCTTCTATTTTTCCATAATTTAATCACCTAAATGTTGCAATGAATTAGCATAATACTCGGCATTGATGGTTTTTCCTTTCCGAAGATAATCAATCAATCAATAAAAATAATCCTATGCGCATCTCAAAAAACATGCGCCATGATCTTGACTGAAAGATGAAACCGTTTTTGATTTCTTTGGACAGGATTCTTCCATTCTACTGTTTTCACTGTTCCTTCGTGTATCAGGTGCAAAGTGGTGTACCCATGTCTCATCCATGGTTATAAATCGACGCAAAAATCCGGCTTTGTTGCGGTGAAACACTCTACTAAAACCCTTTTACGACGCTGTTTTTGACCTATTGAAAGCAAGCGCGGCACCCAACGTGCACACAGCTTTCTCATTTTTAAATCTTCGGTCAATACACAATCTATAGCACTTTTTGAAATTCTTATTATTTCAGCTAGCTCACGCACCTTCAGCCGATGATGATCCAATACCACCTTGTGTATTTTCTTAACCATGTCAGGTGTGGACACCTCAATTGGTCGACCACTACGGTGCTCGTCTTGGCAGCCCGTACGGCCTCGTTTAAACTCTGCTACACAATATTTTACAGTCGTAAACGAAGGAGCAGACTCCCCCAGGTTACAATATAGCTTGGTTTTAATAATGGTTGGTCTGATGCATTTCAAATTGCAATATTGAATAACATAACGGTGATCAAGTTTTTCCATGTTCACAAATTCACTGAGACCGCTTACTTTTAATGGCTCAAATAAAAATGCTAAATAACGAGGTGCTTTGAAACTTATAACATATGGTTTACAAGGTTGCCACTTTTTGCCTAAATAATGTGTTTCAAACTACTGCCATCGTCTACATGTCAAGTCGGCTAGTTTTGGCGTCACCCTCTTATTGCTTTCAAATCGGCAAAAAGTTACCTGACAAGATGATGCAAATTTGACCAAAATCGGATCGTTCTTTTTACCATACTTTACATTTAGGCAAAAACATTTAGCCTGATACATAAAGAAAGTACTGTAAATATATTTATCATATTAATTATTCTGCTATAATACAAAAATTAATTATGATGTCATTTTCGACAATTTGTGCATCGTATAAAATAAAATCTAAACTTCTGTTCCAAATAGCTGGAAGATATTTCTAAAAAGTTCATGTTCATTATTGCTGCTCAGTTTGGCAGTATATTAAAGTGCAAGAAGTGTGAAATAACTTAAAATTTATCTTAAAGTGAGTCTCATACTGATTAAAACAATTTCAAAATTTGTTACAAATAGAAATAAATGCAATAATTCAAAAGTGAAGAACGAAATTATTCTCAGAAAAAACTAAAAACCTGAAAAATTAAAATCGTCCTGCAACAATTTCGTTATTTTTATGGCTTAATACATTACTATTATTAGCTATTACTGCTCACAGCTAGTTTTTTGTATTGAATTTTGGCAGCCATTAAGTAACACTTTAGATGAGAGGTATTTAACAGCTGACAGCCTTGCCAGGCCTACTAAATGGATACCCCGTTACAATGGCATTGATGCTTTTAGGAGTATCAAAATGCAGGGCTTTTCTTGGCTTAATACTATTGCCTTTACTTAAGAAATTTGTTCAAAACGTAAATTTCTTTCATGTACAAAAAATACTATTCTTATTATATTTTCTTTCACGTCACAGTTTGTTATAAATTATCTATATAACAATTTTGCTGCCTTCATCTGTGGATTTTTTTGGCTTCACATGTTAACGCCTCAAGGGTATTTAGCATCTAACATCGGTTAACGTAATGCAATGTAATGTAATGGATAACTAAAAGCCTGAAAAATTAAAATCGTCCTGCATCAATTTCTTTATTTTTATAGCTTAATTCATTACTGTTATTAGCTATTAATGCTCACAGCTACTTTTTTGTATTAAATTTTGGCAGCTATTACCGTTTGCGACTAAATTTTCGTTATTGAATCTCCGTCATAGCATAAAGCTTGTCGTAACATTACACGGAGCAATCTGCATTCCAAACAAGGAAAACATTTGGCCTGAAGATAGCAGTTGCTTTTATTGATTTCCCGTCTTGTTATATCAAATGACACTCAACGTCTCTTTAATTTTGTGCGACAGGTAAAATGAGCTAACTGTTTGGGTGGCGACAGGTATTTGGAAAGTTTTCTTCATTAAAATTTCTAACAAATGTGGTTCGATTTCTCTTTAAGAGTAATTCTAAATAATTTTCCAAAAATATTCAAACTGTTTTTCTCTTTAAGATTGATATTATGGGCGCAAAAAAAAGTAGTAACGAAAAATGTTCGCATGGATCAGGAGTGTAATCCCTTTTGCTGAAAATGTAAAATAGTTTGTTGATAACGCATTTCCATTTACCAACTTTTTGTGTACTGTTTTTCCTCTTTATCCTTGCTTCCAATTGTCCTTGCCGCTAGTTGGTAACAGGTGTTTTTGTGGCTGTACGTGTGATATCGTTAACACGTTATTCCACTGTGTAAACGATGTCATTGTCAATTTTCCTAAGTGGCAGGGTGGTACATGGGGCGTATAGGCGAAACATCACCTGATAATTGAATTGAGGAGGTGAAAATTTACCAAACCATCGGCGGCCAAGAGAATAATTGAAGGTCTTATGAAATGTTAATATTGAGATATCAATTTTCCAAATGCTTATAATTTGTCCAACAATCAATTTACTTTTTGAGATGAGTCTCAAATTTGTGTATGGCCTTCGTTTTAGCACCCAAGAGCAATCTAGTAAGCATTTTTCGGTTCCAAAAGTAAAGTTAAATAAAACATACATAAAGCTATGATTTCGATGACATTTTTAGTTCCGTATGATGCTTCGATCCTGAAATTATGTATGAAATGCAATGTCATTTAAATGACCGCCTCTGAATTGCTTGCAGCAGTAGATACTCCAGCGCCATTTTCGAAAAATTACGGCCCAATTACACTTCCAGACCATAAAGGGCACCAAACTGTCACTTTTTCCGAATGCAATAACTTTTCCACAATCACTTCTGCTTTCTCCGAGCCTCATATGCGACAATTTTGCATCTAGATGTAACCACCGAGTGGAAAATGAGGTGCATAGCTGGAGCAAATTTTTGTTTGATTGAAAGCCCACGTTTAAATCGCTACTTTTATGGTAAGTTTTAACTATTTTTATGCATTCTTTTGTTGTTAAACCATCCACTTTCGTAAATGGCATAACTTTCTCTAAATAAATAAGTAATACTTCAGATGACAGGTATTTAACAGCCGACAGCCTTGGCAGGCCTACTAAATGGATAACCTGTTACAATGAAATTGATGCTTTTAGGAGCATCAAAATGCAAGGCTTTTCTTGGCTTAACGCTATTGTGTTTACTTAAGAAATTTGTTCAAAACGTATTTTTTTATTTGCAGAAAATACATTTTCTTTCATGCCACTGTTTGTTTTCAATTACCTATATAACACTTTTGCTGCCTTCATCTGTGGATCTTTTTGGCTTCACATGTTAACATGTTAACGCCTCAAGGGTATTTAGTATCCAACATCGGTTAACGTAATGCAATGTAATGTAATGGATTCAGTAATTTCGTCCTCTCGTCCTGTGTTTGTCAACTTAAATTCACACATTTTCTCAGGTTAATGATTAATTCCTGATTAATTACGTTGCTTTACGTTTGCATGTCAACATATGGTGGTTTTGGGCAACTTTCCACTGTAATTAGCAGTCAAGTTGTTACAAAATGCCAATATTTATTCTTGTTGGTATATTTTGGGTTCTCTCCATGTGTTGAAGGACGTAATATGCAGTGGACTTTTCATACATATTGGAGTATGCAGGGCATTGATATACTCGTATCCTTAAATGCTCAAATGTAATTTTCTACTTGAGATAGCATAAAATGCCCTGAATGAAGTCAATTGCCAGTGGAGAAAGTGCATTGATACAATAAAGAGTTTTATAAAAAATCCTTCACAAGATATCTTTGAATGTGAGTTCATTAATTTTACAACAAAGGATAGAAGTGAATGTATGTAAGAATTTTTTGAGCGCCTGAGCTCTTAAACAAGGCAACAATTTGAAAAGAGAAGTGCGTTCAGTCATTCCTTATTCAGATCTTAATAAAATGGTCAAAATTATAAAATAAAAACTAACAGTTTAAGGAAAAGAAAAATGAAAATTTAAGAAAAGTATCTGCACCTTCGTTTACGATTGTAAAATACTGCTTAGCAGAATTTAAACAAGGCCGTACGAGCTGCTAACAGGAATACCGTAGTGGTCGACGAATTCAGGTGTTCACGCCAGGCACAGTTAAGAAAATCCACAAAATAGTATTGGATGATTGTCGGCTGAAAAGACAGACATCGTATAGTGACCGAAGATTTGAAAATGAGAAAGCTGTGTGCAAGACGGGTGCCGCTCGTGCTTTCAATAGAGCAAAAACTGAGTAGTGAAGATGTTTCAGTACAGTGTTTGACGATGTTTCACCACAAAAAAACTGAATTTTTGCGTCCATTTATAATCATGGATGAGACATGGTTACATCACTTCACACTTGAAGTGATGGAAACAGTCAAAACAGTGGACGTGAATCGTGTCCAAGGAAGGCGAAAACGGTTCCATCTGCAGGCGAAGTCATGGTGTCTGTTTTTTGGCAGGGGCATAGGATTATTTTTATTGATTATCTTCAGAAAGGAAAAACCATCAACGGCAAATATTATGCTAATTTATTGCAGCGTTTAGGTAATGAAATTATGTAAAAAAGGCCGCATTTGGCGAAAAAAATTTTGTTTTGTCAATGTCAATGCTCCAGTTCACGCACTATTGCGATGGCCAAGATTAATGAATTAAAGTTCGAATTATTTATCGAATTATTATTTATTTATTTACGTCCCTCGGACTATTTTCAAACTGCTATTTCCAAACTTGAAAAAATGGCTCGTTGGTAAAAGATTTGCCAACAATGAAGATGTGAAGTCTGCAGCTGGTGGCTATTTTAAGAAATTTGATAGTTCTTACTATGAACAGGTTATATAAGCTATTAAATATCTCTGGAAAAAGTGTATCGAGGAGATTATGTTGCTAAATAAACATTTTCCCCACTTTTAGTGTCTTCTTTGTTTGATCGGCTAGTTTTGAGACTTAATTATTTCGGGTCTGCTTTTCGTTGTAGTTTGACGAAATTATTATTCATTTAGCAGCTGTACCACCTAATTGGCTCTTTCCTCGTAAAACATTCGGATTTCATTTTAGCACAACTTCAAACTAGTTGTGCACATTTTCTTTTAAAATAAAGGGTGTCCCAACAAGAACGCAAGATTTAAATTTGCCGCCATTCGAAGTATCATTGTTTGACATTTGAACAATTGGTATTGTTTGCTAGTACGAGGTACGAGGTTAGTAAAAATGGAGCGCTACACGAATGAACAACGCATTCTCATTGTGAAATTGTTTTATCAAAATGGTGAAAGTTTTGCGGCCACAGTTCGCAAATTGCGATCAATTTGGGGTCACAATAATGCTCCAAAAGAGTCAACTGTAAAGAGATTAATGGATAAATTTGCCAAAACTTGGTCTGTTAGTGATGTAAAGACAATAACGCGCCTTCGGCCAGGTCAATCGACCGAAAATGTCGCAGCTGTACGTGATGATATCGCTCAAACTCCATCCACCTCAATTCGACACCGAGCTCAGCAAATTGGTGTCTCCAAATTCACTATGCAGCGAATTTTGACGAAAGATTTGTATCTTCATGCATACAAAGTTCAATTGACTCAGGAACTGAAGTCAGCCGACCATGGACAGCGAAGGGAGTTCGTTAATTGGGCATTGAAGAGACAACATGAAAATGCTGATTTTGCCGATAAAATCATCTTCAGTGACGAGGCCCATTTCCATCTTGATGGCTTCGTCAGTAGGCAGAATTGTCGCATTTGGGGTGAGGAAAATCCTCGAGTGATTCACGAGAAACAAATGCAATCTTAACGTGTCACTGTGTGGTGTGGATTTTGGGCTGGAGGAATCCTTGGACTTTTTTTTTATGAAAATGAGGCATGTCAAGCGCAAACAGTCAATGGTGTTCAGTATCGTGAAATGATAACCAGTTTTTTCGTGCCTAAAATTGGAGTAATGAATGTGAGGGCATGTGGTTCCAACAAGACGGCGCCACATGTCATACAGTCGGAGAAACAATCCAATTCAATTCAATTTAAATCTTGCGTTCTTGTTGGGACACCCTTTATTTAGTTAATGGATGACTGCATTTTGACATAGTTTACTCACGATCGATGGATATTTTTAGTGTTTTTTTAAGCCGTGTTTTTAAAACAAATCATATTTCAAATCAAATCATGTTTCCAGTAGAACTGAGGTGGACAATATATCTAAAATCTTAAAAATATTATTAATTATAATATTCGTACCGGTGGCAAAACTCCTCATTTGTTTTGTGAAGTTACAGGCCCTTAAGGTTGCGATGATTTAGCGTATACTTAAATATCTATCCGTCCAGCGATCTAGAACCGAATTAAGAATCAAATCAGCTTTAATTATAAAGTATTCTTCCTTAATACGTTAGACGTTACTTTCTTGATGTAACAGCAAAAAACTGAACGTCCAAATAAATGTTATTCGCAAACGGAAACGAGTCTTTTTTCATTAATGAAAAGTTTATGGCTTAAGATTACTTTTGTTTCAGCTTATGTGATTACTTCAGCCGCCATGTAGACGAAATCATTGAAGGATCATATAGAACGTAATGCTCTATCACTTATTGACAAGAAGTTTAGTTTTCCTTTTTTTACAAATGATGATATCATTATGGCAGATGACGGCATTTGTAATATTAAAAGCATTGTCTAATGGTATTATAACTTATGTGTCACCTTGTATTTGTGACATTTTCAAGCTTGGAATTTATTTTGTATTCAAAAGGGGGTACTATTACGTGTTCAAAACCACGGCATATAAAAAACAGGTTGAGTAAAAACATAATTTTTTATAGTTAATATTTTGAAACTACTTTCACCAAAACCTTTCATATATTATATAACTACGATGCTTGGTTTATATGATATAAAGTAGTTTTTTTTCGATTTTCGCACACGAACAATTGTGCAGATCTTTTAAATGTTGTCATTTCTCCCGAGAAATGTCGGCAGAAATGAGGTTGATATTCCCTACCGCAATTGAATTTTTCTCTTAAAAAAATTCACATATTTTGAGTAAATTTGGAGAAGATGTGAATGACGACGCTCGCTCTGGACTCCCCAGCACTTCAACAACAAAGTGAAAAACTTGTTGTGGAGAATCGTCGAATCATAATTACAGAAGTTGCTGAGGATGTAGGCATATGCGTTGGCTCATGCCATGCAATCTTTTCGGAAATTTTGGGCATGAAGCGTGTGGCAGCGAAATTCGTTCCAAAATTGCTGAATTTTGACCAAAAACAACGTCGCATGAGCATCGCTCAGAATTTGTTGAAAGACGTCAACAATGATCCAGATTTGCTTAAAAAGTTTAATAATGATGACGCATCTATGGTATATGGTTATGACATCGAAACCAAAGCCCAATCGCCCCAATGGAAGAGCACAGCAGAGCCAAGACCAAAAAAAAGCACGCCAAATTCCATCAAATATCAAGGTTTTGCTCACTTTCTTCTTCGATTAGCATGGCATAGTGCATCAGGAGCTCTTACCACAAGGTCGTACGGTAAATTAGTAGTATTACCTTGAAGTTATGCGCCATTTGCGTGAAGCAATACGAAAAAACGCACGGAATTGTGAAAAAAAAATTGGTGGCTTTTACATCATGATAATGCACCTGCTCACTCATCTTTGCTTGTGAGAGATTATTTGGCCAAAAACAAAACCGTCATCATACCCCAGCTACCGTATTCACCAGATTTGGCTTCGTGCGTCTTTTTCCTGTTTCCAAGATTGAAAAGAACCTTTAAAGAACGGCGTTTTGCGACGATTGAGGAGCTAAAATCCGAATCGCTGAGAGAGCTCAAGGACATACCAAAAAGTGCATATCAGAACTAATTCAAGGATTGGAAAAAAAAAACGCTGGCACAAGTGCATTATATCAGTATCTGAGGGGGACTACTTTGAAGGATGAATAAATAAATAGAGAAATTGATGAATAAATAAATATTTTTTTGGGAAAAATGAAAATCCACCTTATTTTTTGAGCACACCTCGTATAATATATAAAGTACATGAAAAAGCAGAAACCAGTATTATTTTTTTGAGTGAAATGTAGCTGGCAGCTGTTTTCTACCACATTATCAGAATAAAATTTAGCATCTAATCAGAGCATTTAATTTGCCACTCCATTAATCACGCAAACCATTTTAGCTAAATTACGCAAATAAACTTACTGCTGATTCATATGCTTAAGGGCTGGGGAAACAGAACGAAAGAATTCAGAAAATTTTCTAACAAAAAATGTTTTCACATTTAAGCAAACATTAAATCATGTTGTTGCGACTCGCCTTATGTAATTGGAAGGGGAAAGTGGCGGAGCATGGAGAAAATACGTCCTCGATAATATTAAACATGTTAAATATTAAAATGAAAAATGTCAAGGACGAAAACTTGAAATAGTCTAGGCAAAAAAAAAAAAAAAAAAGAAATCTAAACTTGCTAAATGAGTTATGAATATAGCTTATTTAAAAACTTAAACTCCCATCATCTTCGTTGAACCACTTTCCATAAGCATTTCAAACATAAGCAAGACTTTTTGCTAATCTTCCACCATAAACAAAAAACATGGCCATATCCTTGCAAGCACAAACCACCTAAAATTTCCTTAAGGTCGTTCGAATCCTCCTTCTTATATGGATAGTAAAACTTATATTCTAGCATCATAATAAATAGTAAAATGGAACACCTACAAAAACTAAAATAAATGTACATAAGTCAAAGTGTCCGTAAAACATCAAAAACTAGCAAAAATGGAAAGTATAAATAGAAAAGTTTGTTTGCTTGCTATGCAAGACATTCATTAAATCGAATTATTGACAGACGTCAAGTGAAAAATTATTCAGAATACGTTAAAGAAATAAAAATTTGTTTATATCCCGTAGTTGTAGGTGAAGCTGAATTTGCATGTATTCCTTACTTCCGTTGCCGTTGTTGTTTTTATGCCAAAATCATAAATTATGTGAAGCAATCAACTGAAGAAGCCATAAAACATCAACGTTACTACAATTTGATGGCTTAAACACTAAGGTTGCTAGCCAGCTTTGGACAGCGGTTTAATATTATATATAGGAATATAACAGTTTCGTAGTTGCTAAATACAGTAAAGTAGTAATGAAGGCTTCTTGAAAAATAACTACTCTTGTTTTTACGAAAATATTCTATGCACAATATTTATTGTACAGTAGGAGTCATAATATGAACTTTAATTTGTGACATCTTTAAAAGTAATATAAATGCAATAAAACGCAATACATACTTATCTCTATGGCCAACAAAATGTTGTCCCAAAAATAATGACCAAAATCCCAACTTTGATATAGCAAATGTGTAAAAATTTCAAATCTTATTAATTTTAAGTTATTGTTAGTCATATTTTATAATTCGAAATTTTATAATTCTGAAACTTTCAAGTTCAAGTTAGTATTGGGTAGAAAACAATTTCCTTAAAGTTGATCCGTCCATACTATTTAGGAAAGCAACAATTTATCACTGCTTTTTAAAAAATTCTCGAAATTACGGTATTGAAAGTACCCGATTTTTCCACAATTTATTGATTTTTCGTCCTTGAATTGTCGGAATTTCTCTCTTTGCTACCGTTACAATGACTGGACAGAGGCAAAGTTCAGTTGGGCATAGTCAACACGATCTACCATGCTGCAATTGATATGCCGGGTGGTTGCACCATCAACTAGAGTGACAAAAACATCCTCTCTCATACCAGGTGTGTTAAAAAAATATCGTGAATTTTCAAATTTCGCGCGCTACGTACATTCGACTTTCGATTATTATTTTTTTTTGTGTTGGTACACTCGTCACGAAGATATGTTGACGGTTTTATCCAAGTAGCATGTTCAGTTTGTTTGTGAGAGGTATAAGTAAGATAAGTGTTGGGCCACCCCGTACATAACATTTCGGTTTGACCACTTCCACAATATAATATCTGCTGGATCACACTTGTAGTATGATTACAAACGAGACCTGAGAAATGAAAATACATTTTTTGCAGTTTCATTTCTTAAAACTAGCCGACTTTATAAAGAAGACACAAAAAAAATTGGGGAACAAATTTCTTAATTTTTCAACATAATCTCATTTTAGCTCGATACACTTTTTCCAGCGATATTCAATAGCTTCCATACCCGTTTTACGGTAAGAACTATTAAAATCCTTAAAATAGCCATCAACTGCAGACTCCACCTCTTCATTGTTGGTAAATCTTTTATTACCGAGCCATTTTTTTAAGTATGGAAATAGCAAATAGTCCAAGGGAGCTAAATCTGACGAATAACGTGCATGATAAAGCAATTCGATCTATTCGATAATTTAATCAATTCGGTCGTCGCAATGGTGGATATGTGATCTAGGGCATTATCTTGATGAAACAAAACTTTCTTTTTCGCCGAATGCGGCCTTTTTCCCTTAATTACATCACATAAACGCTGCAATAAATTAGCGTAATATCCAAATTGACGCCTTTTCTTTTATAAAAATAATCAATAAAAATAATCGCATGCATAATAGCCTTGCCTGCAGGCGGAACCGCCTTCGCATTCTTTGGACTCGATTATCCATTCCAGTCTACTGCTTTGACTGTTCTATTGACTCAGGTGTAAAGTGGTGGACTCATGCCTCATTTATGATTATAAATAGACGGTGTTATTGCGGTGAAACATCGCCAAACTCTCTACTCTACTCTACTGAAACATTTTCATGGCGCTGTTTGCGCTCTATTCAAAGCACCACGGCATCCATCTTGCGTAAAGCCTTCTCACCTTTAAATCTTCGGTCAATAAACAGCACTTTTTGAAATGCCTACCAGCCATTTCAGTTAGCTCACGTACCTTCAGCCGATGATCATCCAATATCAATATGTATATTTTCTTAATCGTATCGTATCTGTGTCTGGCGGGGACACCCCAATTGGTCGATCACTATGGTGTTCGTCTTGACAGCACGTATGGCCACGTTTAAACTCTGCTATCCAATATTTTACAGTCGTAAACAAATAATCTGTCTCTCCTAGAATAGAACCCAGCTTGACTTTAATATTGGTTGGATTGAAACCTTTCAAATAAAAATATTGAATTACATAACGGTGACCAACTTTTTCAATGTTCACAAGTTCACCGAGGTCGTTTACTTTTGATGGCTCAAATAAAAATTTTAAAAATAAAAAAAAAAATAAAAATACTAAAATATCTAAAACAGTGTATTTTCTATATTTACGGCTAATTTCGTTTCGTGAGTAAGAATTAAATCAAAATTTCTGGTAATTTCGTTTTGTATATATAAAAAAGAAACAAAATTCAATACAATTTTGATTTGGTTATAGGAGCCAGAATAAAAAGCCTTGTATACGAGTATTATTGGAATACATTCCAGGAACTGAAACAAGTCAACGCAATTTTTAAATTTAATTTCGTTTCTATGACCGTCCCTGAATAAAAGTGTTAGAAAAATCACGTTGAAGATCCAAAAGTTGGGTTCGCAGAAAATTCAATGACTCATCACTCAAAAGTCGGTCAAAAATTCCCCATTTCACCATTTGTAAATCTACTTGCTTCTTTTTCTAACGAAATTTTTCTTAGAAATTTTCAATAAGCACGCCCACAATTAGGGCGGTCTCTTTTAAAGTATATATTAACTGTCTCCACATTTATCCTGTAATTAATGAATAAAGAGTAAAATTTTCATTTCTGTCCATTGTAAAGAGGACAATGTGATCACTTATAGACAAACTATCATAAGCGACATCTGTCCACACATAATACAGGTTTATGCATCTAGAGGTTCCAAAATCAGCTGTTAAATACGTGTCATCTGTTATTTATTTAGCAAAAAGGTTTGCCATTTACCAATATGGATCGTTTAACAACCGAAGAATGCGTAATAGTTAAAACCTACTACAAAAGTGGTGATTCAAACGAAATTCAATAAAATCGATTTTGGCTTTATTGCATGAGAATTTTCCAGAAAATGTAATTTCACGTTACGGCGACTTCAACTGACCACCAAGATCATGTGATTTGACGCCGTTAAACTTTTTTTGTCGGGCTACGTCAATTACCGTGTTTACTGGGATAACCCCCAAAAAACACCACCCGAAATGTGAGAAAAAGTAGTGGAAAGCTGTCTCAAAAGGATCCACTGCTATAATCCATCCAGAGGAGAACATTTAAATGACTTTAACTTTACTTTTGAAACCGATAAGTGGACAAACCTGTTTATCATTATTCCAGTAAATAATGATTGATTGATTGAGTGATTTCGCAGTAACCTCGCGCATAATATTAGTTTACAGTATCTGTAGCAACTAATATCCAAAATGCAGTTTCTGGTACTAAGATTACTTTTAATTACCGAACAAAATTGTTAAATTTTGTAAAAAATCCTGACAAAAATTTTGGTTTTTTCTATGGATTTAAGGGCAGGTTTTCCCTCCGGTTCGATTTAGTACAATTGTGAACTTAACTTGGCCATGGCTATAAGATATCATAAGGTAAAATTTCAGACTCCCAGTTGTATCCTTCGATCTCTATTGTATTTTCAACAGACACCCCAAAAGATGAATGGACGGACATGCCTAGATCGAAATAGAACTTTACGACGTTCTAGAATATATATACTCATATTTTGTGGAGCCTCAAATGAGTATTTCTAATTATTATAAACGAAATGTTACACTTAGTGTGTCCCCATCCCATGGCACATAGACTTTGATAAACCACTGCAAAATAAAGGAACCTGGCTGATAAATATAAAAAGATTTTTTTTAATTTGATACCAAAATCTACTTGTAAAACTTAATATTTCAATTGATTTTGACTGTTGGCCTTTCGCCGACTTTGGAACATAATCTAAAATAATCTAAATAATTGTCACACAGAGTAAAATTAAAACTGAAATAGAAAGTTTGAACTGAACTTTTGATCGGATGATTTTACATTATTTGAGACAATTGCACAGCAGTCATTCTTAACAAATAGTCCCCTGCGAGAGCCTTTCAAAATCAATGAAATTGCATGCGTTCTATTTTTAAGTTTACTCAACGGGACCTGTGTTTTATGAAGTTTTTACTGGACTTGCCGATTATGCGACCAGTTAGTGTCCTTGTGGGACATACTAGGGATAGGTGGTCGTGTTGTAGCTCGAACTCATGATCATATGTTTTCAGAAAATTGCTCTTATACCGCTGTATTACAGGATAACATAGTTAGCTATCTTCCGTATGAAACAGTTTTCAGAATTTGTACCTTTTAAACAAGAAATGGATTTCAAATATTTTTACTCACTTTAATATTAACCCCATCTCAAATATTTTGGGTTTCGGATATATTTACTCGCTTTAATATTAAACACATGGATTCCTGATCAATGAAGTAAAACTAATGGTAGAAAACTTAACGTTTAAACTTATGGGCAAAGGCAATTGAATTCAAAATTTCAATTTTTTTTGGCGTCGTAAGATATAACTAATATTTCTTAACATATTTGTTTTTGACATACAAACTGTACCTCTATAAATTTCAATGCCTGGTTGAAACAGATACAATTGTGCCCTTTTTATGACGGTTGCTTCCAAAATGTCTGACGTATTAACATCACAGTATCAGCCGAAAATGGAGTGAATCTTTTGTACCTCAATTAACATACAGAGGACAAGGAAGTCAATCAGGAATTTGCTAAAATAAGTTCATTGAGCGCTATGCTAAATCTTTTTTTAAAGCATTCACTTCATCATCTTTGAAAAGACCTTAATTCACATATGTTGATTCTTTAACATGACTAAATTTAAATTTGAATTTTGATATCGGGTTGAAATAGACAAAATTGTGCCTCCTTTCATACAAAGTACTTTCAAACCTTGTGATTTAATTATATCAAAGTAATATCCGAAAATGGGGTAGGACGCCAATAGTTTAAATAAATCGCAAGAGGAATTGGCTTATATCAGACAAAGAAATCAATCGGGAATATGAAGTTTATTTCCTCTCCTTTGCAAAACTAAGCCCACTAATGCATATGATAATTCTTTAATACGATTAAATTCAATAATATGTTAAAAAAAAACACACCAACTTTCAAAACTTTAAACATTCATAAAAAAAACCTAACAAATTGGAAGATCCAAACGCATAAGTAAACCGCAATCCCAATGTAATCCTGCTTGAGCAAAAAATAGCCGACATCACACACATACTGTGACAGAATTAAACATATCTTCATTAAACTTGGTAAGCTTGGTAAAGACGAAGACGGAATTAATGTAGAAGTCGAAAGGAAATGGAGTGAAAGGGAAAACTAAATTTCAATTTCCCCTCTAAGCCTTTTATATTGATTCATCATCAAAAAGCGACTGATTCCTCGAAGAAAAAACAGAGGGAAAAGAAAAACTTGTCAAGCAAACCAAGTGACATAAACCAATTTTCTTTTGGCGACATTTGCTCGTTTGTTCCCTTGACGTTAAGTGACCTCACATATACTTTTGCTCACTCTCTCTCTCTCTCTTCTCTATATGTTTACTCACTTTGTTACTGTGAATTTTTCTTGGTGCTACTGGCTCAGGCATTTCGGTTCATTTATTCCAATTCTGTTTTCTTTTGGCCGATAGGACAATTCGCATGTATTTGTTGAAACTTGTTAGGATTCTCTGGAGAGATTTAATACGCCAGCAAGGACATAAGTCATATTGCAATGTCAGTGACCATTCTATAGACACATGGATAGATGGACGACCATACAGTGTGTGTCACGATTACCATGAAGGATAATTTTGTTTTTATATGCATAAAAGAGGAGGACGGCAGGGCTGTTGTTAATTTAAATGATAATTTCTGGTATATGATGAAATATTTTTCTGCTGCAACAAATTTCCTTGCATCCCATCAATGATGTATTGGAGGGATTCTTACATTCAATAAGCTGATACGCATTTTTTTTACTCATGGAGACCTAATGTTTACTAAAGTTTCCGAACAATACAAAAAATAATGTGGCGAGTTTTATTGAAGCTTATTTGGAAAACACTTTATTTGGATATGGGTGTTGGCGTCGCAGATTTGAAATTTTCCGACCAGCAGAAGTGCAGCTGGTTTGATGTAAAAAACTAATAATAATCTCAGGAAAAATTAAATCAAAGACTTCAGCGAAATAGTTATCAGAAATTTACTTTACTTTATTTCACTTTACTGAGATCTAAATTGGCAGATTGTCAGAAAATTTGTTGAAAATAGAAAGATCCATAAGATCCATCGTACACCGAACCATCATATTCTTCAGAAATATCAGTTGCTATGAACTTAAAGAAGCTGCTATCTTAAAGAAGCACGCTCTATAACAAGTACGTCTGGCAGAATCTGCTGGATTAAACAGTTGTTTTGTTGGCATCAAAATGCCAGCCATTTAAAACAAAAGTGAAAAATGGGTGGAGGCGATACTTAAATTACATAGGATGATAGAAATACAAAACCAGAGAATTACTGAATATATCAAATTAATGTATCTACAGACTTTGGATGCCGTTTAGAAGATCTACTTGGCTTTACTAATGGTGTTTTTATACTATAAATTATAGACTATTTAAAGATTTCTTTAAATTGTTTCCATATATTTATGAGCATACTCGTGTGTTAACTAACAACATGCCCAATTACTCAGGAGGTATAGTGATTGTGATTGATTAAGAAATCGATGAGATATCAACAACGGAATTAGGCACAAGTCTTCAATAAACTTTAAAAAAAAAAATTATCCAGCAACATTTTTTTTTCTGTAATCTTAGCGAATGTTTTATTCTTGTTTGCGACGACCAGTAGTACTCATCAGAGAGCACAAAAAGTGAATAAGATATAAAGGATTATCCGGGTCTGGCAACGCTGCCAGCTACTAAATACCTGTCATCTGAAGTGTTATTTATTTAGTGAAAGGTTTGGCGTTTAAGAATATGGAACCTCTAACAACCAAAGAACGCGTAAAAATAGTTAAAAATTACTGCAAAAACGGTAACTCAAACATGGGCACTTTTCGTGCATTACGGGGTGATTATGGTTGTCATAATTGGCCTACTGTGCAGGGAATGAGCAAGTTTATACAGAAATTTGAAAAGACTGGAAATGTTACAGATATGATCAGGCCTCTGATTCATCGTAATGTACGCACTGCCAAAAATATCGCTTGTGTTAGTGAAAGTGTCGCAGTAATTCGCATTTCAATTCAGAGCGCTATGGCCGTACGATAACTGAATTTTTTTAGTCTGCAATTGAAGATTATAAACTGGACGATATGTGATTTCAACAAGACGGTACCACGAGCCACACAACACAACCGATTTCGGGTTTATTGCAGGAGAAGTTTCCAGAAAGCGTAATGTCACGTTTTGCCGACGTCAATTGGCCACCAAGATTATGCGATTTGTCGCCGTCCGACTTCTTTTTATGAGACTACGTCAAAGACCGTGTTTATGCGGATAATCCCGCAGCTTGGTTGACGAATACTTATGTGTCCATCTTATAGTCCGGTCCTGGCACCGAGTAATTACCACCTGCTCTTGTCTACGGAGACTGATTTTGCTGATGCAACATTTGCTGCAATTGAAGCTTGTGAAAATCAACTGTTGCGGTTTTTTTTCTTCAAAATATTCCAAATTATCGATCGAAACCATACATATTCAACCTAAATCGGATCATTTCAATTATGCTTAATGAAGTCTTCGTGATGTCTTTAATGTCATGAAAAAAATTACGTCTTTATTTTTTCTGCACTTATGGGTTATGGGTTATTCTGTCATATGAAGTGTTATTTATTCAGTGAAAAATTTGCCCTTTACGCATTTGGATCGTTTGACAACCGAAGAACGCGTAAAAATAGTTAAAACTTACTACAAAACTGGTGGTTTTAACGCGGGTTTTTAATCGCCCAAATTTGCCTTCTTTTTTAAAGCTCATTTCTCACTCGGTGGTTACGTCAGCAAGCAGAATTGTCGCACATGGGGCTCGGAAACCCTAGAAGTGATAGTGGAAAGGCCACTGCATCCGGAAAAAGTGACTGTTGGTGCGCTGTATTGTCTGGAGGTGTTTTAGGGCCGTTTTTCTTAAACTACCTCAAAAGGGTGCAGTGCTTCAATCAATCCAGTGGTGTTTATTTAAATGGCATTGTATTTCGTACACAAATTCATTAAAATCATTAAGTCTATCAAAATGTGTCGATATTTCATTTTCAAGGTCTCGTAATCCAATTCAACTGGTTTTAAAAATTGGTGACTACAGGCTCCTACTGAAAGTAAAATGGATTTAGATGTTGGTTTTGATGCGCCGCTGACTTTTACCTCGCATATAAATTATATTATCCCTAATGCTTATTCTATACTAGGGAATATTAGAAGAAATTGTTAAGATTTCACCGATCCACATACCTTAAAATTAGTGTACGAGTATATTTTCTATGTAAGCTCAAAGTTGGAATATGCCTCTATGATTTGGAATCCCCTTTGCCAAGTCAATATATCACGCACAGAAAGAATTCAGCGGGTCTTTCTGAAATTTGCTCTCTCTTCAATTAACTTTGGTGATTTTGTGCCTCCCTATATTTCCAGATGCTGGTTACTGGGCTTACAGCCCTTGCAGTATTGCCGTATTTATCATACTTTGCTATTTGTATTCGATATAATAGCTGGTATAACTGATTGTTCTGAATTATTTTCACTTATACCGTTTTATCATCCGCCGAGATCACTTAGATATCATTTTACATTCAATGTAACACGCCATCCCACAAATTATGCCCAACATAGTGGATTTATTGAATTCAATATCGTAAATGGGATTGGAAGAAATGATTGCCCAATCCAACACCTAGAGTTTTGTATGTCTAAAAATGTCTTTAAACTGCCCCTAAAATAATTTACATATTTACATAAACTGAAATGAAATGAAATGAAATTGAATGGAATGGAATAAAATGAAATGAAATGAAATGAAATGAAATGAAATGAAATGAAATGAAGTGAAGTGGAATGAAATGAAATGAAATAATGGCAAGATTCAAGCATTTTAATGAAATAGAAGTTTCATCAAAATAATAGCTTTAATTTATCTTTACTTGAAAATGAAAAATGGATAACACTATATAGAAAGGGATTTTTTCTGGCACAATCTCCACACTGTTGACAGTCTATATCAGAAGGAGGTGTATTTGATCCGATGGAAAAGTTCAATTTTATTTTTAAAAGTTTTATAGATTATTCATTACCGGTTAATAATACATAGCGTTAATTAATATATATAGGAAAGGACCATCCAACTCATATACTTTGCAAGGGAGCGCCATTGTTGTAGTCGGGGTTAAATAGGAATGCTACAAATTTCCGGTTTTCACTGGAAAAGGGTGAATTTCTGGCACGTCTAATTGCTTCTACTTTTTGCGAGACCACCTCGATTGTAGACTCGATTATTAAAAAGTATTAAAAATAACGATTTTCATTGGAAAGACAAAATAAGCCGACATATTACTCACAAATAAAATATCGTTTTTGTCACATATGACAAAATTCATCTAGTATGGAACAACCTACTCCAACTAGAATAAACCCACCTCTTAGAAAAACTAGACTTTCGACGTTTTCCTAAACTTTATTTGTTAATAAAAATCAATTTATAGATAACATTAGCATGTATATGTACACATTGTTGTAGGCAATGTTATTGAACATCCCTAAAAGTATATTCTAGTTGATATTTTAATAGAATAACATGCTGCATTGATAAGTTATCCATCAAAAAGGGACTATTTCGCTACGTCCATTTTTCATAACATCCATAAATAATATTCGGTCAGTCAGAACTTTATGCGTTTGTCCATCTATGCAGCTGTCCACATGTCATTTGTTAATACTAATTAAGTACATACCGTTCAAATATGCATTGCAAATAACATCGTTTTTAGGAATTTACAAATGTGTGTATAGTGGAGGCTAAAAATTAGGGTCATAAGTCCAACAATGTACCAGGAATAAGACAAAAACTATTAGGCACAAATAAAACTGAGTGGTTGGGCTATAAAGAGAAAAAAAAACAGCAACCATTGTATTGGTAGCACATCAAAAAATAATCTTTTGAAAAAAAATTTGCAATGATGTCTCTGTTTCCAAACTCCACTGTATCAAACAAAGTTTGACACTAAACTTTCACAATCTTTCTGTCATAAGATTATTTTCTTTTCCAATAATTAGAAGAGAGAATGCGTTTGAATTTAATTTCTTCTTCTATAATTCATTATACCTCTTGTGTAGTTGGAAATTTAATACCATTTTTCGTCTTTGGTTTTCGTATGCCCCCATTTGCAACTTCTATTTATATTTCATTACAGGACTAAATGTTTATAATAGTTCAGTGTAAAAACAAATTTCAAAAATGTCTTCTTGTCTGCGTAAAAATTTAATTTGGTAAAAAAAACGAATTCTTTTGCATCCCCTGAATGAGCTGTGGAAAAGCTTCTCAGGTTCAGTGACATTACATACGAGTATATTTTATTTTTAGACTCATTAAACAAAATCTTCACATTAGCGACGATTCCGAACGTTAACTTGAGAAACGTTTATTAGACTTGCCAATTATTCGATTACTTCAACTGTTCTTCAAACTCATTAAGATGACAGCCACCCAAACAATAACTTTTGGTTGTATCGGAGGCCAAAATCACTATCATATGGGTGATAGTTGCGTGCTTTGTATTTTTAAACAACACTATTTATGTTTGATTTCTTCCTCTATCCAGATAAAATTCTATACCTAAAACTTTCATTTCAACATTCTTTTGTATGTCGCTTTGGAGTTTTTGTGAAACAAAAGTATTTCGTTCTTTTGCAACAACCGAAAATCTAGGTCTCTAATTCTCATGGCAATCAGATGACCCATTTCGGTGAAGTATGATTCAATGCTGCTTCGAAATTTTGTTCACATTCGTCCTCGACTGTACATATCATTTATTACGTTCGCTGTTATTATCATGTATAAACGAATATATGTGCGTATACATACACATGTGGGTAGTTGTCTAATTTTATGTGACATTTGTGCTGACACTCAAGTTATTGTCTTTTATGATTCGCAGCACGGAGGCTTTTGCCAAATAAGCTGTCAAATGCATACACAGACTTCTTTGTCAAAGTCAAACAGCAAATCTTTGACAAATATATATCCAACAGTCATTTACATTCATGTACTCGTATGTTAGTGTTCAAATAACATATATTAAAGTGGCTCTCAAGTTGATGCTGCCTCCAGAAAAAAATTCTTAGCAATATAAAATGATGCTATAGCACACATCATTTTACAACGCTAAGAATTTTTTTCCTTTCCTTCTTATTCATCTTGTTAATTTTGATAAGCCCATGGAAAGTAACTGATGTTTGAGAAGAACTTTTGAATTTTACCAATATGTCTAATAAATAATAAATATTGCCAGTTGTGGAAGCATTTAAACAGTCTTGTTTGTTATGTAATAATAATCATCATGATAATCTAATGTGATAATTAAATTACTGAAATAAATTATAGTTACAACAGCATTTTCTCATTATCATCCTCATTAGCGCAGTTCAAATCTGTCTTCCTGTATCTTTCTTTGTTTGAGTAATTCGTTTTAAAACGGCAGAGAAAGATTTCCAGCTATTCTCACTGAAGATTTCCTGGAGGTCGGATGTTACTACAGTCTTCTCAAAGTAAGCTCGAAAGAGATTAGCGGTGCATGAGGACGAAATCTATTTGACTATTTCGACAAATAAATAATATACCCGTGCAGGACGTTTCTCGAACGTTAACGGCTATAGCTATGGAACAGCGAAGGAATTCATCTGCCCCAGCTCCACAATGAATATAGCAAATAATTTCAGCGCGGAAACTAAAAGAAAGTGATTTTTGCAAGTCGATGTTATTACCAAATTAGCAAGCTACATTATGACCTATTATGAAAAATATGTGGTTACAGATTGTTCGGTTTCACAAAGTTAAAGTTAAATAAAATACATATAAGGCTATGATTCCAATGAAACTTTTAATCCATTATAATGTTTGGATCTTGCCATTATGTACGAAATATAATGTCATTTGAATGACTGCATCTGGATTGGTTGCTGCAGTGGATCCTCTTGAGGTATTATGTGGAAAAATGCGGAAAATGACACCTCCAGATCATGAAGCGCATCAGTCATTTTTCCAGAAGGTATGGCTTTTCAACAATCACTTCTTAGCGAACAATTTCTTAACGACAATTACATTATATATGCTACAATTTTGCTTGTTGACTTAACTACCGAGTGAGAAATGAGTTTCATCGCTGAAGAAAATTTTGTTCGATTTGAAGCTCACGTTTAAATCACTACTTTTGAAGTAAATTTTAACTATATTTACGCGCTTTTCGGTTGCTAAACCATTCATATTCGTAAATGGCAAGCATTTCATTAAATAAATAATGCTTCAGATAACAGATATTTAACAGCTGATGGACAGTATTGCCAGACCGCCAGTTTTGAAACCATTAAATGAACAAACAAAAGTTTAACTGCATCAAACAATAGGCCGACCTATAATTGCCGTATGAGACAAAATCCAGTGTTATGATACAACGTGACAAATTAGAAAAGACGCTCAGAAAATCGAAATGAATGGAATTATTTTTCACGTGCTTGGTATATTCTCTCTCTCTCTGGCTATTATATCTGTCATATAGAGGGATATTAATGAGCTGATTTAGACGCTGCTTTTAAACATTTTAGATTGACTAACAATCAAGGTAAATTAATTGTCAATGTCTCATTAAAGTTTCTATGAATTTGATAATCAGAATTTTACGTAGGGAACGATGACGTCAAAAATCTGGAGACAGAAAAGATACATATATTGAAACCTTCCCGAAAATTTATCGTAAATCTCTCTTGCAGTGACAGTAACCAAATAACATTTTGAATATTTAAAAATGGAGCTATGATTGGAGCACATTTCGAGCCACCTTAATTTCGACGACAAAGCTTAGTGGCTAGGGACAATATCTGAAATTCCGAAAGCAGTCTTATTCATAATAATTCATGGAATGTTTAAAGAATGATTTTGCTATGAAAACTTGGTTTATAAAGCGTATTCCAAAATATTTTTGCTAACGACAAAAAAAGGAATGTTATGGTGATGTTAACTAAATCATGTAATCTGGAAATTTTATTGCAGGGTCAGAAATCGTGCAAAATTGTCAGTAGAAATTCGAAAATGCTGCACTTTTCGAAGATACCGATTCACTGTGAAATCGTGTTAGTGAAAACGGCTTAAAAGGTCATATTTACAATCGAACGTTGACGGCAATAACTATGGAACAGCGAAAGAATTCATCTGCCTCGGCTTCACAATGAATATAGCAAATGATTTCAGTCCGGAAATTGAAAGAAAACTATTTTTTGCAGGCCGATATTACTACTGACTTGGAAGGAGGCTTCGAAAGTAATGCTAAATAAGGCACACATAAAACTATGATTTCAATGCGTTACATATTGATATTGACTAACTGAATATTGCAATTAACAGAACTGCAATCGGTGAATAATGGATTCTCCTTTCAGTGCATTATCTTCGATGAATTGAGGTCTGTGTTTTATTCTATAAAATTTAATGTTCCAAGAGCAAATGGTCTCTCATTGAAATTTTTTAAAATAATTTCTCTACTAACTTTTTGCCATATTTTGTATCTATTTAACACAATTATAATAATATCTTCCTTTTCAACTCATTGGAAGTTGGTTAAGGTAATCCCAATTTAGCAGAAAAATTACTCCAATGAGTTCGAACATTTGAGACCAAGTCCATTAGTTCTTATATCGTCAAAGATTTTGGAGCACATTTTCAAATATCAGTTACTGCATTTCATTGAATGTGAGTCGTGAACAATGTGGATTTCGGAATTATAGACATACCGCTGGACTACCTACTGGTCTTACCGATGCCATAAGGAAAGAAGTATATGATCAAAAGATTCATATGTTATTGTCCTTGGATTTAGAGAAGGCATTTGATCGTATTGACTATGGTGTTTTGTTAGATAAGATCAATTGATTTCGTCATAGTTATATGATAGGAGATTTCTGATAGTTGTCTTCTGTTTTACCTGTGCAAAGTGTCTCAATATTCGGCACTTCGTCCAATACTTTTTATTTTGTACTTTTTTTTTTGTTTTTGTTTTTTTTTTTGGTTTATTTATTGTATCTTCATAAAATAAACTAACAATAAGTATTCAAATCTTAAGTCTAATGATGTTTAATATGCCCAACCATTGTCAGATATAAACTGAGTTATAATAATTGTTAATCGTTCTAAAACAAAAAACAAAATACCAAAAAAAAAAAAATTTACAAATTCATTCAATTCATTTGCAGATGACGTACAATTACTCTTTAAGGAATAGTATCAGTTTGTTGATGTCCTGCAAAGTAATATTAATTATGCGTTAAATTTGATCAGCTCGAGGATGATAGAAAAGAAACTCTGTATCAACATTTCAAAAACAAAAGCTATGTTTTTTTTATAACCATGATTTAAACTTGATTTTATCTTAGTGTGGCACATATATTGAAGTTGTCCATGGTGTACATTATTTGCTAGCAATTTTAGATGACAAACTAAACTTTAACTATAATGTGGACAATGTAGTTCGGCTTTTAAATTATTTACTTCGAAGTTTTTATAACATTGATTTAGTGTTGCCTAGATCGGTTAAGGAGAAATTGGTTCATGCTAGTATCACGCCCAGTTTTTTACGAAGGCGGTCACAAAACTAGCCGTAATTACGTATGGAAGGTGTCAGTAGTTTGGAAAAAATGATTTTGGTGAAATGTGACAACCTTATAAAACATATGTTTAAAGTTTTAAGGCGCCACATTGTTTAGTATTTTTATTTGAGCCATCAAAAGTCAACGATCTCAGTGAATTTGTAAGATTGGAAAAAATTAATCACCGTCATGTAATTCAATATTTTCATTTGAAAAGTCTCAGTCCAGTCATTATTAAAGGCGAGCTAGATTCTACTCTGGGGGAGTGTGAGATGCCAAGACAAACACCATAGTGGTCGACCAATTGAAGTATCCACGCCAGAAACAGACACGCTTAAAAAAGTTCACAAAATGCTATTGGATGATCATCGGCTGACGGCGCGTGAGCTAGCTGAAATAATAGGCATTTCAAAAAGTACTATACATCGTATATTAATTGAAGATTTGAAAATGAGAAAGCTGTGCACATGATGGGTGCCGCGCTTGCTTTCAATGGAGCAAAAACAGCACCATGAAGATGTTTCTGCAGAGTGTTTCGCAATAAAGCCGATTTGCTTCAATATATAACCATGGATGAGGTATGACTTCAGCACTTCACACCTGAGACAAATAAACATTCAAAGCAGTGGACTGGAATGGGAGAATCCTGTCCAAAGAAGGCAAAGACGGTGTATTAGACTAAAAGGAGATTATGTTGAAAAATAAAAAAAAATTTCCCAAATTTTTTGTGCCTTCTTCGGCTAGTTTTGGGACCTCTTTCCCATATTGTTTAGAACTATATCGCGGCACAGACAAACAGAATGTAAGAAAAATTCGGATAGCTTTTAATACAGTTAGAAAATGTTTGTATGCACTGAGGCGTCGTGTACATATAACACCGTATGTTTTGCGTTTCTTGGGCTTTAGTTTTAAAAATTATATGCATTTGAAATCTTTCTTGTTATTTTATAAAGTTGTTCGACTTTGTAATCCTCGATTGTTTTGTAATTTGTTTAATTGTTCACTTTCTACTCGTAACAAACAATTTTTTACTCCCAAAATAACCCCACTCATGGGTCGTGCTTTTGTAGTCAGAGTAGAGCGGATTTATAATTTATTACCAAGTCATTTAAAATATTTTAAATTATATCGTGATTCTTACAAAAGGCACATTCTCCAACACTTTCAGACTTTTCAGTAAAATTTTGTGTTTTCGATTAAATTGTGAGGAGCCCTAATATACCGATTAATTTCTAAATTAGTCTTTTTCATATCGCATCTTTTTCACAAAATCATATTTTTTTATTCCCGATTTATTTTGCTAATTCTTAGACATAAATCTTAAATTTATTATCTCCACTGCAATTGAGACGTTTGCATGTAAAGTCCTAAATTGTAATGATATTGAGTGCTTTAGAGCAAGCTTTATGGCTGATCTATTAGAGAATTGAATTTACTAAAGTCAGTTCTTATTCCTCACCCATACGACGAGTTTGGCTTAACACATAAATCTGTATTTCCTGTAAGGTATAAACTTTTAAATAAATTCTGAAAACGAATGCTAATCCTTGCTGTTTCTTTATATTTAATAAATCTCTTGAGGTAAATATATGTCAGATTGAACGCGTTCCTGCCGAACCATACATCTAGATTTATGGTCCTTCGAGCCGGATGGTTGGCTCCCAAAATCATATTATTTTAGCAACTATGATTTTGGGAGCCAACCATCCGACGGGGTCAAATAGTTTCGCTTTTTCTGATGGTATTGCTCGTCTGGAAGTCAAAATCAGCTTTGGATGAAATTTAGGCCGGAAATAAAAAGAGTCCCATTCGTCCATTTGCGAAGATTAAACCCAGATGAATCTAAAACTTGAACAAGAGCTTTGCGAGCGTCGATATCTAGGGAGATGTCATGAGATCCCCAGAGCACATCATCGACATACATAGAGTTTCTAAGTATTTCTGAAACAATGGGGTGAGTTAACTCGCGTTGCCGAGCAATTTCCAACAAGGTGCGGATTGCCAGGTAGGAGGCACAGGTGATACCGAAAGTCACTGTGCTTAATTCGTTTGTTTCAATTCTTTGTGGGGAGATGAGCGAATAAAAATTCACTGATAGGGGGTATGGTTTGGGTTGATGAGAATTCGCTGATATATCTTCTCGATATCGGCATTGAGTACACAACGAAATCGTAAAGGCAAAATTGTAAGATCAGGCTGTAAAACTAGCCCTGGGTATAGGATATCGTTCAGACATTTTCCGTTAGAAGTGCTGTTCGATGCGTTGAATACAACTCTGAGCTTCGTCGTCGTACATTTGGGTTTCAACACAGCATGATGGGACAAATAAACAACACCATTGATCGCCATTTTGGGATTCACTTGAGTCATATGACCCAAGGACAAGTAATCTAGGATAACTTGATCATAGGTCTCCTTATGATGGGGGTTTTTGCTAAGACATGTTTCATTCCGAAGAAATTGTGACTTTGCAACATCGCGGGAATGATCGAAGCTAGCCTGATCAGGATATTCTCGGATAAAGGGAAGAGACACAACAAAACGACCATGTTTAATATTATAATTTCGTAACTTTAAAATAAAATTTGTATTACTTTTTTTTATATTGTAATAACATAAAGATGATATCTAATGTATGAATTGTTGCATATAATAATTAACATATAATTGGGTGAAAGGCTTTAAATTGCAAGTTGAACAAATAAATAAAAAATAAAAAAAAAGTTTATAAACAAAAATTTCCATAGTAAAATCATTCTTTAAATATTCAATGATTTATTATGAATCAGACTGATTTGTGGAATGCCATAGACTTCAGGTTACCGATGTGGGTTCTACTTTAATATGCAATAAATTGGCATGTTTTAAAAGAAATGTCAAAAATGAATAACTTTTAAACTTTTCGGAAAATTTTTCCAACACGAAGAAAACGAAAGAAATTTTCAAATTTAGAAATCTTTGTTTGTCTAGCCACTGCCTGATAATAATGGCACTAAAGCGTCCCAAATTTAGCTCCAAATTTCATTGTACTATATCTCAAAATTTAGTAAAGATTTAAAAGAACTTGCAAAATTGTTGAATTTAAATTGTTTTCTCCTGTTTGGAAAACGATACTATAAATTATTCATCCCAATGTAGCGAAATTAAAGATTTTTCGAACTGTGATTTCCCAAAAACTAGAGCATTATTAGCAAAATTATTTCCAGTTTAAAGATCACCATGATCAAATTATAAAACTTTGATGTCTAATTCTTGACAAAGAAGTGAAATTTTGGCCTATATAATTAATTATATGTAGCACTTATTTGTTTCCCAAGATTGCAGGAGATCTTCTCACATTGAGTAAGTCTACACCCATTCTATCTTTAGACCTGTTGAAAGGGAACAGTCGGTTTCGAGAAGCCTTTCTAGATTTGTCGATTTTTGGACTATTTGAAATGTTTATCAGCATATCGAGATGATCATCGCTCAAAACAAAGTCATCTCTTTTCAATAACAGTTTAATGACGGTTGTACTAAGAAAGATAGGTGGTTTTATCGAAGCTGGAACATTTCATCTTATGTGCGATAGTCTCGTGCCATGGATGGCCTGATTTGAGTATCTATAAATTTCAAAAAAATGAAATATTTCGGTTATTATTTTTTTAATTTTTTGAGAAAATAAATAGTTTTGGGTGAACATTTGACAGTGTAATAACTAATTCACAATTTTTTAATAAAATTTCGAAATTTCCGGGAGCCCGATTTATAAATTTCCATTTCTCAAGGAATCAAAAAGTTCTAGAAAAACTGAAACTCAATCTAAAACGGAAAATCAAAGCACACATAAAGCAGAAGGCAACATTGTAAACTTCTAATAACTTTAGTTAACTTTATTGCTGAAATTGTCACGTGATATTTGCTCAATAAAGTTTAAAACATTAAATTTCCAAAAATTTTTGAACAAATGCCACCCCATTGTATACAAGCATATTCACATTTATATTCGTTTATTGATTTCAAAAATATTTCAAAGTATAAGATAATTGTGTTTTCAACAGTTCAACCATGAACTGACATTCCCACATTATTGTATTCTCGCCTCAAATATCATCGTTTGAAAGTTTAATAGTTTGCTAACAAACGGAAGATGGGGCGACGTTCATTTTCCTTTTTAATTCTTTTTCTGTCTGCCTTTGTGTCTGCGTTTAAACACTTGTTGACTGATTCATTTGAAAATGGCATTGTCGCTATTCAGACAATATTTTTAATCAATTCCTCGTGTTGAGCATTCTTCTTATGCGGTATTAATTGACTTTGAATGTGCGAATAGCAACGCCTTCATTCGGCTTTTAAGATTTTAGGCAACACAATGAATTCTTAAGTTAAGGTTTTAAATTTTAATGAGGATAAACTTTATAGTATTTTCCATGAAAGTATTAGATGCGTGACGAGTGATTTTGAATATACAAAATGTTGTGTACGCAATATCAAAATGTTTCAATGTAAAATTGTGAAAACAACTGTTGAAATCTCATCATGATTTCACTGCGAGAATAAAGCGTATTGAAATATCTCATTTCAAATCTGTACATAAATCTTAGTTTTGCGATAACTGTGTATTATAAAGCAAATATCAAATATACGTTATTTAATCCACATGATACGAAACCAGGAAAACCACCTAAAGAAACCTCCTCTTATAGGCCCATAAGCCTCCTACCTATACCATCAAAAGTTCTCAAAATTTTATTTCTCCGAAGATTAAACCCTATAGTAGGGTCCAAAAAACTAATACCTGATCACCAATTTGGTTTTAGACAGGGACATGGGACGATTGAACAGGTTTATAGATTAGTTGAACTGATAAATAAATCGTTCGACACGAAAAAGTATTGCAATGCAGCATTTCTGGGCATTTCACAAGCCTTTGATAGGGTATGGCACGAAGGTTTATTATTCAAATTGAGGAAAATGTTACCCGCGAATTTCTTCAGTTTTCTGAAATCTTATTTATCTGAACGAACCTTTTTTGTTAAACACGGTGAAGATATGTCGGACATGCTTAAATCGCATGCGGGAGTACCTCAGGGCAGCATTATTGGTCCTACCTTATATTTGTTTTTCACTTCGGATCTACCCACAGAAGAAGGGACTCTTATCGGAACGTTTGCAGACGATACAGCTGTTCTTGCCACTGTCGTCAACCCGGATCAAGCATCTTGAAAATTGCAAAAACATCTCGATACCATAACAAAATGGCTGTAGAAATGGAGAATAAAAGCAAACGAAACGAAATCGGTTCAGGTAACGTTTGCACTTCGGAGAGGATGTTGCCCTCCCGTGTCTATTAATAATGTTGAAATACCTCAAGCAAATGATGCAAAGTATCTAGGCATTTATTTGGACAGAACACTGACTTGGAGAAAGCATATATTTACAAAAAGACTGGCCTTGGGGCTCAAACTAAGATCCTTAAATTGGCTTTTGAATGGCAAATCCAAATTATACCTAGATAACAAATTAAAAATCTACAAATGTGTCTTAAAGCCCGTATGGACATATGGAATCCAGTTATGGGAGACTGCAGCAAACTTCAACCTTGAAATATTGCAACGCTTTCAATCCAAAGTACTGCGAACCACTACCGGTGCACCCAGATACTTCTCGAACTAACAGAATCAGCTGGCGTCCAATCTGATGAACGAAACACCATTATTTACCAGACTAACGAGGAGAACCACACAGGACATGGCTACTCAGGACGAATATAGCAGTAGGGACACTCAAGGAAGTGTTCCCGAATAAAAATAAAATTTTAGTATATAAGTAGTACGTAGGCCAATGTAAATATTGCTGAATGTCCAAGGACAGATTGTAATAAATACAGAATTAAAAAAAAAATAATTGGCAGAGAATTGCTTACTATGAGCTGCTCCCCTACAGCCACATTCTTAATTCGGAAATGCAATGCCAACAATTTGACCATCTGAAGGAAGCCATCACCCGCGAGAAGCCAGTTTTGGCAAATATGAAGGAAATTGAGTTGCATCGGGAGAACGCATCGGTAGTGATTCAACATAAGCTCCGAGAGCCTGGTTGAGAAACGTCAATGCATCCAGCTTATAGTTTGGACCTGACATCAAGTGATAACCATCGGTTCTAATTTATGGCAAGTGATTTTGCAGGTGAAAAATTCGTTTCAGGAAAAGCTTGCGAAAATGAACTGTCCCAGTTTTTTTGTTAATGGGCATCAGGGTTTCTGTGAGAGAGGCATAATGAGATTACCTACAAAATACCAATAAGTTATCGAACAAAACGGATCGTTGTAATTATATTTAATAAAACTTTCAATGTCATGCAAAAATTATGGTTTTCTCTTTACTACGCTTTATTTGACAAATTTTTGATATCCCAAAGTACCATTTTAAAAGGGAGTTATTATAGGGTGTGATTTAAATTCATATATTTTGAAGGACAAAGTATCGCTCATGAAGAAATTATTGCACATTAAAATTTGAACAAAATTTCTCAATTATATTGGATTTTACAACATGATTAATTTCTGAGCAAAGGCTTTGAATACTCTTCAAAAAAAGTTACTTATAACTTAAGAATTCCGATGATACCGATACTCTTTAAGAAATTTCATTTAATTCTTGAGAAATCTGATAGTGTAGGCGTCATTGAATCACAATTGCGATAAGCTCTAAGACTATTTTTAGGCATTAGGAAGGAATCTGCACAAGTTGGAAAGGTTTCCCGACAAATGAGTTTTACGGCAAATGAGGAAAAATCCAAGTTATTGGTTTATCTTTACGAATTCGTAGAAACTTATATAAACTCCTTTGCTTCTCATGATTGGTATATCATGGAAGAATATGTATACTATATCGAACATACTATATAAGTATATGAAGTAGTGTTTTCCTTCCCCTTTAAGGGGATTTATAATTGAGTTTGTTTTTTCGTTTCAACCTTTAACGCAAACATTGGTGGCAAAGGTGTGCTACCGTTGCCTGACCATTCAGAAGGATAGGACACCTTGTATAACTATATGATATATATTGCATAATATTGAATTAAATATAGCCTTTCATGTGGCATTGTATTCATCAATGCAATAGGCAACTGCACATTATGATTACTATTGTTATTTCTCTCCAGTTTATCGTTCATTGCAACAAACTATTGGTTCAATTTCCCTGCTTTTCCTTTTCGATACTGCCGTCATATTTTTAAACCTCTCAATTTCCTGATCTTCTGTTAACAACAGGCAAAGTACAAAGCACAAAAGTCTTTAAGCTTTATACAAGCATATCAAATTTCAATTGAAAGGAATTCCATTCTACAAATCTGATTCGATTGTACTTAAGGACATGATACCGACAAATGACAAAGGATATGAATACGAGTATATACCAACATCCATTGTCACAACATCTTATTTGTGATATCACTTTCTAACAGTCACTGTCACTGGCCAGTGGCAGCAGCAAAGCTCTGCCTCCAATAGAATCAACAAAAAAAGTAAATAAATAAATAAATGGAACGCATTGAGTCAATATAAATATAAAACGCACGCAATCCACTATAGAGCGAGCGATAGTATGAAAGAACAACGAGGTCATACATTGTATTTTATTATTTTGGGAAGTCTTCTGAAATGTTGTACAGAGCCAAATCCATGTAGTTTTTCATTTCTTCCTCCTACATTTCGTTATGGTCGTTTCTTACCAAAACCTAATAATGCATTTTATTATATTAAGCAATATTAAGCAATCTCTTTTCTGGGTTGATGCGTTGAATCGTTGTATTCCATTTTATTTTATTTTCAGTTGAGTTTGATAGTAAATAATCATACCAGAAGAGTCTGTGTTGTCACTAAGGAACGTGGCAGTACGTATAAACGCTTCAATGCCACAAAACGATTCATTCTCAACCACTAAAAGACCATTTTTATGGCATGTTGGTGTTTTTCCATTGTTGGTTTTTGGCGGGCTTTGGTCGAACATTGATGGGGATTGTTTTTTATTTTATTTTTTTCTTTGTCATTAAAAGGATTATCTTTATGAGTGTGCATTATGTTTCCATTTCACATTATATGGCAAACATGGGATCAATGATGCGGTTTTGCCTTTACACAATTTAAAATTCGTAAAGGACAGCATTTAGCGGTCTCGACGTCATACTGTTTATAGCAAAATATAAAGGATTTGATGGCAACGTTGAATAAAAACATGCGGAGAAGTTGACGTTTTGCACCGGATGCCTTTTAACATCGATGAAAGATGATGTATAAACTAATTTCATACATTAAGTATTCTAATTCTTATGAAAAATTCTTTAGAAGAAGGCTTTCACCTCAACCTATCACACGATGATCTTGTCAACTTGTAATGAAGAAACAAGTTGACAGGCAGTTCTCAATCCCCAGCTGCCAGTGAACCTTCCATTTCCATTTAGAATTTTATAACTTCAATTATTCAAGCTCCTTGAGGGAAAATTTACGAATCGTGTGCATATGAAAATAAACATTTTGGACACAAATTAATTCACCGCATATTTTCTTTTTATTTATACTATCACTGTGCAAAGATAAAAATAATAAAGAATTACATAGTGTGAGATTTTACATTAAGTATTGCAGCAAAAGTATTGTTTATACCAATAAATTTTTCCATTTAAAATGAGCTCTAATAAAGGGTGTCCCAACAAGAACACAAGATTTAAATTTGGCGCCACTGGAAGTGTCATTGTTTGACATTTGAACAATTGTAATTGTTTGCTAGTAGAAGGTAGGAGGTTAGTAAAAATGGAGCGCTACACGAACGAACAACGCATTCTCATTGTGAAATTGTTTTACCAAAATGGTGAAAGTTTTGCGGCTACAGTTGGCAAATTGCGATCAATTTGAGGTCAAAATAATGCTCCAAAAGAGTCAACTGTAAAAAGATTAATGTATACATTTGCCAAAACTGGGTCTGTTAGTGATGTAAAGACAATAACGCACCTTCGACCAGGTCGAGCGACCGAAACTGTCGCAGCTGTACGTGATGATGTCGCTCAAACTCCATCCACCTCAATTCGACACCGAGTTCAGCAAATTGGTGTCTCCAAATCCACTACGCAGCGAATTTTGACGAAAGATTTGTATCTTCATGCATACAAAGTTCAATTGACTCAGGAACTGAAGTCAGCCGACCATGGACAGCGAAGGGAGTTCGTTAATTGGGCATTGAAGAGACAACATGAAAATGCTGATTTTGCCGATAAAATCATCTTCAGTGACGAGGCCCATTTCCATTTTGATGGCTTCGTCAATAGGCAGAATTGTCGCATTTGGGGTGAGGAAAATCCTCGAGTAATTCACGAGAAGCAAATGAATCCTCAACGTGTCACTGTGTGGTGTGAATTTTGGGCTGAAGGAATCATTGGACCTTTTTTTATGAAAATGAGGCATGTCAAGCGCAAACAGTCAATGGTGTTCGATATCGTGAAATGATAACCAGTTTTTTCGTGCCTAGAATTGAAGAAATGAATGTGGAGGGCATGTGGTTTCAACAAGACGGCGCCACATGTCATACAGTCAGAGAAACAATTCAATTGCTGCATCAGTCATTTCCCGGTCGTGTTATTTCGCGTTTTGGAGACCAGAATTGGCCGCCTTTGGGGTTCTTTGAAGTCGATGGTTTACGCGAATAAACCGACGACGACTCAAGTTTTAAAAGAGGAAATTGGACGCTGCATTAATGAAATACCGCAGCATTTATGCAAAACGGTCATTGAAAATTTCATTAAAAGATCGCCAGCAAAGCCGCTGCGACCATCTGCCCGATGTGTTGTTCCATACATAACCTCATTCTGTCTTCTTTACGATATAATAAAATTTCACGATTTTCCTTTAAATGTCTGTGTTTTATTTAAAATTTAAATCTTGCGTTCTTGGTGGGACACCATTTATAAGGTAAAAAGGTAGAAAATTTATAAATTTATAAATTATAAATTTTATGAGAAATTTTATACTAATTAATTTTAATAACTTCGTTCCCGAAGTTGTAAAATAAAGTTATTTACATAAATTTCTTTTTATTTCGTAGTTTGAAGATTCACATCCATCTTCGAATCTTTGTTGTAATTCAAGATAAACTGCAATAAGTGGTTTGTGAATGTAATTTTCGTGTAAGAGATTAGTACTGCAACGGCGATTTAAATTGTAAATTATTTTTAAGTTCTTATTTTGTACTAGCTGACCCGGCAAACGTTGTTTTGCCTTCAAAATGTTAATGTGGTAAAGAAAATTAATTGCAAAAATCTCATCTCCAACGCCATTTATCACTTCAAATAAAACCTTTTAAACCTTCCGGAATACTCTACCAATATATAAAGAAGAAGAAGATAATTTGTAATTTTTTAAGGTTTGTTTTCCCACTTCTTGGAAACCAGACCTGACAACCCTATGTCATAATAGGGCGGATGCACATATTTTAAATGAGTATTTTGTTTTTTAAATTCAATGTAGATTTTTTACTATGTAATGGGTAAAGAGATCTCCCACATCAGTCTTCGTTTGACTCTCTGAGCATTGGAACGCGTTTTTTTTATCTCCAAAACTTGTTTGACAGCTATCAGATAAAAATTATATAAAAATATAATTTCTGATACATTACATTTTTTAAATAATTTACCAATGGCATTAAAACGAAAGAAATTCTTTGGTAATACACCAAAGTTCAAGCAAAGGGAGACTACTGTTCCTACCATCCGATTTGGATGATGATGACAACGAGGTTACTGATTTCGTTGCAAAAGTTCCACCAAATGTAGTTGATTGCAGCCACAGCTTTTCATCTGTTATAAAACTCTTAGGAGTAAATGGAAAATATAAAAGAATATCCGTTGGAACAAAGGTAATGCCGAACACTCTCCCAGACTATGAGGAAATGATGATTGGAAAACTCAAGTCAAATTTCACAGTGAAAGATCAGAAGAGATTTAAACTAATCCTTTTTGGTCTTCCCCAAGTAAGCACTACAACTATTTTCAAAGAATTCAAGAATAGCTACAACATTGAGCCCATCAGCGTAACAGAAATAAAACACCCAGATCTAATCCTGATGATGCACTGTATGCAATAGAATTTGACCGAGACTAAGTAGCAAAAAAGGAAGTGACAAGAATTAAATACTTCTGCAGTATTGTTGTCCATTGGCGAAATCCTTTAAAGCGTTCTAAGGGACTAACACAATGCTCTAAATGAGCAATGTTTGGACACGGATCTTCAAAGTAAAGAGATCTCCCACATTTTAATGTTTTATGTCCTGTATTTGTAATATCACTAGAGAAGTTAACCTTCTTATCAAATATAACACCAACATATTTTATTGATTCTTGCACTGCAAGAACTGGTCCTTGTATTTCAAGAGTTTTCGTAGGTATTCGTTCTGATAATTTATTAAACGGGAATATAATAGATTGTGTTTTATTATGGTTGATTTTTATCTTCCATTTCTTCAGAGTACTTTTGAGATATTAGCAACACTTTTTTCATATTATTTATAAAAACATTTGAGACTTATTACTTATTATTATTACCTAGTACTTAATATTACTGAGTCATCTGCATAAAAAGCGGCATCCTGATTTGTTGGTATTTTACAATCCGAAATGTATACTGAATATAAAGTAGGTGATAGAACTGAACCTTGTGGTACACCAGCTGCTGTATTTCTTAATATAGATTCTGCATCGTTAATATAAACGCTGAAGTTGCGCCCGGATAAAAAGCTTTTAAAATTTTTTTACAGATAAATCGGAAAATTAAATTTATTTAGCTTGAAGATGATGCCGTTATGTCACACAGAATCAAACGCTTTTTCAACATCCGGTTCCAGTACTTTTTTGGGTTTTCTTGTTATCTGATGTTATATTAATAACTGTCTATAGTTGATGGACGGTAGAGTGGCCTTTCCTGAATCGAATATTTTGGCAATTATGCTTAACATACTAATTGGTCTGTAACTTAAAGGAAATTTATTATTCTTTCCATGTTTTAAAATTGGAATGACTTTAGCATTTTTGAATATTTTGGAGAAGTAACCGTTGATTAGGCACCAATTTAAAACAATAGTCAGCACGTTGAAGAAAACATTAGATATTTGCTTTACCAACACTGGTTTTATCCCATCCTTACCAGGTGATTTGTTGTTCTTCAGTTTCTTTGTGTAATATCTCACTTCTTTCAATGTTGTAGTATCAGCTGTATCACTCGAGATAATCTGGGAGTCTAATCATGAGACATACGAGGTGTGATCAAAAAATAACCGTTATTTTCACATTTCGTGAGTTAAGAATGTTCGATTTTCGCATTTTTTTCTGTTATGTTGGTATACATGTCTGTTATATATGCTGACAATATTAGCCATTTTGGATTGTCTGTTTATTTTTGACAGATAAAAAGGTCGTTTTTTTACTATTCGAAAAAAGGGATCAAAGAAACTGTATTAAGTTTTGTGTAAAAAATGAAATTAAATGTGCAAGGACATTTGAAATGTTGACTGTGGCGTTTGGCGAGTCTACTATGAGTAGAAAACAAGTTCAATTGTGGTATAACCGGTTTAAGGAAGGCCGAGAAGATGTCAATGACGATGCTCGTCCTGGTCGCCCGAGCACGTCAACAACCGATAAAAACATTGAAGCAGTGAGGAAAATGATTTTGGATAATCGTCGAATCACTTTCAGAGAGGTTGCTGATGATGTTGGCATATCGTTAGGCTCATGCCAAGCAATTTTTACGGATGTTTTAGGCATGAAACGTGCGTCAGCGAAGATTGTAATTCGTCACATTCCGATCAGCTGATGAGCTAATTGTCTGCATTCTGCGGTGAGAGTTTTCAAATACATGAGCTACAGCATTAGCTATACTCTCACTGTTTTGAGTATCTACACCATCAAGAGTCATAACATTAACAGCTGACTTCTTATCTCTCATTGCTTTTGATAATTTAAAGAATTTTTTGCTACCATGTGGACGTTTTTGCAAAACCTTATTCGAATTTGTATTTCTAACCGAAGATATGTGAAAGACAATCAACCTCGTGAGCAAATTTCAGGTGGTTTTCAGTATCGGTTTTTGAGCGGGAGAGGTTCGTTGAAATTTTCGGGTGTGTCTATTCCTTTGGCCAAATTAGATACAGATTTAATTGGGAAAGCCTTCGCAGCCACGATTGTCATTGTCTTCTCGGAATTTGCTAATTACCATTCTCCGCATAAACAAACGTTATCCAGATTGAATTTACAAGATAGCAGAAAATTTTACAGTCTATTGGTTTAAAATCCCAAATGTTCAGTTATTAGAATGAAATGGCAATGACGATTTCTTCTTTAATAGATAAATTTCTACATAAATCTAAATACTCGTAAACATGCCATAATTTCACAATTTATAAGACATTTTATAGAATTCGCATAAATTATTTCATGGAAAAAGTTTCTGTAAATTTGTGTAACTATGAACTTACTTAAGCAGTGTCGTCTATTTGAGGAAACTCCCACTTAAATAGGGTCGTATTTTTCGCAAAATAACTTCTAAAGGATCCAATCCAGCGGCGGTCATTTAAATGTCATTGTATTTCCTACATAATGGCAATATCAAAGCATTATAATGAATTAAAAGATTCATCAAAATTATACCTTTATGTGTATTTAATTTAACTTCGTTTTTAAAAAAAAAAAAAAAAAAAAAAAAAAAAAATAAATAAAAAACTCGGTACGATGACATTTAAATGACCGCTTCTGAATTTGAAGAAGTAGTGACTCCTTTTAAGGTAGTTTTCGGCTACTTTTTCCCACATTTCGGCCAGTACGTTTGATGATTATCCACGTAAACGTAAAAAAGATCTTTGACGTAGTCCCACAAACAAAGAAAAAGTCGAACGCCGTCAAATCGCATGATTTTGGTGGGCAAATGACGTCGCCAAAACGTGAAATTACGCTCTCTGGAAACTTCCCAAGCAATAAAGACAAAATTGGTCGTGTTGTGTGACTCGTGGCACCGTCTTGCTCCCAAATGAAATTCGGATTATCCACCACACTTTCACTAACAGAAGCGATATTTTTGGTTCACATCTGCAACGCTTCCAGTCTCTTCAAATATTCTTTATAAACAAGCCCATTCCTTGCACATTGGGTCAATTACGATGACCATAATCACCCCGTGTTCAGGTTTGAATCACCACTTTTATAGTAAGTTTTAACTATTTTTACGCGTCTTCTAAACGATCCATATTCGTAAACCTTTCATTAAATAAATAAAGCTTCCAATGACAGGAACTTAACAGCTGATAGCTTTGCAAGACTGGCGGTTTTGAAACCTTCAACCTTATGTAACAAAATTGATGCTTAACTTAATTGTTAACATGTTTGTAAAGGTTTTAATTTAAATTCAAATAGGCTTAAAAATGGTTACCTGATAGTTAGTTATTTTGTTCAAAATGAAATAAAATCAATTCAACTTCATATACAACTGACAACTGTCGAAGAAACAAATCCCTCTTAACGAAATTTATTACATTTTTTCACATCATCATCTTCTTCTCGTAATAAATCCTCTACAAAACGCTTTGTTCAACGTATGAGAGAACTTTCAGTCCTCCGTTTTGTGCAAAAGATTGTCTTTATATCCATCGGGATTCCTTTGTCCTTATGCTTTTCTCTTTTCCTTGCCTCAGTTTTTGTTACAGCTCCATATAATTTTGGTCCCAACGGCTGCAACAATGACAGCTTAACATTTTTTTTTTCTTTTTGGCACTTAAAAATGTGAACAAATTTCTACAAAATGTCGCCATTTAATTATTGTGTATTCATTAAGTTTTTTTTTCCTGGTCCTTTGGCATGAAAATCCCATATTTAAGAGAATGAGAACAAAGGTTTTTTTTTTTTAAATGTTATAATGGAATTTAATTATTTACCGCTGCCTTTTATGTAAATTTCTTTTGTTCTTGCTTTTCCGTTATATTGTTTAATTGCACTGCCCTCATGCCTCATGGTTCGAGGTTTTTCGGTTTCCTTTTAAGAGTGTGAAGTGCAAAATGGTTTAATCTTTAAAGGAATTTACTTTACATTAAATGTGATTTGAGCTCAATTAAGCCATTAACTTTTAATTGAGTAATTTAAATTTGTAACACTAAAATTTGCTATTGAAGCGTAAATAAAAGTTTGACAAAACTTTTTTCTTTGTTGCATAATTAATGGCCTTAATTTGATATTTGAACGTGAAATATTAGGAAAGTTAGAAGTGTTTCAAATTTTAAAGGTTTCCTTAAAGACATTTTTGTTGTTTGGGGGTTCACGGCCGAATAAATTGTTTGGAAAAATTTAATGAAGGGTGATTTTTCTGCCATTTTCTGGCATGGCAACACTATTTTTGGCAGCTCAGCTGTTTTCGTGCAGCGTTTTACTGTTAACAAAGTTCACTTCAGTTTGGTCTATAATTTAAATGTGAATCGACTTACAAACGAACAACGCTTGCAGATTGTTGAATTTTATTATCAAAATTCATGCTCGATTAAGAAAGTGCATGTGCACTTTTTCCATTTCCTGGTCAGTTTGGGCAACCTTTTGAGGTGGCTATTTGGAATTTTCTGCTAAATTATGCACCAAATTTACATTATTGGACATTAAACCACCCGCAAGCATACGTAGAGTCCGGACAGAGAAAATTATCGCAGCTGCATCCGGTACTTGGAAAATTTTGAGGAAGAATTTGGGTGTAAAAACTTTTAAAATACAGCTGGTGCAAGAAATGAATGGGCGCTGGCAAAGTTGGATGAAGATCCACTTTTTTTTTTTTGTTAACAATAACAAATTTTTATTATTAAACTGTACAATACTGTAGAATATTAATATATATATTATTATAAGTTTTAACAAGTTACGCCCCAGCGTATAAAATAGACATTATAGAGGCAAGTTGGCAGTAAAATTCAATATCTTTTACAATTATGTTACAGAAAAAAAAATTATTAAAAATTTTTAAAATTAATTCAAATTTAGTATACAAAAAAAATTTTAAATAAGAATTCCTTCAACATTCTGCAGTAAGTGATTTTTCAACAAATTTTTGAATGTTAGAATATTATTTGCGATTTTAAAATTTTGAGGTAAATTATTGTATTATATAATATATAATATAAATATTATTATATTATACTTTCCCATCGGAAAATTGTGTTCTGCGACAAAGCTCATTTCTGATTGAATGGATACGTGAATAAGCAAAATTGGCATGTTTGGTGTGAAGAGCAGCCAGAATGCACAGTTTGGTGTGGATTATGTGCAGGTGGCATCATTGAACCGTACTTTTTCAAAGACGACGAAGGCAGCAACGTTACTGTGAATGGCGAGCGCTACGGCGTGATGATTACAATTTTTCTTTTGCCAAAAATGGAGGAGCTGAACCTGGCTGGCATGTGGTTTCAGCAAGAGGAGGCCACATACCACACAGCATGTGAAACAATGGCCCAATTGAGAAGTAAATTACGTGAACAGTTTATTTCACGTTTGGGGCCGGTCAATCGGCCGCCTAGATAATGCGATTTAACGCCTTTAGATTATTTTTTCTGGGACTATGTTAAGGCTCATGTTTATAGAGACAAGCCCGCAACGGTTGACATACTGGAAGCCAATATTGAAGAATTTATTCGTGAGATACCGGCCAGTATGTTAGAGAATGTATGTCTAAATTGGACCCAGCAATATTTTCATGAAATTATCTTTAAACATTGAATTATATATGTACATCATTGACGCACTGGAAGCCAATATTGAACAATTTATTCGTGAGATACCGGCCGAAATATTGTAGAATGTACGCCAAAATTGGGCCCAGTGTATGAACCGCCGTCAACATTTACATAAAACGTACGTTTTATGAAACTTTAGAAGTTATTCGATTTATCAAATAAATACGTTTGTTTTATACCTGAATTAGTTCACTTCTTTACTAATAGCGGAAACAAATGTTTCCCTTTTTTTAAATTTTCTTCGTCGTTTTAATAGCAAAATTATAAGTATTTAGGAACAAAAGGAGCATTTAATCAAAAGTTATATGTAACAAAAGTTAACAATTAAAAAAAAGCCAAATTTAGCGATTTTTAGCGACAAAAAGGCTTTTACATTCTTTTATAGTTATAAAAAAAACTTCCTAATAAAAGAATAACTCGTTTATATTTTTCTGAAAAGGTAACTTTATGGCGGATATTATAAAGAAAAAACATTTCCAAAATGTGGATTTTTTAAAGAACTAGAACCTACCAAATAGAAATATTAATTTTCAGCCAGAGATACCGCAAACGCACTACTGGTGTCAAAAAGAGAGGTCTGGTTTTTATGACCTGATGTGTTGTGAATAATAATTTTTATAATAATTTTTAGCTCGCCTTTGCAAATACAGTAAATACAGTAAAAATATTAAGAAGTCGAATTTTAGGAAATTTTTTAAAAGTTTTTTTTTGGAGAATTGTGGGATTTCTAGCAATAAATCTTTACTTTGTCTTTCAGTTTAGCACTCCCTACCTAAATTTCTCGATAAACGCAAAATGTAATTAAAACATATTTATTATTAAAAATTTTATAGAATTTTTTAAATTGGACAAAAATTTAAAAAGTTGTATTGTTTTAAAATGTTCAAATTTCCGAGCTGACCTGCTTTGTGGCATTATGGTGCAGCCCTCTCTATAGGTATTAGGTCTAAGATGTAGAATTTAAATTCAACTACACCTTTGCTATAACCATATGAAATTCCATCAAAATTGAAGCAACCGTTTAGAAAACGCAGATTTATTTCCTTTTTTTTCCAAACCACCCACTGAGCGACCGTTTGATTTGCCATAAGATGCACTCCAGAAGAAATACCTCTGACTGAATCACCTTTATCAATCAATAATCGATTTCGGATCTACAAAAGCTACATTCATTGTTCATTGTCTCAAGACCAGGAGAATTCGAACCCGAACTCTTCGAAATTTCTGCAATGTTGATCATCGTAATATTGATATTTTTAATTTATTAAGTAATTAAATATAACTCTTACGTCCCATAAACCACCATAAGCTAATTCCAAATTGCAACGATATGCCGATGGTACTGTCATAAACGCTGTGGCAACATGTTTTCCCCTGATAAAGCAATTTAAAATGTTTAGCCAATATGAAGTCTACCAACATCACCACCATCGCCATCATCAACAGCAACCTAACAACAATTATTAACTATAATAACTGCA
>JAHXMU010000124.1:1615255-1630794 GCA_019455685.1 Philornis downsi | reverse complement strand
CAGTAACGACAATTTTGACGGTTTACGAACCCATTCATAAGGAAATGAGCCTCGTCAGTGAAAAGGATATTGTCAAAATTGGAAAATCGATTAAGCATTTGATTAGCAAATGCGAGCCTTGCTATGAAGTCAGACTCTTTCAATTCTTGTGTTAATTGCAGCTTATAAGGATGCAGTTTAAGATCCAATGTTAAAATTCGTTGCAAACTTCGTCGCGATAATTGTAAGACAGACGATCTCTTGCGAGTCGACATTTGTGGATTTCCTCGTACTGACTCCATAACTCTCTCAACATTGTCTTCGGTCCTAGATGTTCTTGGGCGACCATTTGCTTGTAGTTTAAATGTTGAACCGGTCTCTTCAAAGCGCTTTACCCATATTTTAATTAAATTAGCACTCGGAGCTTCACTAATTCCCCGTAGTCCATATTCAGCACAATATAGTCGCCTAGTAGCAATATAGGTATATGAACGAGAGTTCTCGTAAAATGCACGCACACAAAATGTGCGACGCTTCCCGTCGAAGTGATTCATAGCGACTAAAACTCCATGAGCCCGCCAACCAAACGATGTAGGCGCCCCCCCGCCCGCGCCTTTTCTACCCCGCAAAAAAAGATGATGCAATATGCACGTTCTATTGCGCCACCCTGTACTATGTTCTTTTTTAAAATGAGACTAAAATTTGGATAATTTCCTTAGAGAATTTAAATAAGTCATGATTTGTTTCTACAAAATTATTTCAACGATTTTAGATAAAACCGGTACTACACTTATGGGCCTGAAATCAGAATGTGCCTTTGGGTAACGTAACTTCGGAATTGACTCTATTCTTGCCATTTTCCAGGATGGAGGAATGGGCAACCTCATGATTATGTTGTTAAAAATGTGCACGATATGTCCTAATATATAAATACAATACAGTTTTTAAGAAGTTCAATGATATGCCATCAGGACCAATTGCGTTGGATTTTCTACTGCAAAGAGCACTTTCATTCAATCATTATTAGTCGTTTATTGGTTTCTGGCAAGTTTGTTAAATATCTGTAATCCAAAGTGTTATTTATTTAGTAAAAGGTTTGCCATTTGCGAATATGGATCATTTAACAACCGAAAAACGCATAAAAATAGTTAAAGCTTACTACAAAAATGGTGATTCAAATGTGGGCTTCAAATCGAACGAAATATCCATCAGCAATGAAGCTCATTTCTCTCTCGATGATTACGTCAACAAGCAAAATGGTCGCATATGGAGCTCGATGAAGTTAGTAGTGATTGTGAAAAAGCCATTGCACCCGGAAAAATGACTGCTTGATGCAAATTATAGTCTGGAGGTGGGCTGTACTTTTACGAAAACTATCTCAAAATGATCTATTGCTGCGATCAGTTCAGAGGCAGTCATTTAAATTGTATTTCGTGCATAATTGCAAGGTCCTCAGGCATTATAATGAAATAAAAGTTTCAACGAAATCATAGCTTCATGTGTGTTTATATAACTTTGCTTTAGAAACCGAAAAATGTATGACCCTGTATTTGTCTATACATAATACTACGAAATGTGGTGTTGTACGAGTATTTAATACACAATTGTAATATGATCGAAAATGATATCTAAAAATATACCACTCCTCTTGAAATTGAAGTCTATATTAAGCAATTATTATTATTTAGAATGATATATTTAATACAGGATTTGAAACAACATCCTTGTCATAATTAAGCTGTAATAAAGTTTTATTCTTCGTTCATTAAAATATCGTCATCATTCCACGAATTTGCAGCTCTATATACAGCTACAAATTCTAAAGAATGTTTAAATAATTCAATCCCCTGTTCGAGTATATACAAAAACTATACAGCATCCAACGGCGTGGGCCTTAACATCAACTTTGAACTTCATCATATTCAAGTTCATTGTTAAGCTACTGTTGCCATAATTGCTACATCCGCTTTTTTTTTTGTTTCATAATGAATATTTAATAATAGACATTTACTGTTACCAACGTATTATTTGCTTAGTTGCTCACTACGACGACTGCAAGCCACTTACACAAACAGATGTAAGTGCTATTACAATCACAGCATTGTCCTTCATGTATACATATACATATACATACAAAGAATACAACAGAATATTTCACCTTACGGCCATATAATACTGTACATTGTTTAAATTAATTAAACTTACAATGAAAGCTAATTTATAGCAGATCTATGTAATCAAGTATGTCAGTTAAATGTGAAGTACGATGTGCATGTGAAATGTGGGAACCGCAACAATGAGGATCAAACTGAACTGAATAGTTTGCTCTTTTACGACCGATTTAGATTTTATGCATATAATAGGAGAAGGTGTAAGAAACTTCAACCTTAACAATAGAGGTGAACTACAACAAGTCCAAATTACGATTAAATCTCTCTTAAGAAAACCATTAAGTTAAAAATTTCTATTATTCGACAATTCAGTTTCATATCACTTTACTAAACTTCTACCTTTCGTATTATATTAAGTGTGATATTTGGCTTTTATCTAAAGTTCCTCTAGGCATTATAGTTTGCTTCCATCTGAAACACTAAATAATATGGAATTCCAAAAACCAATACTTTTCGAAACGGAACTTACCGGAATCTTAAAATTTTTAGGACGAGAAGTATAAATAATTTAGCGGAATAATTCCATATATTCGCTAACATGAAAGTAACTGTCACGATTTTATCACAAGCCTTTAAATGAAACTTATAACAATTGCTTTCTTGTCTCTATTCAAGCAAAACCTTTGCTGCCAATGACAGTATTCTAGGAAGCCGGCAGAAACCGGTAGTTCTCTCATAATTCCCATAGATAACGGAGATTTAAATCTATTCTCTATATCAGGGACCTACCTTAAAATTCGTTTTTGATTGATCTTCAAAACAAATTTTCGTTTCATACTTCGATTGATTTCCATCCTAAATGTAACGAACAACCCACATCAAGAAACTTTATCACAAGCCTTTAAATTAAATTTATAACGAGTGCTTTCTTGATTCTATTCAAGCAAAACCTTTGCTACCAACGACACTATTCTAGAAAGCCGGCAGAAACAGGTAGTTCTCTCATAATTCCCATAGGTAACGAAGATTTAAATCTATTCTCTAAGTCAGACACCTACCTCAGAAATTCGTTTTTGATTGATATTCGATAGATTTTTATCCTAAACGTAACGAACAACCCACATCGATTCACTTTCTCTATCGAAACATAATAAAACCAGAGACAACTACTGATTTGTTGCTTATCAAAACTGTACACAATTCTATAACTGTCGAGACTTTATTACAAACCTTTAAATGAAACTTATAGCGAGTGTTTTCTTGTCCCTATTCAAGCAAACCCTTTGCTACCAACGACACTATTCTAAGAAGCCGGCAGAAATCGGTAGTTCTCTCATAATTCCCAGAGATAACGAAGATTTAAATCTATTCTCTAAATCAGGAACCTAAGCAAATTTTCACTTCATACATCGATTGATTGATTGATTGATCCATCCTAAACGTAACGAACAACCCACATCGATTCACTTTCTCTATCGAAATAATGGGTGTCCCAACAAGAACGCAAGATTTAAATTGAATTGAATTGTTTCTCTGGCTGTATGACATGTGGCGCCGTCTTGTTGAAACCACATGCCCTCCACATTCATTTCTTCAATTCTAGCCACGGAAAAACTGATTATCATTTCACGATACCGAACACCATTGACTGTTTGCGCTTGACATGCCTCATTTTCATAAAAAAAAGATCCAAGGATTCCTCCAGCCCAAAATTCACACCACACAGTGACACGTTGAGAATGCATTTGCTTCTCGTGAATCACTCGAGGATTTTTCTCACCCCAAATGCGACAATTCTGCCTATTGACGAAGCCATCAAAATGGAAAATCACTGACGATGATTTTATCGGCAAAATCAGCATTTTCATGTTGTCTCTCCAATACCCAATAACGAACTCCCTTCGCTGTCCATGGTCAGCTGGCTTCAGTTCTTGAGTCAATTGAACTTTGTATGCATGAAGATGCAAATCTTTCGCCAAAATTCGCTGCATAGTGGATTTGAAGACACCAATTTGCTGAGCTCGGTGTCGAATTGAGGTGAATGGAGTTTGAGTGACATCATCACGTACAACTGCGATATTTTCGGTCGATCGACCTGGTCGAAGGCGTGTTGTAGTCTTTACATCACTAACAGACCCAGTTTTGGTAAATTTATTCATTAATCTCTTTACAGTTGACTCTTTTGGAGCATTATTGTGACCCCAAATTGATCGCAATTTGCGAACTGTAGCCGCAAAACTTTCACCATTTTGGTAAAATAATTTCACAATGAGAATGCGTTGTTCATTCATGTAACGCTCCATTTTTACTAACTTCGTACCTTCTACTAGGAAACAATAACAATTGTTCAAATGTCAAACAATGACACTTCGAATGGCGCCAAATTTAAATCTTGCATTCTTGTTCGAACACCTTTTATAATATAACCAGAAAAAAGTTCTTTTGTTTTCCATCATTTCATTTTTCATTTGGTTGGTCATCAAAACTGTACATAATTCTGATTCAAATTCCGACAACCGAATCAAATTTGTATCAAATTATGATTATGCATTTTTTTGGTTTGAAAAGTGAAATTAAAAAAAAAAAATAATTTCATTATAACGCTTTGATTTTGGCATTATGTGCAAAATACAATGGCATTCAAAGGGCCGTCTCTGGATTGGATGTAGCAAAGGATCATTTTAAGGTAGTTTTCGAAAAAAATTCGAAAAAATTTCGAATAAGGACATCATAACGCGCACCAAACATACACTTTTTCGGAATGCAATGCCTCTTCCACAATCACTTCCGGGTTCTTCGAGCTCTACATATATATGCAAAAATTTTGCTTGTTGAAGTAACCAATGAGGGAGAAATGAGCTTCATCGCTGAATACAAATTTTGTTCTATTGAAAGCCCACATTTGAATCACCAACTTTGTAGTAAGCTTTAACTATTTTTATGCGTTCCTTGGTTATTAAACGATTCGTGTTCGTAAATGACAAACCTCCCACTAAACAAATAACATTTCAGATGACAGCTATTTAACAGCTGATAGCTTTGTCAGACCGGTATATTTCGAAAAAAAAACAAAACTATAAACGAAACTATAAAAAATTTTATTTTATATTCAGTTTTTGAGATATTTTATTTGCTTCATTTAGAAGTTTTCAATTAAAAAATACACAAAATTTTTGTACAGCTGAGAAAATTTTTGACAGTTTTGCATCCAAATTTCGTAGAAAGAATTTTGAAGCATTTAAATATTTCTTAATTTAGTTTTAGGTCGTTTTTACCTTTAGAATCGAAAACTACATTACATTTCTATTAATATTCAGATTATGAACTGTGTTTGTTTTTCTAAATAAACATTTTCAGATGAAGCACAAGCAAAATCTTTCATAGTTTCAAAATCTATTGTAGTATCCTTTCGGATCTATGACACAGAAGCAAAATTGGATATAAATTTGATTTGAACATCGGAATAGGAACCAAAACCGCGTGCAGTGTTAATTTGGCTACTAGAAACTGAAACGAATCAATCCGGTTTTCCAGTTTGTTTTAAAATTAACTATCAAAAATCCTTTTACGAATTTATGTACAGAAGTTATTCACATTTGAATGTGTTATGCATTAAAGTAAATTTACTATACGTTTTGTTCATCTGTCAAGCACAAATTAGGTTCTTCATATAATGAGGAGCAAATTAAACTTATCACGACCTGTAAATAAGAGCTAATAAGAGGTTTCACATGTTGTCATTAACTTTTGAACAGGAATACAAAATTAGCCAGAAATTAAATTTACATTATAAAAGCCATAAAGCAGCTGTGGCAGCCACCGAAGGTGTGAAAGACGCATGAGTAATGTTAACTACTGACTAAATAAGACCCAAATTAGATATATTAATTATACACCAAAGGGAAAATTGAAATCGTACACAGAAATAGGGCCTCCGGACTTTGGCGTTCGTTCCCTTACTTCAAGATTTTAAGTTGCTAAAAAGAACAGAATGAATAAATTGCAGTCTAATGAGGAATGCAAATTAACTGGGGGGTTTTCGGAGATATCCTAAAAATATTAATAACTGAGCATAATGAAAGTGACCCTTTTAATTCTCCAAAAGTTTAAGAAAATATAAACGAACACGATTTAGTAGCCTACGAGTGCTTACTAACCTTATATGCTAACTAACCCGAATGCTGCAAGGAAACAGTTTCCAATTAGTATTTCCGTAATGTAAAATTGACTGTCTTCCAAATTAATTGTAGCGGCAGATTCAAAGTGTTGTATTAGGTGCGCAACTAAGTTCTCGCTGTTTTTTTTTTTTTTATAAAAAATCAACTTTATTATGGAAACGTGTTTCCAAATGATTCATTGGAAGTATTGTCCATCACTAGTTGCTACTATTCCCATCTTTCTGGCAAAGCTCGAATTCCTTCACCGTAAAACTGTTCATATTTCGAGGAACTCCACGAATATAGTCATTCTTTGATGTCGTCATATGAGTGGAACTGCTGGTCAGCCAGACCGTGTGCCATTGAACGGAACAAGTGATAATCGGACGGCGCAATATCTGGAGAATATGGTGGATGGGGCAAGGTATCCCATTTTAGATTTACCTGGTAGGTTTTAACAGGTTTGGCCACGTGAGACCGAGCGATGTCATACTGAAGAATCACTTTTTCCCACCTCTCTGCGTATTGTGGGTGTTTCTCCCACAGAGCTCGTCTCAATCGTATTAATTTAAATCGATACTGATTCTCACTGATGGTTCTGTTCGGTTGAAACAGCTTATAATAGATAACACCGATCTATTCCCATCAAATATAGAACATAACCTTCCCAGCGTGAATATTCGGTCGAGGCGATGACGTAGAAGCATGACCGGCTAGCCCCCATGACACTCTTTTGTTTGGATTGCTGTAATGAATCCATTTTTCATCAGCAGTTACAATACGATGACGAAAACCCTTTCTTTTTTGCCGCTGAAGCAGTTGTTCACAGGCGAAAAAACGACGCTCAATGTCCTTTGGCTTCAACTCATACCGAACCCAAGTTCCTTGTATTTGTATCGATTCCAACGCATGCAATCGCTTGGAAATTGCTTGACGGGTAACTTCTAATACTAAAGTGAGCTCTACCTCTGTTTAACACAGATCCCCGTCAAGCAATGCCGTCAATTCAGTGTCTTCGAAGGTTTTTCGTCTTCCTTCACGCAAACGGTCGTTAACATCAAAATCACCGTCTCTAAAGCGACTAAAGGAACTAATCTCGATACGTTGTTTCACTTAAAGCAGCATCTCCGTTAATATTTTGAAGCTCTCGGTGAGCTTCAGCCGTCGTTTTCTTCAATGGAAGGAAGAAAATCAATACTTCCTGCATATGACGATTATTTGGCACAAAATTATTCATATTCACACAACCAAAACAATATGACATCAAGAAAAAATCACTATTGTGTCGAGGCGGTATGTTACCCATATGCCTAAGCTCGGCTAATGACGTTTAGGTTATAGCAGAATCGATTATCACTTACACCAGGGGCCAACTACTGTCACACAGCAGGGTGGGTAGGCGGGTGTTTCCTAGGAAGCTTTGTACCGCTTACACCTAAAACGCAGGCCTCTCTACCTGATCCTGTAATTAAGCAGGCAAAGGGTATGATACTTGCGTACAAAAACAAAGTAGTGTTTCTTTGTGCCAGGCGCCCTAGGAAAAGGTGGATTACGTCTTGGGATTCACCTATAATATGATATCAAACTGATCTTGGAACTCGTTTTTCGAAAACCAAGTAAAGGGGATAGTCATAGTTAAACAAGACACATCCTGGCAACAGGTGCGGACATAGAGAAGCCATCGGGAGGTATCAGAAGATTTATCTTTTCCGTAAATATAGTTGTATGACCAGAGAGATCTGGTTAATGAACTATGATAGGAGCATGGTGTGCTTTGCTGTGCTGATATTCTCTCCTCGGACATTGAAAATCTATGCCGTAGATTATGGATTACCAGTTCCATGCGAGATATGATTAAGCAAAACTGGAGTAGCTTGTCTGCGAAACCCAGACCAGAGGGTTCTTCTCTTCTGGTAGCACGGGGACCAGGGGCCCAAGGAACATTGTTCCTTCCTGGTCAATGGTGTTGGACCCCTAGTGGGAGCATCGTGCTGGCTGTGGTTGCCCGAACAAGTGTTTTCAGTGCTTTTGCTTTGATTCATTTGCATTGGTGAAGGAAGGCATTAGCTTGGAAAACATTGTTCATGTCTATCCGAGGTCTTCCTAGATTACCTCAACTCCTACCCTGGAGGTAGCTCACTTCATACCAAGTGACTACAGTGGTACTTTGGCCGAGTGAGGTAGTGGGACCTGAGGAAACTTTTCCAAGGGACCTACTTCCAATCTCTGGTAGTTTGGCTAATCCTTCGGGATTAGTTTGAGTACCCCAAAGGGGCGCTTGCTGTCGCTCGAAGAAAGAAAGAACACATAACCAAGAAAGAAAAGCATATGATTAGAAAACAGCACCTGTGTGGTGGCACACCATGGGTAAGGCTTTCACAGCGAGATTCATGTAAAACCTTCACATCAGTTGTCACACAGCAGGAATTTAGCTGCGCACCTAATAATATCAAATCCTATTAAAAACACCTTTGAGAAAATATGCACTTTTCATCACTTTCCTATCATTTTGATTTTACATTCTGTCAAAAAATTACACGAAATTAATCATTTAAAAAGCCCACTTAAAATGATTGCTAAAATTTCGTTCTGCCCTGAAGTTGGCAAAACCATCCTGGATACTGACGCAGTGTTCGGTTTTGTTAATTTATTTCAACTGCATTTTTCAGATTTAACAATGGAAAAAGTTATTCAACTAAGAATTTGCTCCATATTTTATGTTGCAAATAGAATTTCTTGTGCCGAATCACTGAAAATGTGATAGAAGGATTACGGCAAATCGACGATACCAAAAACACGTGCATATTATTGCTACGGTGCATTCAAACGGGATTGAGATGTGGTGGAAGATTGCCCTCGCCATAGTTGTTCATCAACATCTTCAACTGAAAGTTAGGAAATGAAAAAAGGCAAAAAGAAGGAAATGAATTAAAGCTCGAATAGCTCCATCACAGAACTTATTCGCCAGATTTAGGGCCCTCCAAACTCGAAAAAATGTCTTGGTGATAAAAGATTCGCCAACAATGAAGAGGTGGAATCTGCGGTTGATAACTATTTTAAGGAGTTTGATAGATCTTGCTATAAACAGTGTATAGAAGCTACTGAATATGTAGAAAAATAATGAAAATGTTTCCCAACATTTTTTAAATCTTCTTTGTTAGGTCGGCTAGTTTTGGGACGGCCCTCGTATACAGTGATCCAAGTAAAATTTTACAGTTTATGACTGAACTAGTAAATAACGCCATACTTTAGCTATGTTTCCTCACATTTATCATACGTGAGCCGCCAAACAGTATTACATCGATTATTATAAAATTTCTTTCAACCAGATCTCTAAGACAGAGAAAATAGGCCAAGTTAAAAATTGTAATCTCTTTGCAATTTGTTTATATTTTGATTCTTTCTTTTGAAAGACTACATTAATCTCCAATCCTACCCAAATATTTACACTGTTACCATCAATCACGTGCTTTGGGTTCATTTAACTTTATAAACGAAAGTAATTTATTACGTGTGAATTTTGTTTCAACATTTTGATATATTAAAGCTTCAGAAGTATACTAGCAATAATTTTTAGCTATATATGAACGTAGATGTTAAAGCAACTGATTTTGTCTTCAGCAAATGTATAGTTCAATTATAATTATTCTGACTAAATTTTAAAATTGTTCATCAATCATCTCGCAGAAAATTTTGATAACATTTCAGATTATCTAAAATATGGCTTAAGAGCTAACACTTCTCTTGCACATTGAGGTTATTCAACTCTGTAAGTTGAAATTTCAAGCAATTTTGCTTTAGTGTATCGGCATGTTAAGTTATAAGGTAAGACAATAATTCGTTTTCTATAAAGTTAATTTCGAAATGAAGGTGAAATATTCTTACAGCCTGTTTCCATAAAAGATTCAAAACGATAGACGAACGTATCGTTTATGAACGACAGCGTTATTAACAGGGTTTTCATAAAATGCGTGTGAATTTTAGACAACTACTAAAGTTTTGAAAAAACAATGTTAGTGTTATATATTGGCTTACACAAAAGGATAGGTTTTATTGTAACCCTAATCTATTAATATAAAAGTTCTTCAAAATAAAAATACATTGGAAATACAAAGACGGACACAAGTAATTGTTCCTATCGTTTTTTGGAAACATTTTTGAATTTTTAGAATTCTTATCAGTTATAATTTTCATTTAAGATATTGGCCATAATTTGCAATACCAAGTGCGTATATGATATTTTATATCGCAGCTAAAACATCTTCTGCCGAATACATATAAAATATAGCAAGAATTATAAAACCGAACGTGGTGCGGTGGTTAGTATAAGCGACTATCGTTCACATAATAGCGGGTTCAATCCCCGATACAACCACGTATCATAATTTTATCGGTGGTCAGCTCAATGTGTCTAAAGAGCACTTCAAATAACGGGTTGTTCAGAAAGTTCGTTCGGTTAATTCCTTAGTTCACCATTCGTCACTTCTCGTGATGTAGAGTTCCTTCAAATACTATCATAACTTCCTCCCACCCCTTCTCTAAACTTCTTACTATTGTTTACTTGTGTTCTCGTGTTCTAAAAAAAAGTTCAAAAGATGGAAAAAATGAGCGAAAAAGAGCATATTAGGCCATAATATCGTATTATTTCCGAAAAGGGAAAACGACTGCTGAAGCCAGCAGAAAAAGTCTGTTTGTGAAGAAACGGACCAAATGAAAGAACTTGCCAGAAATGGTTTAAAACGTTTTCTACGGGCAACTTCTCCGTAACGGACGACCAAAAGAAATTTTTTCCGAGGAGGTGAGAGATTTAATTATGGTTAATCTCCATGCAAAAGTCAGGGAAATAGTAGCTAAAATAGTCAAAAAAAAAAAAATCAGTCACAACCGTTTACAGGGTCATAAAGACCTCGGATTTGTGAGCAACCTCCAAGTGTGAGTACCTCACTCTCTCACCAAGGCCAACCGTCTGGATCGCGTTGATGTCTGCGATAACCTAAGGATAAGAAATAACAACACAAAATTTCTATAGAACCACATCACAGGGGATGAAGAATGGATAGTCTACAAAAATGTAACGCGGAAAAGATCATGAGGGAAACCAAATGAACCCCCTCAATCCACCACTAAAGTGGGCCTTCACCCCAGGAAGGTAATGAATGTTGTCGATTTGGTGGGATGTCAAAGGAATAATTTTTTTCAACTTCTCCCAACAAATCAAATAATTAATGCGAACTACTATATCGCACAATTAGATAAATTGGAAGAAAAACGGACGAAGCTCATTAATTTGGGACACGCCAGATTCGATGACAACGCCCAACCTCGGACCCGTCAGAAACAGTTAGACCTTGAGTGGGAAGTTCCATCTCATCCACTGTACTCCTCACATCTCGCTCCGTTCGACTATCACCTATTTCGCAGCCTGAGCAACCACTTGATGAGTTCGAATTTCCATAATGACGAGGAAGTGAAAAATCGAATTGAACTCTTTTTTTCAGAAACACCACGCGAGTTTTATGAGAGAGGAATTAAAAGGAGAATATATTAAAAAGGGGGAGAATGAAATAATTGTTTTTCGTATCTAAATTCATAAATAAATTTAATTAAAAAACCGAGCAAACTTTCCGAACAATTCGATATTAAGTCTATTTAAAGCTTTTCGAACTGTGACTTTAGGGTGAATCTAAATATAGAATGTGTGTAGGCTCACTGAATGTGAGAAGCTCTCCCATATCTCATTCATGAAATGCGGGGAAATTTGTTTTTATAGAAAATAAAAATATATAAAAATATATTTTTCCAACAGATGGATTTAGTAATTTGTGCTACCCGCAATCGAATTACGCTAGATGGCATTAGGAAGATATGATTTCATTTAAAAAAAAAATATTTAGATGAATGCGAATGCTATGCTCTGTATTTGGTGGGACCAAGTCGGTGTTATTTATTACGTGCTGCTGAAACTAAGCGGAACCGTCGCTAGGGATTGGTATCGACTTTAATTATTGCGATTGAGCCAAGCTCTGTACGAGAAACGCCCACAATATGCGGAGAGGCACGAAAAAGAGGTTCTTCAGCATGACAGTGCTCAGCCTCACGTATCCAAGCCCGTTAAAACCTGAGAACTCTGAAATGGAAACTTTTACCCCATCCGCCATATTCTCCAGATATTGCGCCATCCGATTATCACTTGTTCCGCTTGAGGGCACACCGTTTGGCTAACCAGCTATTCACTCATATAATGACAGTTTTATCCTGACGGAATTCGAACTTTGCCAGAAAGATGGGAAAAATAGTAGTTAGCAATGGGAAATACTTTAAATGAATCATTTGTAAACATATTTTCATAAAAAAATTGAATTTTTATAAAAAAAAAACAACACCAAGAACTTAGTTGTGCACCTAATGCAAAGCAGTATATTTCAACCAATTTTGCTATTACACCTTTGAGTTGCTGTGTGAAGGTTTTATGCGCTTTTATTTTACTTTCAAGACAATCCAACATCATATATAATATTTATTTTTAACTATTTCAATAATGTCGTCACACTTTAAAAGCTCTTTGGCCAATAAACCCGTATTTATTGTCTAGGTTTCATTTCGGCTGGATAAATTCCTTACAACAAAATTTCCTTAGCGTCCGGAGTGGAGTGATGATCTCAAAGCAAATGCTGTACAATCAAATCATTCTTTGTCAAATATAAACGAAAAATGTATTTCATTCATCTATGTGAAATGTCGCCATAATAATATATTTTACGAACTTTCAATCACAAATCTTGAATTATTATGCCAATAGATTTTATTGATCAATTCTGGTGTAGAGGTCGATTTAGACATCTACGAACCTCGTCGTCAATGAACTCATATTATACACAATCATTTTCTCTTAAGACAGTGAGAGGTTTGCCCTTTGCCTTCTTCTTTAAAATAAGGTAATTAATAATCGCACGGAATAAATTGGATATTTCTATGAATGTATCGTTTAGAAGCCTATTTGTTTCTTCCGGCTTCCTTGAAAAATAAAAAGTGCTTCTAATTTCACATGGTGGCGTCAAGGACGATTAGTTTTCAACCAGGCATCGAATCAATAAATAATAACTAGAAAACCATCCATCCGTAAACAATTCCTCAACATACGAAAGGAACATGTCAAATTCCGAACAAACATTCGCCCAACGTTTTAGCCATTTAAACACTAAAGATTACATAGCTGTGAGGATACGCAGAAAAATCACTTGTTTATCAGCTTAATGACCTCAGTAAAATGTATAACCTATCGTTTGCATTAATCTTTTGTTCAGCTATGTGTGATTGATAGAGCCATTTAAAAGTATTTTAGTACTGTCGAGATTAAAAACAAATTCGTCTTCTTTAGTTTTTGCTTCATTTCCGTAACAAATTAAGTGAGAACAAGATAATCTCTGGAAAAGATAGAAAATTTGTTGCACATAAAATGTGTGCAAATATACCAGAATTATTGGTAAGTCTATGACAATATTGGCTTAACACATTAGGGTATCGTATTGCTACCCTAGAACCCAGTGAATGGGGTTGGAAACAAAAACACCTCCGATACTCATAAAATTGTATCAAACCAAAGAAAAATATTGTGAGAAGGCTGAATGTGTCTATGTAATGATTAGATTTTTGTGCAGTGAATAGACAATAAATGAATTTATGGAAATAGCAAATACGAGGGAGGTGCAACATCTATCTGTTCTGGTAAGGACAAAAGGCAACCCCTTTAATAAAACAATAAATATAGTAACTGTCGTAAAACATCGGTCGAAAAGTTCACACCAGCTATGAAAACTTAAAAGTAAGCGGAACTGAGGAAAAGTCACACAAGTAAACAACAGATTTGTTTACACCCAAATATAGTGAAATTAACGTATATATTAATATAGAAGGATGTTTGGTTAGATAAATTTCCACCAGTCCTTACGTTTGTCATTGCTTAATTAGGGTTCGATCTAAAATATTTTTAGCTGATAGACATGTACTTTTTTTTTTTTGGCTTAAGTACAAAGCATATCTGATGTTTTACGTTAACAAAAATACAAATATAGTCTGCCCTAACTATACTCGTAAGTAAATCGTATTATTGTGCCCAAAGTGTAACACCAGTTTTCAGTAAAGTTACGCGTGTAAGAGGTGTGTTCAAAACATAAGGTGCATTATAATTTTTTTTCAAAAAATATTTATTTATTCATCAATTTCTATTTTATCTCCTTCATAGTACTCATATATAATACCTCGAAGCAGTTCTGATATGCAGTTTTTGGTATGTCCTTGAGCTCTCTTAGCGATTCGATTTTTATCTCCTCAATCGTCGCAAAACGCCGTCCTTTCACGTGTCTCTTTAATCTTGGGAACAGAAAAAAGTCGCAGGTGGCCAAATCTGGTGAATACGGTGGCTGAGGCATGATAACGGTGTGTTTTTTTTTGGCCAAATAATCTCTCACAATCAAAGATGAGTGAGCAGGTGCATTATCATGATGCAAAAGCCATGAATTTTTTCCACAATTCCGGCCATTTTTTCGTATTGCTTCACTCAAACGGCACATAACTTCAAGGTAATACTCTTTATTTACCGTACGACATTATGGTAAGAACTACTGATGCACTACGCCATGGTAATCGAAGAAAACAGTGAGCAAAACCTTGAAATTTGATTGAATTTGGCGTGCTGTTTTTGGTCTTGGCTCTGCTGGACTCTTCCATTGGGACAATTGGGCTTTGGTTTCGATGTCATAACCATATACCCATGATTTGTCACCAGTTATGACCCTTTTAAGAAAATCTAGATCATCGTTGACGTCATTCAACAATTCCTGTGCGATGCTCATGTCAAGTTGTTTTTGATTAAAATTCAACAATTTTTCATACCCAACATTTTTGAAAAGATTGCATGGCATGAGCCAACCGATATGACGACATCCTTGGCAACTTCTCTAATTGTGATTCGATGATTCTCCCTCCATAGCGATTTTCTTTACTTTCTCAACATTTTCATAGGTTGTCGATGTGCTGGGGCGTCAAGAGCGAGCGTTGTCATCCACATCATCTCGACTTTCTGAACAGGCCTCGTATATCAAATATAAAATAAATTTTTGGTAAGACTAAAGCAGACATTTGTGCCAAATTTAACATAATAAAAATCACCAAAAATCACTGAACTACGAATCGCTTCGAATTTCACAATGTTCGATTTTGTTAAGCGAAGAATTTGCATTAAATTCTATATACGCAATTTTATATATATATATATATATTGTATATATATTGC
>JAHXMU010000124.1:1587358-1610255 GCA_019455685.1 Philornis downsi | reverse complement strand
TCTTGTGTTTCGTTCAGATTATAGCAATGTTACTTTATAGAAAAATTTATCCACTGGCTTCAATTACCGCCATCTTTGTCGTCGCGGTGAATATATCTAGGCTGAGCCGGTTATCGGAGATGTTGTAATGCATTTTGAATTTTTCAACTGTTGAATTATAAAAGTTACCTTCCCACTCTGACATTAAAATTGCACGGTCAGGATAGCGGATGTATGTTCTTTCTCATAAAATGTGTAATCTTTCCAATCGAATTTAATGGAAATATTTTTGGTAGAAAACTGTAAGATGTTACTGCAGCCTTCTCAAACAAGAGGACAAAACAAAGTTATTCGCTTCGACGATCCAATAGTTCAATTATTTTGAACTAGTGCAGATTCAGAGAGGAGAATTGAGTGCAAACTTATGTTACCAAGGGCTAAGCAAGCTATTTAATGCCAATGCTATCTTGCTGTATAAAAATCGGACTGTAGCAGACATTGCTAGTACCTATGGAATGGGTTATGTGATAAGAGGATGAATCAGTGCTGGGAGTCTCCGAGAGAAAAGTGCCCCAGAAAATATGAGGACCTATAGAGGAATGTCGGTATGGCATGTACTATGGGCTCCGGCTCCGGCATGGAAAGTTTTCCACAACGAACTCGATGGACGGCGCAGAACAGGGCGACCAAAATTCCGTTGGAAGGACAAGGTTTTTGAAATACTGTCGAAGCTTGGGTTGACGAATTGGAGGAGAAGCGCAGAAGATCGAAGCGCTTGGAATTATTTTGTACGGGCGGCGTATAATAGTTAAGGATGTCTATTCCAGTCGCCACCTAAAAAGAAGAAGAAGATGAACTTTGGGCCGCATGATGTGGTGAAACATATTGAAATGCAACGATTGCATTGAGTGCCTCTTGTTGTGCGTATGGGCCTAAGTGCTGCAGCACGAAATGTTTTCGACTAGAAAAGCGTGACTGAAACTCCAGTCGAAAGACCAAGGTTTTGAATTACTGTTAAAGTTTGGTGAGCTTGGTATCATTTTCTATGTGTGGCGTACTATAGGCAAGAATGTACATTCTAGTTCTAAGTATGTAAATAAGTATCTGCATACGAGAGCGGTCCCAAAACTAGGCGACCTGACGTGCAGATGGTGCCAATAGTTTGAAAAAGCTTATTTTGATGAAATGTGGCAACCATATAAAACATATGTTTAAGTTTCAAGACGCCACATTGTTTAGTACCTATACGTGGTCCTTCCGCAGTAAACGATTTTAGTGAATTTATAAACGTGGAAAAATGTAGTCACCGTTATGTAATTCAATATTTTCATTTGAAAGGTCTCTATCTAACCAATATTAAAGTCGAGCTACATTCTACTCTAGGGAGTCTGGTCTTTCGTTTACAACTGCAAAATATTGGCTAGCAGACTTTAAACGAGACTGTATGAGCTGCCAAGACTAACACTGTAGTGATCAAACAATTGAGGCGTCCACGTCAGACGCGGTTAAGAAAATCCACAAAATGGTATTGAGTGATCGTCGACTGAAGGTGCGAAAGCTAGCTGAAATGATGGACGTTTGCCGGTAAATCTTACATTGACCGAAGATTTGAAGGTGAGAAAGCAGTGCGCAAAATGGGTGCCGTGCTTGCTTTCAATAGAGAAAAAACAGCATCGTAAAGATGTTTCAGTATAGCAATAAGGCCGAATTGTTGCGTCGATTTATAACCATGGATGAGACATGGGTCCATCACTTCTTACCTGAGACAAAGAAACATTTAAAGCAGTGAACTGGAATGGGAGAATCCTGTCCAAAGAAGAAGAAGGCAAGGTCATGGCTTCTAATTTTTAGGATGTGCATGGGATTATTTTCATTGATTATCTTCGGAAAGTAAAATCCACCAAACGCGTAGCCATCAATGCGAACTTTTTACAGCGTTTAGGTGATGAATTTATGGAAAAAGGCCCACGTTTGGCGAAAAAGAAAGTTTTGTTTCTTCAAGACAATGCTCCAGTTCACATAGGCACTATTGGGATGGCCAAAGTTAATGATTTAAAGTTTGAATTGCTGCATCACGCACCTTATTCGCCAGATTTAGCTCCCTTGGACTATTTTCTATTTTCAAACTTGAGAAAATCACTCGGTGCTGAAATATTTCCCAACAAGGAAGAGGTGAAGTCTGCAGTTGATGACTATTTCATCGAGTTTGACAGTTCCTGTTATAAACATTGTATAGAAGGTATTGAATATTGCTGGAAGTGTATCGAGCTAAAATTAGCTTATGTTGAAAAATAAAGAAAAATTTCCCCAATTGGTTTGTGTGTTCTTTGTAAGTTCGGCTGGTTTTGGGACAGAATCCAGAAATTCTATTTGAAATAATGGTTTTTACAGATTTTGCGGTTAGCATTTTGGGTGCTCCGTTCCTGACTTTTTGTCTTTGCGCTTTCATTGTGATTTTAATATGTTAAAATATTATCTTACCTATCTGTACTTTACGTTGCTGCTTCTTCGACATTACCAGATTTGATTAGAGACTCCGCAGTATTAATGCTTCACTATACTCGTATTATGCCTGATTACAAACTCTTATAATATGATTTGTTCTGTAAGAGCTCGAATTGCATAACTATCACTTTTTGCATCGACGACATAATCAAAGGATGAATAGCTTAGCTTTTCCCACTAAATTGAGAGAAAATTCTGTTTCGATTATTAAATTTCTTCAAATCAGCTCACATAATGGAATGATTGCAATCAAAGCGCAAGGAGTTGCACATTTAAGACCTCGATTATGAAGCTTCCATAAAATATGCGAACTCCTTATCTTTTAAGCAACAACTGTGAAATTTAATTTAAATTCTTTCAGGCAATAAGAAATAACAGATATTCCACCCTCGTTTCAAATTGGCAATTGCGAGTGGTTATTAATGCGACCTCACAAGAATTTATTAAGAACAACGGAAATTTATTGAAAATAATGTAATTTCGTGAACAACCATGGAAAAATGAACATTAGTTTTAACACCAATCCATCCATCTATCTGTTTTTGAGCGGCAGTCACTTTGGACAAGTCCTGTAAAAATTTCTCAAACGAATATTTGAAATATTTAGCCTTTAAACATAGGGTCGCATTCAGTGAGTCTAAAAATAGAATGCTTATCTAACATGAGAAACCCTCCAATATCCCATGCAAGGAACGACAGGCAATTTGTTGTAGTACAAAGAAAGTGTAAATCCGTTAATTTAACAATGAAAAAGAACAATAAAAAATTAAGCATTTATAAAAACAGGATTGAATAGACAAAGAATAGAATACAAAAGGAAACCCCCCATTATTTCATGTAAACGAAAATAAAGGAAATGATCGACCATCTCATCGGCGATAAAAAGTACACTGGCAGAACTGGTGTGGCTTTGTTAACAAGGACATTAATTTCTCTATGACATAATAACAATTTCCGTACAAAATTCGTTGTTACTCTTGAATGTCAACTAGTGGGGTTGGTGTTAAAAATTGTGCCACAACAACATCAATAAAAAGGAGATGATAATACAAAATTGTCAGCATGACAAATTCACATTATCTTCCTATACCAAAGGGGAAAAAGGCATGACTGGACCGATATCCATTTCAATGTTTTTCTTCATAACGCCATGGCAAATGTGATATTGGCATTTGGTTTTTTTTTGTGTTTTCTTAGTCTAAAGCAAGTAAATGTGAAAAAGGACAATAACTTATAAAAGAATTCAAGGTTTTTTGTTTGCAATTTAAAAGATAAAAAAATGAGTTTGCCATTTTAAGGGTGTCACGTTTCAAAGCTATAAATAACATAAAACTGTAGGAAATTAGAGCGTTTGTTAGTTAGCTGCAAACATTTGGCAATATTTTGCAATTAGCTGTAATTTAAAGGAGATTTTGCGATCTGAAAATGTTAACACAATATATGTGAAGCGTAGTGCTAACGGAATGCATAAATTAGCCAAGAAGGATCAAATTTAAATTTAAATTAGCAATTTTAAAAGTAAAATCGATACGATATGAAAGAATTATGGTAGAAGGATATTGAAAACGCATTACGCTGCCTTACAAGCAGCATCAAGACATATTTACTAACCGAAGAGAGACCTTAAGGCTACAGATATATTTTGCAAAAGCCTAAAGGAAATGAATGGCTGCTGGCTAATATTATTAATGTTGAAATTTTTTACTGAGCTATATTATTCAAAAATAAGGTAGGATCTTGTCCTTAAAATGTACCCCACAAAACAAGCTCTGCGAAAACCGTTTAAAACTGGTTAATCTGTTTAAGTCACGTGCTGAAGCATGTCCAACTTATTTTATTTTACTAATAATTTCATATGGAATCTTAAATTCAAAAATAATGTGATTTAAATTTGTTGCAAACTTAAATCTAAAAATTTCTTTATATTTTTGTTTTTGGTTTATTTAAGCTCAAGACCATTTTTGATGATTTCAAGTGATATTTTAGAAAAATAGCAGAATGATGTTCTCATAATGTCAGGCTGTCTGTGAGCACTGTTGGTACTAGTAGCACCTTCAATTGGTAAGCCATTTTTTCAGTTTATTTCATAAATTCGGGAAAGTCTGTGAATTTTGTAATGTGAGAGCTTGGGAGTGTTTTAAAAAAAAGCGATTGAATGGAATGCAGTTAATTCTCAACCGTGGATATTCAACAGCTGACTTTATTCAATTTCTTTAATTATCATCAAACGTATTGTTGAGACAAATTTCTTGTTAATTCGGCTTAAAATATATTTTACAATTTTTTGTTAACTTATGCAAATTATTGACATTATTATTCAATTTTTCTATATTAAAATTAAACAGGTGCAATTCCTGGAATTTCTATAAATTCATCAATAGTGTCGTTTTTAATATAAGTGTGTGTATTTGAGTTTTTATATGTAATTTGTGTTCAGCTGGTTATATAAATTGTATGAGAGAAATATAATCAGCTAAATGTGACATGAATAATTTACCTGTACTTCTTGAGATATGCAAATCTAAGAAAAAATACTTACGAACTATATAAATTTAGTTGTAAATCATGCCTTTAAATTTGACTTTCTATTAAAAAAAAAAAAGAAATAAAATGAAATATGCATACTGTTAATATAAACAGCAGAAACCTAAGAGATGTTACTGCAACCTTCTCAATAATTAGAAAGCTCTCATTAAAAGTATGATCAATGGAAGCGGAATATAAGCAAGATTTTTGTTCCGACTAAATACCAAGTCTACTCAAATTGGGTGCTGCCTCAGCGTTTAGATATTATGCCCTCAATACAACTAATGATGGCAGCCTTGAAATTAAGTGAGAGTATTGCTTGTAAATTAATATCAGAAAAGCTTTGCTCACAAATAGATCTAACAGAGTGTTAGCAAAAACTCCGACTTTGAGGGCGGTCCCAAAACTAGCTGACCTGGCGTATTGATGGTGCCAGTAGTCTAAAAAACTTAAACTAGCCGACCTCACGAAGAAGACACAAAAAAATTCACAACAGTTTTCTTTATTTTTTCAGCGATATTCAATAGCTTCTATACCCGGTTGGTAGTAAGAACTGCCAAGCTCCTTAACATAGCCCATCAGCCTCAGACTCTACCTCCTCATTGTTGGCGAATCTTTTATCACCGAGCCATTTTTTCAGAATTAGAAATAAAAAAACAGTCCGAGGGAGTTAAATCTGACCGATTAGGTGCGTGATGAAGCAGTTCAAATTTTAACTCAATAGTTCTGACCATCACAATGGTGGATGTGTGAACTGGAGCATTGTCTTCATGAAACAACACTTTCCTTTTTGCCAAACTTTAACCTTTTTCCATAATTATATCTCCTAAACGCTGCTATAAATTAGATTAATATGTGCCGTTGATGGTTTTTCCTTTCTGAAGATAATCAATGAAACAAACAGACGCTATGACCTTGTCTGCAGATGGAACCATATTCGCCTTCTTTGGACACGATTCTTCAATTCCAGTCCATTGTTTCGACTGTTCCTTTGTCTCAGTAGTGTGAAGTGGTGGTTATAAATCCATGCAAAAGTTCGCCTTTGTTGCGGTGAAACATCACCAAGCCCTCTGCTGAAACATCTTTGCGACGCTGTTTTTGCTCTATTGACAGCAAGCGCGGCACCCATATATAGGTACAATGTTTGAGTATAGTACTTTTTGAAATGCCTATCATATCGGCTAACTTACGCAGATAACACGGAGATAACAGCAAGAATTGTTGATTCAGCAGATCGATTATGATGACCATAAAATAGCCGTCTCAAACGATGCACATTTGTCACAGAGCACGAATTTTGATAATAAATTTCAACGATTTGCAATCGTTGCTCGTTTGTTAGTCTTTCCATGATGAAATGTCAGAGTATACTGTACACTTTTCACTTTGACAGATGACGTTTGGACGCCATTACCAACCAGTGCTGCTTACCTGAAAAGCTAAAATCTTAAAAAATCGCTCTATATTTTGTGGATTTTTGTAACAATGTCTTTTTCTGGCATAGACAACTCAAGTGGTCGGCCACTACGGTGTTCATCATGGCAGCTCATACGGCCTCGTTTGGACTCTGCTATCCAACATTTTACAGTCCTCAACGAAGAAGCAGACTCCCATAGAGTAAAATCCAGCTCGGCTTTAATATTGGTTGGATAGAGATTTTTCAAATGGAAATATTGAAACAGTAGCCAATTTTGTTTTTTGTTCTGAGATCATTTACTTTCGAAGGCTCAAATAAAAATAGGCTTACTAAACAAATACTAAACTTAAAACATATGCTTTATAAGGTTGCCACTTTTCATCAAAAAATTTTTTTTCTAACTACTGGCTTCATCTGCTCGTATACGTCAGGTCTTCTAGTTTTGGGACCGCCTTTGTACTTAGGGAAAAGAGCCGAAAAGAATCTAAAAAATTTGTGAAATAAGCCAGAAAAAAACTTAAAGTTAAACTCAAATTTTTCCCACTAAACAGGTTGAAAAGAGTAAATCTAGTAGCTAAAAAAAATCTAAATTGTCGACACTGATAACAACATAATCATGGACAGCATTCACATGAAATAATATTTAAAAAGCGAATAGCAACCAATTCAATACTAATGACTTAATTCTACTTAAAATCGGCTTTTGCCGATTAATGAGTCATTCGTTATTTATTTTTGACTGGCAAGTAAACGTGAATGATAAAGAATTTCGTCCGAATGTGGACTTGCAATTACTCCCAAAGGTTATTTATCAACTTGCACTGAAATAAAAAGTTCTGAGATTTATGACTTTTTGAGATGCCCGTTGGCAGAAAAGCAAGACACTAGATGAACGATTACATTATTTCAGATAATCACGTATTTTTCTCATTTTTCATATGTTTTTCCATTTTTTTCTTAACTACAAAACATTCTTCTGCCAAAGCACCAACTCTTATAAGATCACAAAAGTAATTTCCGTCATAAATCATCAAAAGTTAACACCAAAATGTAATTTGTTACTGACCACAACATGGTCATACTTAGTCTCAGATCTCAGTTCTCTAGGTCTATATTTGTCTGCACAAATGCATAAATGATTTATAGACTTTTTTGCATACCCACTAATTCCACCTTGCTTGGAACACTCAATAATTCGGCCATGCTAAGTTTTCGCAATAAAAAGCCCCAATTTATTTATGTCCCGCCGTTTGCTTGCCGATACAAACCACCGTATTTTCTTTGACAGAGAAGAAAATATATATTATTGGTTATCATCCTGCCAGACTGATTAATGTATGTTAACCTCAGTGGACCAATGTATTCTAATTAAAGCAGACAAGATAAGTAATGAAATATTAGTATTTTTAAAGCACAGGGAATTGGCAGACTGATTAATATTTTCATATATTTTAAGCTACGGCATAAAATGTGATATTCATAAATGGTCCTTTCCAAGTTATTGACATACTCTGTTGTTTAAATAGAACAAAATTGTAATGAAAGAAGAAACTAAACAGTTACAACAAATTTACTCTTAAATTGCTATGATAATAGAAAAGGTTTGTTAAATTTGTCAAACTCAGCAAAACAGCTTTAAACTCCGCATCCCCATATTCTACAGTTGTAAACGAAAAAGCAGACTCCCCCAGAGAAGAATATAGCTCGGCTTTAATATTGGTTGCACTGAGACTTTTCAAATGGAAATATTGAATTACAAATCGGTGACCAATTTCTCCCCTATTTACAAATTCATTAAGATCGTTTACTTTTGATGGCTCAAATAAAAGTACTAAACAATGTGGCGTCTCGAAACTTAAAATATTTGATTCATTAGGTTGGCATTTTTTATCAAAATAAGTTGTTTGAAACTGCTGGCACCATCTATACGTCAGGTCGGCTATTTTTGGAACCACTCTTGTATTGTAATTGAAGCTCACAAAACAAATAATGATATATTAGTATTTTCAAAACTCAAGGAATTGGCTGGCTGATTAATACGATATTTTCACATATTTTAAGCCACAGCATAAAATACGATTTACATAAATTGTCTTTTCCAAGTTGTTGTCACACTCTGTTGTTTAACCAAAAAAAAATTGTTATGAAAGAAAAAACTACACAGTTACAAAAAATCTTCTCTTAAATTGCTATGACAATGGAAAAAGTTTCTTAAATTCGTCAAAGCTGTTCCTAGCAAATACTCAGCGAAACAAGTTTCGCTGTTCATAGTGTTTCTTTTCCAACAAATGCTTAAAGCGTTATCCATCAGACGACATTGAAGGACGACACAACTTGATTTATTGTACATGGCAACGTTTTAAAGAGATACATAATTAAGCTCGTTTAAGTGGTCACAGCCATTAGTTGCTACGCCATTTGTGCAATTTTTCAGCATCCTTGTAGTCAGTTAGCCATAAAACTGCTTCTATCACTCAGGAAATTGATATTATTCTAAACGTACGTCGTCGCTTTTTGCCTTGAAAGTTTTTGGCAATCACTGACTGTGAAGTTGTCCTTTGGGCTGTATATCGTGTGCTGGAAATCTGAAGTATTATTTATGTGTATTTATCTGTTACAAACGTGAGACGTTATGACTTGTTTTGAGTGACAAATATCGTCTACATATTTTATGCCTATATTAAAGTGTCCTCTATATGAATATTTATTTTGTATTTTTTTTTTTTTTTGTTTACAGACATTTGCTCAACTAAGTTCTCGCTGTTTTTTTTACTTACTTTATTATGAAAATATGTTTACAAATTATTGCCCATGACTAACTACTTTTCCCATCGTTCTGGCAAAGCTTGAATTTGGTCACGGTAAAACTGTTCATCTTTTAAGGCTATGCACGAATCTAGACATTCCTTCATGTCGTCGTATGAGTGGAACTGCTGGTCGACCAGACCGTGTACCATCGAATGGAACAAGTGATAATCGATCGGCGCAATATCTGGATAATGTGGTGGATGCGATGACTTCCCATTTCAGCATTTCAGCTTGCCCACGTGAGGTCGAGCGTTGTCATGCTGAAAAATCACTTCTTCGTGCCGCTCTGCGCATTGTAGGTTTTTTTCGCGTAGAGCTGGGCTCAATCGCATTAATTGAAGTCGATGCCGATCTCCAGTGGTGGTTTCGCTTGATTCCAACAGCACGTATTAAATAACATTGACCTGGTACCACCAAAAACAAAGCATAACCTTCGCAGCGTGAATATTCGGCTGAGTCAAGGACATAGAAGAATGACCGGGCAACCATCATGACTTTCTTTTCTTTGGATTGCTATAATGAATCTATTTTTCATCAGCCGTTACAGTACGATGAAGAAACCCCTTAATTTTTTGTCAGTGAAGCAGTTGTTCACAGACGAAAAAACGACGCTCAACGTTCCTTGGCTTCAACTTATAAGAAACCCAAATTCATTGCTTTTGAATCATTCTCAACGTACGCAATCGCTTGGAAATGGCTTGGCGGGTAACTTCTAATAATGAAGCAAGATCTACCTGCGTTTGACACGGACTTCCATCAAACAATGCCGTCAATTCAGTGTCTTCGAAGGCTTTTCGTCGTCAATATTAAAATAACCACCTTTAAAGCAACGGAACTAATCTCTATACGTTGTTTTACTTAAAACAGCATCTACGCAAACATTTTAAAACTCTCGATGAGCTTCAGCCGCCGTTTTCTTCGACTGAAAGAAGAAAGTCAATACTTCTCGCATATGGCGATTATTTGGCATAAAATCAGACATATTCACACAACCAAAAGAATGTGACATCAAAAGAAAATCGCTAATGTATCGAGGCGGTATGTTTACCATATGCCTAAGCTTAGCTCATAACGTTTAGGTTATGTCAGAATCAACTGGCACTTACAGCTGGCACCATCTATTGGCAATCAGCAGGAACTTAGTTGCGCACCAATTATATGTAATCAAACAATAAAATTTTAATTGAATTTGAAGAGGAAGATTAAGGGACATTGAAATTTTTGGCTGGGAATGCGAGAAAAGAGAAAATATTCTCAAAGAATTAAAAGCAAATTCACATTTTTATATGACACCTATATGAAGTTTAATACATTATCCAATAGCCAGCAAAACTTAGAACAACACGATTTTTACTTTCCAAATAAAAAAACAAAGTGGCTAAAATACAAAATATATATAAGCACACACCTGCCGCAAAATATTTCAATAAAAACCGAAAATGAAATTGATTTGGCTGTAAATCATCTAACAACTATACTGACAGATGCTGCCAGATTATCAACACCCATGGCACCACTGCGGGTAAAAAGACCTAGTATGGTAGCAAGAAATACTCAATTTCTATTATGAGAAACAAGAAATTTACGGCGTCAATGGCAGGAGTTTCGTTCCCCCGTTTTAAAGGCGAAATTAAAACTATGCCAGAAATTAAAACTATGCTAGCCACTTAAAAAAAGATTTCGTACCAAACCAAACTGACTCTAGTATAACGCCAACTGTTGTCCATGAACTCGTTTTAGACCCAATAAAAATTCGTTTACCTGCGCTGAGAGCAGTTATCAGTGATCTGAACCCAAAAAAGGCTCCCGGTTGTGACAAAATCACCAACACTATGCTAATCAACCTTCCAAATTCGGCATTAAGAACTATTATGTTTGTTTTTAATTCTATGCTAAGGATTGGTTACTTCCCATCATCATGGAAGAAATCTGAAATAGTTATGATCCCCAAGCCCGGTAAAGATATAACGCAGGTATCATCGTATCGTCCGATCAGCTTGTTGCCCGTTCTGTCAAAAGTATTTGAAAGATTGATTTTGCGGTCGTTAGAGGCATTTATTGACTCAACAAACCTAATTCCAAACCACCAATTTGGGTTTAGAAAACAACACAGCACCACCGAACAAGTTCATAGAATCACAAACTCAATTCGCGCTACTTTTGAAAGTAAGCAATACTGCTCTGCACTTTTCATCGACATATCGCAAGCCTTCGACAAAGTCTGGCACAATGGACTATTATATAAAATTTCAACACTACTTCCCACTAACGTACACAAATTCCTCACGTCATATTTAGAAAATAGATCTTTTGTAGTGAGATCAAAAAGTACTTACTCCTCAATGAAACCAATTTCAGCTGGTGTCCCACAGGGGAGTATACTCGGACCATTTCTTGACTTATTGTACACTGCTGATTTGCCTACAAGCCCGTTTACACACACATCCACTTTTGCGGATGATACAGCGTTTTTAAGTGTACATAAAGACCCAGAAGTTGCATCACAACAACTTCAATTTCACGTTATTGACGTGGAAAATTGGCTACATAAGTGGAAAATAAATGTTAATGCTGCAAAGAGCGTTCACATAACCTTTACGCTATGACAGAAAAATTGTCCACCCATTACAATAAATGGAACAACAATCCCAGAGCAGAGCCAAGTAAGGTACTTGGGAATTCATCTTGACCGACGTCTCATGTGGGTTCACCATATTGCAGCTAAAGTCACACAGTTGAAAATTAAAACCACTCAGCTTAACTGGCTTATTGGGCCACACTCCTCGTTAGACTTAGACCTGAAAGTACTTTTGTATAAAGCAGTTTTAAAACCAATATGGTCGTACGGGACCAGCTTAGGGGATCCGCTTCTGCATCCAATATTGAAAAGTTACAAAGAAGACAGTCAAAAGTTTTAAGAATGATCACGTGCGCTCCTTGGTATGCATATAAAAAATAATAACATCCACAAAGACCTCAACATTCCCACCATCCGAGAAGAGATAGAATCATGCATAAACTACATTGATAAAATTACTGATCATCCCAATCCATATGCGAGAGACCTGCTTTTGTTTGAGGGTCATAAGTACCTCAAAAGATTGCAAACTCTAGATTTGGCTATATGAGTGTTTTTCGAACTAAAAGCTGAGTATTGCAGTGGCAGTACCAACATTAATATCTTTAGTTTAAGATTTAAATACTTATTGTGAATGTCGAAAAGACAGATTCAATAATAAAACTAATATTAAAAAAAATGAAGTTTAGTACACGGATTATTTACAGTAAAATCTTCTCCTTTTTTCGGTTTTTTTTTCGTATAAACCATCAATAGGTATGTGGAAAGTAAACTGTCATCTACACTGCGATTGAAATGCTAGCTTCAAACAAAATCCATCACTGTTCATATGCATCTACTTCAGATTACGTCTTCTAAGTTCTGCTACATGATGGTATATGGAATGTCAGCTATATTTTTCATTATATATTGGTAATATTGTAACAGACATCTGTGCCAAATTTCATATCATAAATGTCTTTAATTTTTGGGCTAAACTTGATTTTACATGACACAAAAAGTGGTTTTGACGATTTTTACAGTGTGTGATCTCGATGAACTAAGAAATTGCATGACATTTTGTTTAAGAAATGTTGTTTAAGAAAGCTGCTGAAAGCTTACGTTGAACAAACACCCTAGAACAGAAATGTTTACAAGTTTACAGTATACTCTGCCATTTCATCATGGAAAGACTAACAAACGAGCAACGATTGCAAATCGTTGAAATTTATTATCAAAATTCGTGCTCTGTGACAAATGTGCATCATTTGATGCGCACATTTTATGGTCGTCATAATCGATCTGCTGAATCAACAATTCGTGCTTTTATCTCCAAATTTCGCACAAAATTTACCTTGTTGGACATAAAACCATCGACTTGCATGCGTAGAATGTGTACCAAAGAAAATATTGCAGCCGTAGCGACCAGTGTTAATGATGATCGTGAAATGTCAATTCGCCATCGTTCTCAGCGATTCGGCTTGTGTTACTTCTGGATGGACATTTGAGACGGAGCCGCGGACAACATTTACATGAAATTATTAATCTACGGTTAAAAGATCACAGTATATATTCATCTTTTTTCATTTTATGAAAAATGCAATTTGATTTTATACAACTAATTAGTTTTGAAGATGATGGACTATAAATGACCCATGCTTAATTAAACATATGTGGCAGAAGATCAAAACATTATTCATTGCGTCCTGAGGGGTTGAAATCGGGATCGCCTCAATTATTCTTTCAATGCACTGCTTCAATTCAGTCAAATTCCTTGGTTTAGTTTTGTACACCTCCCTTTTGATATAACCCCATAACAAAAAGTCTGGTGCAGCCAAACGGAAAGTGGGACTTCTGGATATTAAGATGTTTGGAAATTTGCATTGGAGATGCGCAATAACCGGTGTGGCTGTCTATGCAGTTGCTTCATCTTGCTGGAACCAAATTCTACTGAAACAGTTCTGGTTAAACAACAAAAACTCCTTCAATATCTTTAAATAACAGTTACTGTTACGCCGAAGCATAATTCCTGTGCCACCTTGTATAAGCATGCAAAAATTGCCGGTTTTCTTATAATCGGTTTTATATCAAGCCGATTTTGACTGGTAAACTAGAGGCTATTTCTGTTGAAGTAAGAATAAAAAACAACGCGAATACAGCTGACTATTTTCGTATTAGGTTTTATTCACGTAGTTTTAGAAGGGCGGAAAAATAGAGACTAAGACAAAAAAAATGCAAATGAATTTTTGGATTGCATATTCAAGGTTGCTTAAAGAAGGGTTGCCAAATATAATTCATTGATTGTATTGCCACACTTTCAACAATTTCTAACCGATTTCAGCCGATAAGATCGGCAGCGTTCAGCTGGTCCCAAAACAGGTCGGCGCAGGCGAGTCTACTGTTTTGAACGGTCGACTTAGAACTCTAACTGTGGGTCCATTTTATATGGAAGGACAAAAACTACAACCTTCCAACGTAAGCAAAAGTGTTTCGATTACCACAGAGAGGATTTTCAACTCCCATAAATCCATTTTCAAAGATTAATTTTCCATTGTGTTGTTTAACACAAATATTCATATACAAAGAATAGCTCTGATAGTCTGAGTTTCCTCTCCTACCTAATGGAAAATACATCATCTGAAAAAGAAGAGCGAAATGACATGGCCAAAAATCATTTCAATTTCGAAGAGTCAACAACACTGAGTTATGTGGAAGATGTCAATATTCGTAGACACTCAATTTATCTTTCTTTCATTTCCAATTCATATTCCATGAGTTGACCCCTTTGCGATGTTAATTTTGTAGTCTTTTGGCACTATTCGGTATTCAATTTATGTTTGAGTTTCCTTTTACTTTTTCATCGTTTAAGAATACCACAAATATTTATTGAACATTGAAAATTACAAAGAAAACGCTTTCTAGTGCACACTAACCACACCGCACTCTCCAACTAAATGCCTGGCATTTAGTATTGTGAATGCAGTTAGCTGTGAAGGCCAAAATCCATTTTAATTAAATTTTTTGTGCCAGCCAGAAAAAAAAATGGAAAAACAAAAATGAAATGAGCAGCATCAGTAAAATGGTAGCATCTTCATCTATGGCAGCATGTCCGCCGGAGGGCTAATAACGATGTTCACGCCATTGCAAAACTATGAAAAAAAAATTGTTCAAAATTCCACCAACAAAAATGGCCATCTTTTTTTGCCATAAATCAAATGAACACCAAGTGAAAGTCAATACAATATGAAAGGGAGAAATTTATTGGTTACAAATATAGAAACATGAACAGCTTTATACATATCAATGAAGGAAAGAGCCAATATAACAATATTTTCGACATCGATATGAAAGTGGACGTGTAAATTAAATTGGGTAAAATCCTACAGTTCAAGGCTATAACAAAACTGGCGTATCTAAACGATTAATAGAGTTATTCGATCAATCGAAATAAATATTTGAACAAATTGAAATGTCACCACCTTCTTCAATAATGTGTCATAATGTGACTAACTCAATAATGTGATCTGAATTAATCGCAAAGTTATGTAAATTAAGTATGAGAAGACTGATGAATGTTTCTGCTTTAAGAAGTTTCAATTTCTAGATTGTAATCACCGCATAAGAAAAATCACGTAAGGTAAGGTTAGGAGACTTTGGGGGCCAGTGGAATAAAAAGATTCTTGAAATCATCTTATTTTGGTATTTTTTGTTGCATTTCTTCTAGGGTAGTGTGATATCTCGCAGGAATCGCGCTCAAAATTGATAGGGATTGTTTCTCGGCGTGCATACAAAAAGGAAAACTTTAAACACCGACCGAGATCTTGCTGTAAAGACAAACCTATTATAGTGAACGCGCCATACTTTTGATTAGGACAGTGAGACATGCGCCATAATCTTCTTGAAATCACACTCAGAAGTGATAGAGAATCTCTTGTGGGAAGAAAAACTTTCAACGCCGACCGAGCTCTCGTTGTAAAGACATACATATTTTACTGAATGCCAATAACATGTAGAGTGAATGCACCATCCCTTTCCTTTTGAAATAATTTTGAAAATTCCATTGATGGTGAAGTCCATAACAAAGGAAGATCGAAAAATGATATGATTGCTAAAAAAGGGGTGTTAACTTCCATTTCTGAACAGTGAATATTTAAAAATTTTGTACATTTCTCATCTTATTTGGCAAAACTAAACCCGTTACTCCATTCCTAGTAATCAGAAATACTGATCAGAAATCGTCCTTTTCTTAGGTGGCAACTAGAATAGACATACTTATTTATTATTCCAAGCGCTTCGACCTTCTGCGCTTCTCCTCCGATTCGTCACACCAAGTTTCGATAATATTTCAAAAGCCTTGTCCTTCCAACGGAGTTTTGGTCGCCCTCTTCTGCGCCGTCCATCGATTTCGTTGTCGAAAACTTTCCGTGCCGGAGCATTTGTGTCCGTTCGTACAACATGACCCAGCCTACGCAATCGCTATGTATTAAAGCGTTTGAAAACGTCGATGTCATACAGCTAATTGATTATGCGACGCCGATACTCTCCGTTAACGATTCTGGGTCCATATATTTTCTGGAGTATTTTCGTCTCGAAAACTACCAGTACTGATTCATCCACATGCGTCATTGCCCAGGATTCTGCGCCATATAACGACAAGTAGAACCAACGTCTGGTACAGTCGGATTTTTGTTTGCCGAAAGAGGGCTTTATAATTGAATCGCTTGCTTAGCTCATAGTAAAATTTGTTAGCAAGCAATACTCCGCTCTTTATCTACAAGCTGACATCATTCGTTTTGTCTACAGCGCAACAGAGGTAGATGAATTCTTTCACCACTTATGGTTGTCAACGTTCACACAGTATCAGAAATACCTATTCCACAAATCTGTGCCAGTGCACGAGGGCGGTTCCAAAACTAGCCGATCTGATATCTCTGATATCGTATACTTTTGATGGCTCAAATAAAAATACTAAGCAACGTGGCGCCTTAAAACTTAGAACATATGTGTTATAAGGTTGCCACTTTTCACCAAAATAATTTTTTTAAGCTACTGTCACCATCTGCAGGTCGGTTAGTTTTGGGATCACCCAAGTAATTTCATTGCTGATTATGCAAATTTTCACCACTTTGCTCCCAAAATTATGGCGAATTTCTGCTTGCACGGATGCACTTCCTTTACTGAATAATTATCGATAGATTGTGTATGAAAATATGAGGACACTGAAGCCACAAATCACGGTGGAGAGAATATAAGTTTCGAATTTTTGGAGTCCTTCTATTAGACCTGGTCTGCGTCTTTAACAAAAATTATTTTTAATTATTTTAGGCAAATATGCATATACATATATAAATGTTCAATGCTTCAAAATCTTGTCAATCTGATAGTTTTGTTTTAAAAATGGTGACCCAAATCAGTAGGAAAGGAAAAATGCCACCTTTGAGTGCAATAAATGCTTATAATTTTCGGCTCCTTCCTTCCAATAACTTGATTCTTATATATAAAAACCATTTTACTACTTTTTTGTTTCAAAACTAATGGCATAAAATATTAGAAAAATAAAACAAGATCATTAAATTTTTAAGTTTTTGATTGTTCCACCCAACAATGGAAAATTTTGCCACTCTACAGCTAAAAATTTAATTTCGGTCACATAAAAACGGTGTTTTTGTAATACTTTTTAATTTTAAAATAAATTTGCTAGCCAGAAAAATGTATGAATTTTAACTCCTTTATAACTCTACTTCTCGCTCTGTCGAGCTTTGAAAAATTTGTGGCTTTTCATTATTTTTGTTGAAGCTAGATGGATGGCTAGCATACGCGTCTTACACGACCGTGGGTTCAATTCCTGATGCAGCCATCTACTATTGATTGAGCGGCGGTCGACTCGTTGTTTTTGACGAACACTTCGAGTATTCGATTAATCGACAAATCTAGTAGATGCTTCTCAAACTATGATGTTAAGGATTGTCGTTAAACTACACGTCCCGTTGAGTGAGTCTAAAAATAGAATGCCTGTAAGTTCACTGAATGTGAGAAGTTCTCCACGGGCTACAGGGGAATTTGTTTATTTTATTTAATTTGAGAATTGTATTTTAATAAAATAATATTTTAATAAAACAGCTTACATTTTTGACTGCAAAAAGAAATTTTGATTTTTGGGAAAAATATGAATTTTTAGAAAATTTTTTTATACCACCATCAAAATCCATTTTAATGTTCGACTATTTCTGCTTAAAATCCCTAAATCTAGTGCATTCTGGTGATCCCAAAATAAATTAAATCCATCAAAAACCCTTTCTACAACCTGCAGCTACTCTGACATCCTGTTTGCATAAAACGTTTAAAACAGTGGATGAACGAACAGTCTATGAAGGTATTGTTAAAGGGGGTTCTTCTTATAAAACATATAAAAGTTTTAATTAATTATCAAAAATTCCAAGAAAATAATATTGCCACTGGATTTTTTTTTAAACATTTCCTATTTTTGCCTCTAAAAAAAAAATAATTTTTTGGTAACCTAATTGAAAAAAAAAAACAAATAAATAAATAAATAAATAAATAAAATAATAATAAAAGCTGTTCAAACAGAAAATGTATTCGAATGACAAAGGAATACTAACAGTTGTTCGTTAGTTTTCGGAAGCATTTGTGTGATCCGTTTTATGAAAACAGGCTGTAAACACTTAATAAAAAAAGGAAATTTAAGCAAAATTTATTGTATCATTTCAGATTCGATTTTCGTCCCTAGGATGAAACATTTTAAGCTTTGGAGAATTTCTGTTGTTCGCGACAACAATGTAATTGTGGTACCAGAATATTATTGGAATATTGTTGTTGATTTAGAAAGCCGCCCTAAATACTTAGTTAAGATCCCCACTATCCTATACTGACCATTAGAGAGACCCAGCAATATCCTCGTTAACAAAGTATTACAAAACATTTATTAGTTCATATGAGACTTCAAATAAGGGGCAGTAAATGCATTCTTTATTGTCTTTACATTATGTTGTCATTATTACTGCCATTACTTTCGTTATTTAGTAACAATATTAATTTTTATTGCCTTTCGGTGTCTGATATTAGGTTGTTAACTTTTTTTCTTTCTGTGGCCACAAGACAGCCGGGACAAAATTTGCCTTTAATGGTGTAAATAATAAAATTTTATCATATTGAGAATTTTCCTTGGTGACAAACACATTTTACCGTTGAAGGATGTTAGGACTGCATGTAACGCGGTAATTGTCACTCTTCACTTGATTTTGACAAAGCAATTTTTGTTCGGTTACATGGCCGGTCGCTGTACCTCCAACATGGCGTTAGAGTGATAATGGCTCTATTGTGGTCTTATTTCAACGTAGGCATGAACTTGACACATGATGGCGTCCTCACTTTCTATGGTGGGAAATTTCATCATCATTTCTTTATGTTCGTTCTTCATTCACTCGATTTTATGTGGCTCTATATGGCGAAATGTTTTGTTTCGTTTTTTTTTTATCTTTCTCCTTTGCTTATAAACCAAACATGAAGGATAGTGGAAGGAAATAATTCAATAAAGTTGTGAGTATGGATTTTTTATGAGCACAATAAAAATCATGTTCATTTCGTTAAAAGTGGAAGTGAAAAAAAGTAATAACTAAATCTGCACTTGTCACTATATTTTATGAGCGAGTGATTGGAGGTACGACAATTTTATGATTGGAGCAAAACTCTTTGGGCAAAACTTTCAAGACTCTTCTAGGAATGAGTAAATAAAACTAAACATTGCAAGACATAAACTTTAACATTGGCTTAGGTTTTTTTTAATACCTCTAGTCTTTTTCCATGACAGGTAATGCTCAATTCACAACTTCAACAGCATTATCTTAGTACCTATAATTTCATGTTAAAATAAGTATTGGCGCTTCTATAAAAGTAAATAATTATTCCAAAATGTTAAGTATAGGATCCTATGTGGTCCAATAGTTTGTGCTTCCATCTATTTATTGAATGGGTCACAAATATAGTCAATTAATTTAGATTTCTGTCATTTAGCTTTACAATTATGAAGTGTATTCGTTAAATAAATGAAAGAATTCATAAATTAAAAAAATCAATTTATAAAGAGCAACATTTAAAGAACTAAATGTTATGAAATTATCGCATTAAACAAAAAATAATTTAATTTTTTGCCCATAATGACCACATTGGGAATCGCATCTTGGGATGGCAAGAAACAATTCTTAAGAAGCTCCATTAACAAAATTTAACAATCAATCAAAAGAGGGACGAACGGCTCTCTCTCTCTTTCTCTCTCTCTCTCTCTCTCTCTTTTTCTCTGAAACTCATTAATTCGAGGGAACCAAACCGGTAATTTATTCATATTTATGAACTTACAAGGGCGGTCCTAGGCTTAAGCTTGCTACCTGACGTATAGGTGGCGCCATTAGTTTGAAAAAACCAATTATTTTGATGAAAAGTGGCAACAATATAAAATATATGTTTTAAGTTTTAAGGCGACACGTTTTTTAGTATTTTTATTTGAGCCGTCAAAAGTAAACCATCTCAGTGGATTTGTAAACATGGAAAAAATTGATCACCTCTATGTAATTCAATGTTTTCATTTGAAAGTACTCAGTCCAACTAACATTAAAGTCGAGCTAGACGTCGTTCTCCAGTCTGCTCCTTGGTTTGCATCTGTAAAATATTTGATAGCAGTTGGGTAGTTTAAACGAAGCCGTACGAGCTGCCAAGACGACCACCGTAGTGGTCGACCAATTGAGGTATCCACACCAGACACGGTTCAGAAAATCCACAAAATGATATTGGATGATTGTCGGCTGAAATTGCGTGAGCTAGTTGAAATGATTTCAAAAAGCGCTATGCATCGTATATTGAGCGAAGATTTGAAGATGAGAAAGCTAAGCGCAATATGGGTGCCGCGCTTGTTTTCAATAGAGCAAAAACAGCGTCGTCAAGATGTTTCAGTAGGGTATTTGGTGATGTTTCGCCTCAATAATGACGAATTTTGGTGTCGATTTATAACCACGGATAAGGCATGGGTCCACCACTTTACACCTGAGACAAAGGAACATTTAAAGCAGTGGCCCTGAATGGAAGAATGGTGTCCAAAGAAGACGAAGACGGTTCCATCTACAGGCAGGGTCATGGCGTCTGTTATTTGAGATTTCCAAGCGCATTATTTTTATTGATTATGCTAAATTAATGCAGCGTTTAGGTGATAAAATTATAGAAAAAAGACCACATTTGCCAAAAAGGAAAGTGTTGTTTCATCAAGACGATGCTGCAGTTCACACATTCACCATTGCGTGGCCAAAATTAATAAATTAGAGTTCGAATTGCTTCATCAGATACCTTGTTTGCAAAATTTAGCTCCCTCGAACTATTTTCTATTCTCAAACTTGAGAAAATGTTTCAGTAGTAAAATATTTGCCAACAGTGAACAGGTGAAATCTGCGATTGATGGTTATTTTAAAGAGTTTGATAGTTCTTACTATAAACCGAGTACAGAAGGTATTGAATATCGCTGAAAAATGTCTATTGAGCTAAAAGGGGATTATGTTGAAAAATAAAGAAAATTATTCCCAACTTTTTTGTGTTTTCTTTGTTAGGTCGGCTAGATTTGGGACCGCCCTCGTATTTCACAGAATTGTGTATTAAGAACGCAACGTGAAACATGAATCCAAGACAAATTTATAACTTAGATGCGGCGTAAGATGGACAACGTGTGTCATTTCACGTGTCGTTAACGTTAACTTCAGTTGAAGACGTTGATGGCCCATCAGAACAAGACAAATTTTTCATCACATCTCGACCGTTTTTTTAACGCAGTGTACCACCGAAATTAAATATGGTGCACAAAATTGTATTTGCAATAAAGAATTTGAGACAAATTCTACGTTCGATATTTTTATCCACTCTGAAAACAACAGAACATGCTTGCAATGATCTGACGAAATTGAAATTTGTATACAAACTAAAAGACAGTTTGCTCTTAAAGAGGACAGTTGTACCAACTTAGCAAAAAAGGATTTTGACAATCCTTTTAATCGGGCTTAAGGAATATTCCATTATAATAATAATGTGTTTATGTAGTATTTAAACTACCAAGACTTTTTCTATATGATGCTGGTTTCGTTACTTTATCTAAGAAGGACTAAATTGTGTTTCGTTGGAAATACAAAAATTAAAGATTCCATAAAGGTTTCGGGTTTATAACGTAAAATTTATAAATGAATTGTAGAGCATAAAACTGACGTCTACCGAACCATAATGCTAAAACCAATACAGCAAGTTCCCCCTCCTTAAAAAGTTTACGTTGTACAAAACATTTTTAAGCTTAAGCTGATTGGAAAACAAAAGCAAACAATAGCAAAATAAAGCTCTTCGTTATTAAATTCCAATGTCCTTAAGCTATTATATCCGTCATAATCCCCAACTATATTGGCCTTTTGGATACCAAAATTAATTCCGGAAACACAAAGTGGGGAAGCAATGCGATTACTACTACACAACATATATATTGACTTGGAAATGTAACACCTGTATATGCTTTCCTATCAAACACAAATATGTTCTCCTATAACACGTGTCCCTTATGACTTACTTCCAGTCACAATTTTTGTGATCCTTATTAGTAAACTTTTAAGATTATCTATAAGACTAAAGGGTGTGCATCAGTAAAGCATATGCACGTGCCACTTGCCAAATATATGCCCAAATAGAAAACGATATGTTTTCGATTAAACCAGCAAAAACTTTGTTGGTTGCCACTATCATTGTATACACTTTCAACACACCGACGTCAACAGTATACTTTGCATTACGTCCGACTATGACAATCCTACTGAGCCATCATTGAAGGGTCCAACCATCAAATGACTGCAAAAGCAGAGGAACACGAACTACGCAAACTACTGACCTGGCAAATGTGGAAGGTAGCAAAAGCCTTAATGAACACGTTTTGAACTGGTGGAGCCAAAGTTTGAGAGAAGATTCACACACGCACGTATCCAAATAAATACACAAGAGTGAAACAACATAAGAAATATGTGGTAAACAGTGTGTTGGATGAGAAAAGGCGTGGCATTAGTTGGTAACTGACTTAC
>JAHXMU010000124.1:1543191-1577358 GCA_019455685.1 Philornis downsi | reverse complement strand
CCGGCTCAGCTGATTATTCGAAAATGGAATTTTTGGAAAAAAAACATATTTTGATTTGTGGGCTTAGTTTTCTTATTCATTCTCAGCCACCTGAATTTGAAACACCCATAAGCTTTCGCCTAAAACCTCTTCTGGTTCAGTAAAAGTTTCGCAGTATTTTCCGTTTTCTGTCTCGAAAGCGCTAGGAAGGGAATAAAAAGTTAATAACTATAATATAAAGGTATAGAGTGTCTTCCTTAAATTGAAAATAAAGTTGCATTTACGATAATTACAACTTCAAGACAACTCTTCCAAATATAGGTGAAAATCAGAAACTTCCAAAAGTGTGCTATTTAATTTTAACTTAATATTGCCTGTTTTTCTGTTCTTTTTATGCGTCAAATTAATGCGATCCCATTTCAGTCATATTCTAAAACTTTCCATATCACCTGAACGCTATTTATATTCACTAATTGCCCTACATTTTCATATATCTGTTTTTGGTTTTGTTCCTGAAAAAAAAAAAATGTACAAATGTTAACGAAAACATTTACGAGGGCGGTGATAAAAGTAGCCTACCTAACAAAGAAGACACAACAAAGTTGAGGAAAATTTTCTTTATTTTTCAACATTATCTTTTAACTTTATACACTTTTTCCAGCGATATCAAATGGCTAGTAAGAATAGTCAAACTCTTTAAAATAGTCATCAACCTCATTTTCGGCAAACCTTTTGTCACCGAACCATTTTTCATGTTTTGAAATAGCAGTTTGGAAATAGTCTAAGGGAGCTAAATCTGAGGAATAAGGTACGTGATGAATCAATTCGTACTTTAGCTTATTAATTATGACCATCACAACAGTGGATGTGTGAATTGCAGCATTGTCTTGATGAAACAACATTTCATTTTTCGCTAAACGCGTCCTTTTTCTCATAATTTCATCACGTAAACGTTGCAATAAATTATCATTTTATTTGCCATTGATGGTTTTTCCTTTCTGAAGATAATCGATAAAATAATTCCATGCGCATCCCAAAAAACAGACGCCATTACCTTGCCTTCTCTGGACACGATACTCCCATTCCAGTCCAATCGCCTTGGCTGTTTCTTTATCTCAGGTATGAAGGGGTAGACCCATGTCTCATCTATGGTTATAAATCAATGCAAAAATTCGGCTTAATAATTACGCTACTGAAACATCTTCACGTCGCTGTTTTTGCTCTATTGAAAGCAAGCGCGGCACCCATCTTGCGCACAGCTTTCTCATCTTCAAATCTTCACTTACTACACTGTCGTTGAAATGTCTATCATTTCAACTATTTCACGCACCTTCAGTCAACGATCATGTCATATCATTTGGTGAATTTTCTTAACCGTATCTGGCGTGGACAACTCAATTGTTCGACCACTATTCGTATTCGTTTTGGCTGCTCGTACTACCTCGTTTGAACTCTACTATCCAATATTTTACAGTTGCAAATGAAGAGGCAGACTCCACCAGAGTGTAAACTAGCTTTAATATTGGTTGGTCTTAGACCTTTCAAATGGAAATATTGAATTACATAACGATGAATAATTTTTTCCATGTTTGCAAGTTTACTGAGATCGTTTACTTTTAATGGCTCTAATATAACTACTAAACAACGTGGTGCCTTCAAACTTAAAACCTATTGTAGTATATAAGTGTAATTTCTCTAAGTGTACGTTCTAGAAAGATCCTTGAGACCACACCCAGAATATTCAACTATCATGTATGTAATCCCTTTCCCTCTTTACCTGTAAATGTAGAATTTTTTAGAATTACGTTTACGATGGTAAGTTGTGTTTGTTTCTTTTACACCGATTATAAAGGGTGTCCCAACAAGAACGCAAGATTTAAGTTTGGCGCCGTTCGAAGTGTCATTGTTTGACATTTGAACAATTGTTATTGTTTGCTAGTAGAAGGTACGAGATTAATAAAAATGGAGCTCTAAACGAATGAACAATGCATTCTCATTGTGAAATTGTTTTATCAAAATGGTGAAAGTTTTGCGGCTACAGTTCGCAAATTGCGATCAATTTGAGGTCACAATAATGCTCCAAAAGAGTCAACTGTAAACAGATTAATGGATAAATTTGCCAAAACTGGGTATGTTAGTGATGTAAAGACAACAAAGCGCCTTCGACCAGGTCGATCGACCGAAAATGTCACAGCTGTACGTGATGATGTCGCTCCATCCACCTCAATTCGACACCGAACTCAGCAAATTGGTGTATCCAAATCCACTACAAAGTTCAATTGACTCAGGAACTGAAGCCAGCTGACCATGGACAGCGAAGGGAGTTCGTTAATTGATTATTGGAAAGACAACATGAAAATGATGATTTTGCCGGTAAAATCATCTTCAGTGGCGAGGCCCATTTCCATCTTGATGGCTTCGTCAACAGGCGGAATTGTCGCATTTAGGGTGAGGAAAATCCTCAAGTGATTCACGAGAAGCAAATGCATTCTCAACGTGTCACTGTGTGGTGTGGATTTTGGGCTGAAGGAATCATTGGATATTTTTTTAAATAAGGCATGTCAAGCGCAAACAGTCAATGGTGTTCGGTATCGTGAAATGATAACCAGTTTTTTCGTGCCTAGAATTGAAGAAATGAATGTGGAGGGTATGTGGATTCAACAGGACAGAGAAACAATTGAATTGCTGCATCAGTCATTTCCCGGTCATGTTTTGGAGACCAGAATTGGCCGCCTAGATCGTGCGATTTAACACCATTAGACTTTTTTCTTTGGGGTTTTTGAAGTCGACGGTTGACGCGAATGAGCCGACGACGACTCAAGTCTTAAAAGAGGAAATTGGATGCTGCATCAATGAAATACCACAGCATTTATGCAAAACGGTCATTGAAAATTTCATTAAAAGATCGCGTGTGTGCCAACAAAGCCGCGGCGGCCATCTGCCCGATGTGTTGTTCCATACATAACCTTATTCTGTCTACTTTACGATATAATAAAGTTTCATGATGTTTTTTAAATATCTGTTTTATTTAAAATGTAAATCTTGAATTCTTATTGGGACACCCTTTATAATCTATTGTTATCTCTTTTTCACTTATTATGTAAATAAGAATACTCTTGAAAAAGTTTATATTAAGCAACACTATTCTGTAAATATGTTTGTCTTTATCGCACCCATTATGTAAATACGTGTTCTCTCAAATCTTTTAGCATTTTCTAGAACAAGTAATTTTACTATGAGTAGAGTAACTTTGTGTATTTGAATGAATGCATAAAGTTGACGTTAAAGTGGAAACATGTTCCATGATTCTAAAATATGTTTTATAAAGTTGCTAACTTTCACCAAAATACTATTTTTTTTTCAACTACTGGCACCATCTATACGTCATGTTAGCTAGTTTTGTGAGCGCCCTCGTACATTTGTGAACATTTCGCATTCACAATTTCAAATGCATTAGCTTGAAACTTGAGTAAATCGTAATTGCTGTTGAAATGGCCGTTGAAACTCGTGAACATTTTCCATAGATTTGAGGTGGACCGTTTCAAAAATAAAAAAGAAAAAAACAACACAAAAACGCTGAAAAAGTGGGGTCACTAATGTCCAATTGATGGGGATTATGGAAAACAAACTGGACTATGTCTTGAAAAGAAAAGCTAATTAAAAAGTATTTTGAAAGTTCACAGACTAGCAATTTGACAAGGGTGAACAAATTCAGCATAAAGTATACATACACACACATACACACACAGTAAAACGACAAGAATTTGAAATGTTTGTAGGACCATAGAAAATGCTGTTACGCTGTTTATAATACTGAATGGCATCGAAACAATTTATAATTTTCAACATTTTCTATAAATGGAATACCCTCTTTCATGGAAACTAATTTGCAAACATTTTGCAACTCATGGCAAAATTAGATTGATTTGTTAGCAATAACAACACAAATTGTTAATTGAAAGCTTTACAAATATAGCCCACGTTTCGCCATATTTGTGCTCGCATAGAACTAACTATTGTGGTCAATGTAAAACATTGTATAGCGAAATATAAACTCGTTATATTCCATCATGGGCATTATAATTTCAGTGCGGATGCCAACGTAAATGTCAAACTTGGCTGAATGCCCATACAAGAGCGTAATACATTTTCGCCAAAAGTGAATACGGTTTATAATGTTGTGTTTTCTTTATGTAAAAATGCTGGTGTTTTGCATTTCTGTGTGTGTGTTTTTTTTTCTTCTTAATATAATTACAGCCACATTTGTAAAATAAACACGAGGGTGATATAAAAAGTAAGGCATTGCTTTAGCAGAAATTCTCTTAATAAATCGCGCTGGTCAAAAAGTTTTGTTTGTCCACTATTTTAGATCAAAATGTAGTTCATTAAATTGCACAGATACATAAACTGTAAATTATTTTCCGTATTGGTTGGTTTTCAAAGAATTGTGTTTTAAAGTTAGACAAATGGTATTGTTTACGAGAATAAGTAATGTGTGGTTCACTGAACCATCCAAGTACAATTGCCTAACCGGCAATTGGAAACCGTGAATATTGGAAACTGTAGCTTTGAGTTATGTTTCTATCAACAATAGTAAGTCTTTTAACCTAAAGCTCCAGGCCTTGATGGAGTTAAACCTATACTTTCGAAGAAAATGCCTGACGTAGTTTTCGATATTATAATGAAAGCTTTTAACTGGTGCCTAAAGAATGGCTATTTTCCAGCGCCTTTCAGAAAACCTAAAGTTGTTCCGGTCCTCAAAAGTGGAAAAGACTCCAAGAACCCTAAAAATTATCGTCCAATAAGTATGCTGAACTGTCTGGACAAGATCTTTGAAAAGATAATTCTGGAAAGAATAAAGGAACACGCGGAAAATAACTTGGTTTTAAAAGAGGAACAATTTGGCTTCCGGAAACAGCATTCGACAATACACCAAATGAAAAGAATTGTAAATACGGGTTTAAGCAACAAAAGACATCGGAAAAGTACTGGAATGGTTTTTCTAGATATAGAAAAAGCCTTCGATTCCATATGGCATGATGGTCTAATATATAAACTTAACAAATTTGAATTTCCCGTTTATTTACAAAAGATGGTAAGAAGTTTTTTGGCCGACAGATCATTCATTGTTAGTGTCAACGAAGAGCAGTTCGCACCTCGAAAAATCCTATCTGATGTACCGCAAGTTTCGGTTTTGTCTCCGACTTTGTACGCCATATTCACATCAGATTTTAAATTGCTTAAAAATGAGGCTATAGCATTATATGCGGATGACACTGCCATAATGTCAAGTGGAAAAGTTTCAAATGCAATTGTTAAGAATATGAAGAAATCACTAGCTCATATTGGAAAATATTTCACGAAATGGAAAATAAAAATAAACGAAGGAAAAACACATGCTATAATTTTCCCTTTCAATAAATCGCCAAAACGTAACCCCTTGCTCAAACTCAATATAGCCGGTACTGATATTTCTTTGCAAAATTCAGTGAAATATCTGGGATTAATACTTGACAAACACTTGAACTTTAAAGAACATGTTTTAAGTGCGGCAGACAAAGCTATAAAATGTGGACGAGCGTTATTCCCTTTACTTAACCGTAGATCTCATTTAAACTCCAAAAATAAATTGCTCATTTACAAAATGTGCATTCGTCCAATCATGATGTATGGCTGTCAGGTCTGGTCTAAAAGATGTGCGAAAAGTCATTTGAAGAAATTCCAAGTCATCCAAAACAAGAACTTAAAACAGATACACGGCTTAAACATGAGATATTCAACTCGTCGCATTCATGATTGTTTTAAGGAGGATATGTTACATACTTACATTGGCAAAATAAATGACAAATTCGAGAATCAAAACAGGCTACCGCATCATAGATTGTTGAAGAATCTAGAAGAATAACTGTGATATCTCTTCCTAAAGGTTTTATCCTATCTTTTTCCTTTAATTGTTTTCTCTTTCATAGACAAAGATTATTATTTGAAAAATAAAATATCTTCCTTTGCTGCAATACTTTTAGTTTTAACTCAACCTATGTAATTACTAAAATCTATTAAACATTTTTTAATTGTATGTATGATAAAAGTAAAATAATAAAAAAAAAAGAAAAGTCTTTTAACCTTTGTGCCGCTTGGATTCAAGACAGAAGAGAATAGTGATTGTGAACGAGTCACGTAATATTAGCCAGATTGCTTAAAGATTTGGTTTATGCAGCTTATTAGAGAAATCCTACTCAAGAAAATGGGTGCATTTTCTGCAGCTATTGAAATAAAGTCAACCCCATTCCTGGGAAGGAGAAAAGAAAGCATGATGTTCATGTCTTTGATAATATGGGTACTTCTCAAATTTGATGATGAAATTCCAGATGTTGATGTTAATAATAATAATGAACACTTTGTGATCAACAATTATACCTCAAGTATTGATTTTCCGAGTCCATTCCTGGGAAAGAGAAAAGAAAGCATGTTGTTCATGCCTTTGATAATATGGGTTCTTCTCAAATTTGGTGATGAAATTCCAGATGCTGATGTTAATAATAATAATGAACACTTTGTGATCAACAACTACATACAGCTCAAGTATTGATTTTCTGAATCCATTCCTGTTGCACTTTGTTAACACCATATTTACAAATTAAATTTTTCCGAGTGCTTGGAAAATTTCAAGTGTAGTTCCAACCCCTAATGTGGATAATTCTTACAATTTTGCTAACCTAAGACCAATTAGTATACTTCCAGCTCTTTCTAAAGTTGTTTGAGCATTTGATGCGAGAACAAATTTTATATTATATTAATGATCAGAGCATGATTTTTGACTGCAATATGGATTTAGAACAGGCTTTAATACCACTACTCATTTGCTCTATTTAACAGATGGTATAGGGGAGACGATGAATTAATTATCACGAATTAGGAGTGCTTTTAGGTCTCGACTTATCTAAGGCTTTCGATAGAGCTGACTATACTAAGCTTTTTTACAAGCTAATGTTTAATTTTATGTTTTCTAGAACAGCCTGCACATTGGTTCGTTCGTATTTGTCGGGTCGATCCCAATTCGTTGCATTGAATGGTAATTTTTCTGATATGCTTAGTGTGCACTGTGGTGTTCCTTAAGGATCGCTTCGGGGTCCACTACTGTTTATAGAGTATGTTAATGGTTTAGCTGAGCTTATTCGCGATAGCTGTTGTTATCCATTTTTATATGCTGATGATACCCATCTTTTCTTCAGGATTAATTCAGTAAATAACTTACAATGTAGTAACAATAACAATAACAATAATAACACATTGAGTGCTATAAATAATTGGTTAAATGATAACAACCTTTATTTTAATTGTAGCGAAACTAAAGTTATACTTTTTGTCTCCTCGTTTTAATCTTTTCAGAATATTGACATCAACATTAATGGAAACAGTATTGAGAAATGCCTCGATGATAAACGATGATTGATTTTCATGTTGATGTTGATTCTTTATTTTCAAAGATAGTTTTACTCTGCGGAAGTTGTATAATATGAATATATTCCTTCTAAATTCATGTTAAAGAGAAATGCCTTGCCGATGTCTCCAATTAATTATGGTATTGAAGTTTTTAGAGAGCAAATCCCCGTTGGCTTATGAAAATTGAGAGGACTTTTAATACGATATTAAGGTATGTGTACAGTTTAAGACGCTATGTTCATAGTATATCACGAGAATTTTGTTGAATTTCGAATAAATAAATCATTTTATAAATTGGTAATATTTGGATCACCAAATTTATTGCGAAGTAGATTCTATGAAATTGTGTCCAATGATCACATGCGTAGATAAGAACTTGCGATAATTGAGTTATGTTTGACTTGTGCTCTTCGCATTTTGGCATTGGTGGGCAAAACTTCTCAATTGTTTTGTGAAGTTATACACCCTTAAGATGGTTATAATGTTCGAGAAAGCACAGATAGTTAAGAGCACCGAAATAGCTATCCGTCCAGTCAGTTGTGTCAGTATAATACATTTCGCAAGTTTTTGAGTTATATTTCTATTAGCGATAATGAATAATTGTGTAGAGAAAACTATCTTGAACTGGATTAAGAACAAAATGCACTGTCTAGATCCACCTCGGCTACGTCATCAATAATGATAATGATGTTTGGCTGAAAATTGTGAAAATTTCGTTCGCTTACGGACGCTACAATGGGCTTTAGTAAGCGATTTAACGATAAAGCTTTTTCTCGACGAACAAAAATGTACCCGTACCAGATACAAGTCCAACCTGCCTTGCTCTACAGCGCAAAAATCTGTTTATAATACAAACGAATTAATCAATTCTGCGAGTCTTCGAGAGAAAAATATTCCTCAATATATGTCGACAAATTGTAGCTAAAAGGGAGGATTAACTTAACATGATTCATGGCCACTGTACAGACAACTACATGGACAGCTGTGATTATATGAAATGGAACACGCTATGCGGTTGGACCAAACTGGTTCAGTGTACAAAATCTTTAACAATGAACTTGCTGGACGACGTAAAAGATAGTAACCACAACTCTGTTGCAGATATCAAATTTTTCGGTCTCTGTTCAAATTAGATATAACAAATAAGAAGAGGTGCGTAGAAGACCGCAAAGCTTGGTGTATAAACTTACAGTTTGTTACTTATAATAATTTAAATTGAAATAAATTACTTAATACTCAATTTTTACTTCAAAAATGTACTTAATGTGAATTGCAAATTAATGTACAGTACGTTTCAGCTCTGGTTTTTTCTTCCTATCTAAATCCTAAAACAATTTCTCGTTGTACAAGAGATTGTACGAATCTAAGGCTATCCTCAATTTCTACAGCTACCCCGCTACCGCAAACAGGTGAATTTTACCTTTACCAAAGATACAGTTTACATCATAACAACCACAACTTCGATGAAGATCGATTGGAATCGATGTCAACCGCTAACGATCAATCTCTCTCCAAATGCTGATACCACTTGGAACTTTTTGTTATGTGCGGCGAATAACAGGTAAAATGTTCTATTCTTGCCGTCATCTAGGTAAATAAGTAGCCCTTAAATATTTATAGTGGTAAATGCCCAGTAGAATTTTCCAAATTAAAAAAAAATTAAAAGAAACAAAATTCCTTGCATCGCTTGAAAGAGACATGGGAGAGCTTCTCATATTCAGGGAGCTTACATGCATTCTACTTTTAGACTCACTCAATAGGACCTACTGTTTAACGACGATTCCGAACGTCACAGTTTAAGAAGCACATAGAAGACTTGTCGGTTACCCGACTACTCGAAGTGTTTCTCAGATACATCGGAATGGCCGCCGCTCAAACAATTACAGGTGGCTGTATACAGGGTTGAACCTGCGATCATGTAAACGATAGTCGCGTGTGCTAAACGTCGCGCCGTTGCGGGTGACAGACTTTAACAAATACTGTAAGTATATTTAGTGGGTAGGCGGGTGTTTCCTAGGATGCTTTGTACCGCTTACCCCTAAAACGCAAGCCCCTCTACCCGATCCTGTAATTAAGCAGGCAAAGGATGATGCTTGCGTACAAAAGCAAAGTACCTAGTCCTGCCATATGTTCTGTTACAAATATAAAACGCGATAAAAAGGAAACAATATTCATATTGTATTCAAAATTATTTCATTTATTAGAAGAGAATATTGGTTATTAAAAAAATTGTATTCACTCGAAATGGCCGCCTTTTGCTTTAACACAAGCTTTCAAACGGTGTGGCCATTGGGCTATAGCCGCACGTACGATTTCCATGGAGATCGAGGACGCCGCTCTGGTTAATGCTGTTTTAAGGCTTCCCAAATTTCTGTGGGGAGTCTTGCAAGCCATATTCTCCAATTCTGACTACAAAGCATAATCCAGTGGATTGAGATCTGGACTCCCTGATGGCCAATATTCTGCTGCTATAAAGCCAGGAATATTGACTCTGAGCACTCCTGCGTGATTTTAGCTTTGTGCGCAGGAGCAGAGTCCTGTTGGAAGATCCATCTACGTCCATTGAAAAGGGTATTGGTCAAACCCTTCACAAAACCCTCTAACACATCTTTTTGGTAAACCTTTGCACCAGTTTTTACGCCCTTTTCACAGAAATGGAGGGATGTGACACCATGGTGGGAGACCCCCCACCAAACCATTACGGAAGAGGGATGATGGCTACGTTGAGCCCTTGGAACAACTTTTTTCGTTTCCTTAGATGAAGTGGCATAAATCTTGTCATTTTGTTTGTTGAAAACTTCTTCCACGGTAAAAATTTTCTCATCCGTAAACAGAATGTTTTCATGGCCATTGTCCGCGTGCCACTGCAAAAGTCGCTTGCATCTTTCCAGCCTAATTTTTTTTAGCTAAGGAGTTAGAAGATGCCCCGTGGACCGACGATAGGCTTTCATATGCAGATCATCCCGAATCAGCCTAGACATGGATCTGGTTGATATATCCAATTCCTTGGACATGATTTTCTGCTTTCTAAGGGGATTTCTCCGAATTCTTTCACGCACTGCTTTTACTACCGCACTCGTACGGACAACGCGCGCGCGACCACTTTTTGGCCTGTCTTCTACTCCAGACAATTCGCCGAAGCGAGCAACAGCACGATGAACGAACATTCTTGATATTCCGAGTGGTTTTAGCAACTCGAAAATTTGGCCAGCACTCTTTCCGCACTTATGCAACGCTATTACGCCGACTCGATTCTCTTTAACGCGCCACTCCATGTTAATAGATTGCAAACTGAAACCAAACTGACTAGTATTCTTCACTAATCAGTGCATGTGTTCTGAAAAAAAGTTAACGGTTCTATTCCCGCAAGAAGTTTTGAACGATAAGCGCTGGAAATTGTGTAACAGAACATATGGCAGGACTATGTAGTATGGGCTTGTACCAGGCGCCCTAGGAACAGGTGGATTATGTCTTGGGATTCACCTACAATATGACATCAAACTGATCTTGGAACTCGTTTTTCGAAAACCAAGTAAAGGGGAGAGTCACAGTTAAACAAGACGCAGCCTGGCAACAGGTGCGGTTATAGAGAAGCTGTCGAGAGATATCAGAAGATTTATCTTTTCCGTTTTTAATAGTTGTACGGCCAGAGAGATTTGGTTAATAGACTATGATTTGAGCATGGCTTGCTTTGCTGTGTTGATATTCTCTCCTCGGACATTGAAAATCTATGCCGTAGATAATGGATTACCAGTTCCATGCGAGGTATGATAAAGCAAAACTGGAGTAGCTTGTCTGCGAAACCCAGACCAGAGGGTTCTTCTCTTCTGGTAGCACGGGTGACCAGGGGCCCAAGGAACATTGTTCCTTCCTGGTCAATGGTGTTGGACCCCTAGTGGGAGCATCGTGCTGGTTGTAGTTGTGCTAACAAGTGTTTTCAGTGCTTTTGCGTTGCTTCAGGTTGCGTTGGTGAAGGAAGGCATTGGCTTGGAAAACACTGTTCATGTCTACCCGAGGTCTTCCTAGATTACCTCAACTCCTAACCTGGAGGTAGCTTACTTCATACCAAGTGACTACAACAACAAAGAATAATAGAAAACAGCTCCTGTGTGATGGCAAACCATGGGTAAGGCTATCAAAGCGAGACTCATGTAAAAGCTACACATTTCATTTGATTTGTAAGTATATTTAATATTTTGCATCTGTCAATATTTCACACAGTATCGGTTTTACAAAAAATTTGAATATTTGCCAGATTTACTTTCAAGATTTAACAACTGGTCTACAAGTAATATAATGGAAGTGTCCTGTGTTCTAATAATATTTTCTTACAAAGACCAAAACTACGTATTTCCATACAAAAGTCTATTTTTTCATTTTGTAAAATAGTTCGCCTAAAATTATGAGCTGAAAAATTTCATAGTTAAATCTCACTTAAATCTTTTAATTAATTACCAACAAATGTAATCCAATTCTAATCTAATCTGCCTATTTGAATTAATCACATTTGTCAATGCAAGTGTCTTATTATTATTATCTTATTGTATTATATAATTTAACAGAGTCCTTTCGATCCTACAAAGTCAGATGTCATAACGCCCTCGTGTTTTGCAAACAAAAGAGACCTTCATTCAAAACAGGCAAGACTAATGTTTTTAATGATGCTCTTACTATTAAGATGAAACCCAGTTGCGGTGACATACAGAGAACTGTAAATGAGCGTATGCCACTGGTTGTGAGAGAGGAATAAAGGGAGGGAGAGTAAATATGTTTATGGCGCAATAATGATAAATACGACAAAATGACAGAAACACATTATGAATGCCAACCTACACACACACATATACTCCTGTTATAAACACGAACAAATACACATGTAAACTCATTCTAACTAACGGAAACATTCGACAGGCATATAAATAACAGGCCTTTTAATCCTTTCTAAGAAAATTAATCGGCCTTTAGATATGCTTTCTCAGACACAGGCCTACTAACGTCCCTGTTCTCTCCGAAAAGACACGGCGTTCACCAGCTTCTTTTCTCTAACATATCTGATGCGCTTGCATTCTTTTATCTTATTTTATAGTACGAGGGCGATCCCAAAACTAGTCGACCTAACAAAGAAGACACGAAAACGTTGGGAAAAATATTTGTTATTTTTAAACATAATCTCTTTTCAGCTCGATACACTTTTTCCAGCGATATTCAATAGCTTCTATATCCTGTTTAGAGTAAAAACTGCCAAACTCGATCAACCACAACATGTAATAAATTACATGATGATGATGATCGCAATTGAGGATGTGTGAACTGTAGCGCTGTCTTGATGAAATAACACTTTCTTTTTCACCAAATGCATTCTTTTTTCCAGTCCGGTTCAGTTTTTTAAAGTCTACAATAAATTTGATTGATTTTCCTTTCTTAAGACAATCAATTAAAATAATCTCGTGCGCATACCAAAACACACCCCAAACGTCATGACCTCGCCTGCAGATAGAACCGTCTTCACCTTCTTTGCATACGATTCCATTCCCACTCCAGTTAACTGCTTCGACTGTTTCTTTGCTTCAGGTGTGAAGTGGTAGACCCATGTCTTATCCATGGTTATAAATCGAGTCAGAAATTCGCCTTTATTGCGGTGAAACATCAACAAACACTCTACTGAAACATCTTCACGACGATGTTACTGCTCTATTAAAAGCAAGCGCGGCACCCATCTTGCACACAGCTTTCTCATCTTTAAATTTTCGATCAATATACGATGTATATCACTTCGAGATACCTGTCATTTCTGCTAGCTCAGACATCATCAGCCGACGATATTCCAATACCATTTTAAGTGTTTCATTAACCGTGTCTGGCGTGGACACCTCAAGTGGTCGACCGCTATGGTGGTCGTCTGGGCAGCTCATACGGCCTCGTTTAGACTTTGCTATCGAATATTTTACAGTCATAAATTAATGAGCAGACCCCCCACTTTAGAATGTAGCTTGGCTTTAATATTGATTGGACTGAGACCTTTCAAATGGAAATATTGAATTACATAACGACCACCAGTTTTTTCCATGTCTACAAATCCACTGAGATCGTTTAATTTTGATGGCTCAAATCAAAATACTAACAATGTGGCGCCTTGAAACTTAAAACATATGTTTTATATAGTTGTCGTTTTTAACTAGAATAAGTTTTTTCAAACCATTGACACCATCCATATGTCCGTTTTTGGATCAGCCTTGTAATAAGCATTTATCCACACCTCCTCACTCCCTTCTAAATGAACGAATTCTCTACCTGCAACTTTTCGTTTAGTAATATTCTAGCAGATCTTCTTTTCTGAAGACATCATAGGTTTCGTCTAGGTACTCTTGTCTTCCTTTCTTAAAGGAGCCATGCAGATAGGCTTCTTTATTCCCCTCTGAACGATCTGATATACTTCTTGCCTCTCTTCATTTAGGAGGCATCAAATAGACTCCCTTTCTGAAAGGCGCATGGAAGATATATGAGTACTTTTTTTGGGACAAGCCTACAACAGTTTCAACTGCTGTTCAACCGTGATGCTTAATGGGATAGGTGGTCGTATGTGAGTTCGTATTTCAACAAAGTCTTTCAAAATTATAATATTAACCAAATTGTCTAATATACGATACATTTTAAACCTTATTTTGCTTGCAGGCCTGGTATGAGAAGTCAATGTCATCATGCAATATTTTGAGCGAAAGATGGAAAGCAGCTGACAAGCCTATCGATTACTTAGGCAGGCCTGTTGTTAGGCCTTCCCAGTCATACATTTTCCCCGCTATGTAACTAAGTCACAATGTTTATGTCTTCATGCATCTCCGATGCGTTGTTGATGTGATGTGATGATATATTGTTGTTAATGTTGAGTGCTTGAGGCCAGAGTGTACGAATATAAGAAGTAAAGGGTGGCTCGTTTGTAATGCTCTATCGAAGGTGAAGTAGAAATTGTAGACAAAATTTTCCCAAGATAGATGACTACCATAGACTTTCACCAATTGGTGTTTGAATCTAACTGCATTCAATAAGTGAGCCCTGGAAAAACCAAAATTAAATGTTTTTTCTTTTTTTCTCGAAATTTAAAATTTTATAGTCAACTACCAAACTGCAAACTTTCTAGTTACTTAAAATTTTCCCAAACATTTACACCAAACATTTAGCGTCTTGTAAAACGATTAAAGTTGAACGCATCACGGTGACAACTACGTATAATATATTTAAACATTTAATACAGTTAAATGTTTTTCTCTTCTTCTCGTTATTTACAATTTTACAGTCAACTACCGAATTGCGAATTTTCTAGTTACTCAAAATTTTTCCAAACATTTAGTGTCTTATAATAGGATTCAAATTGAACGTGTCGCGGTGATAACTGTATATAATATATTTTATATAGTTCGTATGATCATGGATTTAAATATAATTTTGGGTTCGAATATATTCGGTACAGTCACTATCTTTCATTTCGATGTGGTGGGAAATGTTCTCAAACTGACATACGAAATCATCACTAAGTAGTAGATATCTGTTAGCGAGTCAAAAATACAACGCAGTTCTTACAGGCAAAGTAATTTGTTTTATAATTATAATGCTAAAATTTTTTAAAAGAAATCCGCAAAAATGTGATGAGATTTTATTCCAAAACTCCTTTACTCTAAATGCGCCACATTGAATAGTTTAATTTTTAACAGAATACCACAAGATTAAATCCTATGATTTTACTGCTGCTGTTTGCAGTCATAAAAAGCATAAACATGGAATGGATGGAATTTTAGTAAATTGTTTCTGAAGTGTTTGGGATAAAGAAATCGATGGAATCGATGACTCTTTTCACCAGATGTACGATAATTTGCGTATGAAATACAAATAGCTGTGAAGCATAAAGTATACGCATTAGATTAATTTCCTGTGCTAACCATAATAAGTATACGTAGCAAAATAAGTGCATCCGCGGAACCTAAAAATCACCGCAATCTTTGGAGCAATGCTTCTGTTAAATGTGATTATGTGGCAGCCGAATCTAAACAAATTTGTGTAACTCAATTTAATAAGAACTACCGAGTTTGTTTGAAAGCGGTATAAAAATGTTTCTTTGTAAGTAATAAATATGCATACGAGTATATTGGAGGTAATGAAAATATTACTCGTTTTGAATGATTTGCAGTCTTTTTTTGTGCTGGGTAGTAATTATACTTAATTAGCGGCTCAACATCCATATGAATGAGCTAAAAATGGGCCCTCATGAAGTCCCGATAGACATCAAGTTCTCAACAAACAGTACTTGTATATGTCTATTAAGAAAACATTGAAAGGCCATATAAAAAATGGTCAGAGAAGATGTAAAAACAAAATGAAATATAAAATTTTGCAATAAAACATACAGAATTCAAAATGATAATGAAAATGAAAATCAACTTCTTTATGGAATACCTTGATAATCGATGAAGGCAGCTTTATAATCGATAAAAAGTTGATGCCTGCGAATTTGTTACCCCTAAGTCTTTTCCATGATTTGTGTGCTACAATATAAATATCGGATCGGATAGAACAGGTTTTAGCTCCGCAAATAATAACCTCGGTGTGAACTTGAATACAGTGGGTTAAAAACTGAGCCAGCAATAATTGGTATACAATGTTCGATCATTTCATTTTAGGCAGAATCCAATCAACGAGCATAATTTCATTCAATAACACCTTATTTGGAAGATGATGATAATGTGAAGCGGTTTCACTGTTGCTTATTATGAATGAGATCAAATTAAAACATAATAATAATACCCACTTTTCAAAAATCTTCTAATTTTAGCTTAAGGAAATTGAGAAAATTATAAAAATTTGACCACTTTTTGCACAAAGAATATTATAATATTTAAGCTCCATCCATAGAACGTACTTTCGTTCAGCCAAACCACATTTAGAAGCTGATACTATTTAGTAGAGATTTTAATATTTCTTATTACTTAATATATGGACAATTGCAGGCAAAACTCAAAAACCAGACGATCGCCCCCAAATTGCTACAATGTGAAATTCAAACAACTTGTTTTTTATCAACATTTTTCATTTATTTATTTTTTATTTTTCCAAAGTATGAATATTAAATTTTATTTTATATTTTGTATTATACTAATTAGTTTTGAACATGACAGACCGTAAATGACCTCTATGCTCATTCACACATGTGTCAAACCTGATCAGAAAATTATTCATTGCGGCGTAAAGGGTTGAAGTCGGGATCGAATCAATTATTATTATTATTATTATATTTAATAGTCAAATTCAGTCAAATTCTTTGGTGTGGTTTTGCACACCTCTTGCCTAACATAACCTCATGAAAAAAAGTCTGGTGCAATTAGGTCAGGTGCCCTTGGAGGCCAGCAGAAAGTGGAGTTTTTCAGGACATTAATTCGATTGGAAATTTTTGTTGGAGCTCCGCCATAACCGATCTGGCTATGAAGGCGATCCCAGAACTAGCCGATTTGATAAAGCAGTTTGAAAAAAAATTATAATATTTTGGTGAAAGGTGGCAAACTTATAAAACGCATGTTGTACATTTCAAGACGCCACGTTGTTTAGTATATTTATTTGAGCCATCAAAAGTAAATGATCTCAGTGAATTTTTAAACATGAAAAAAATTAGTCACCGTTATACCTCAACCCCGTGTTCACCAGATTTGGCCGCCTGCGACTTTTTCCTGTTGGCAAGATTGAAGGGACCCATGATAGGATGGCGTTTTGCGACCATTGAGGGGATAAAAACCGAATCGTCGAAACCGAATCACAAGACATTTGTCTTGCCTATGCCTCTCACAAACAAACTAAGCATGCTATATGAATAAAACCGTCAACATATCTTCGAAACAAGTGTACCAACATAAACAAAAATAACAACCGAATGTACGTAGTCCGAGAAATGTGAAAATTGCTCTTATTTTTTGAACACAACTCGTATAATTCAATAATTCCATTTGAAAGGTCTCAGTACAACCAATGTTAAAGGCGAGCTAGTTTCAACCCTGGGGGAGACTGCTCCTTCGTTTATGATTATAAAATATTGAGTAGCAGAGTTTAAACGAGGCTGTACGAGCTGCCAAGACGAACACCGTAGTGGTTGCCAAATTGAGGTGTCCACGCCAGACATAGTAAAGAAAATCCAAAAAGTGATAGTGGATGATCGTCGGCTGAAGGTGCGTGAGCTAACTGAAACGATAGAATTTTCTCGAAAAGTGCTATACATCGTGCATTTACCGAAGATTTGAAGATGTCAAACCTGGATGGGTGCTGCGTTTACTTTCGATAGAGCAAAACCAGCTTCATGGAGTTGTTTCAGTAGAAAGTTTGGCAATATTTCACCGCAATAAGAGCGAATTTTTGCGTTGATTTCTAACTATGGATGAAACGTGGATTCACCACTTCACGCCTTAGACATAGGAACAGTCAAAGCCAGTTTTCTGGCTGGTTTTCTGGAAGAATCATGCCCAAAAAAGGCGAAGGCGGTTCTATCTCATGCAAGGTCAAGGCGTCTGTGTGTGGTTTGGTATGCGCACGGGATTATTTTTATTGATTATCCTCTGAAAGGGAAAGCCATCAACGACGATGGTTTTAGGCGATGAAATTATGGGAAAGGGGTCGCATTTGGCGAAAAAGAAAGCGTTGTTTCATCAAGGCATATACTATTGCTATGGCTAAAATTATTGATTTAAGGTTCGAATTGCTTTATCATACACCTTATTTGCCAGATCTAGCTTCCTCGGACTATTTTCTGTTTTCACACTTGAAAAAATTGCTCGGTGGTAAAAGGTTTGCCAACAATGAAGAGGTCGAGTCTGCGGTTAATGGCTACTTTAAGGAGCTGTATAATTCTTTTTATAAACACGGTATAAACGCTATTCAATATTGCTAGAAAAAGTTTATCGAGCTTAAAGGAAATTATGTTGAAAAATTAAGAACATTTTTTCCATCTTTTTTATGCTTTTTTTTGTCAGGTCGGCTAGTTCTGGGACCACCCTTGCATGTGTGTAGTTGATCCATCTTGCTGTAACCAAATGTTGTTGAAATGGATACGTCTTCGCTGTAGTTCTGGGTAAAAAAAAAACTCCTTCAACATATTTAAATAATGGTCCTCATTGACAATTACTCTTACACTGTAGCACAATTCATTCACCACCCTCTATATCTGAAATTCTCCTTCCTCCATATTGAGAAGTAGCAGTAGAAATTTACGATTTTGATGCGGTTTTTATTAAATAAAACCAAAACCGAGACAGTCTAAGACATTACAACATACATCGGTCTCCGTCATGCATTTTGGGTACGTAAGTTGTTTACTTCACAGATTGTTATACGTGCATGTATACGTTTTGGTCCTTGTCATAAGAAACATGATTCATCCATAAATTTGAAAAACAACATTCTTCCGGCTGTCTGTTGTCCTCCTCAAGTTGTAGGCATGTGCGTATGCAAATACATGTGAGAAATCTCTGTTCTTCAGTGAACAGAGCAAAAAAAAAAAGCAAAAACAAAAGAAAAGAGAAAAATGCCATTACATAAAGTGTGATAATTCGTAGGATGAGACTTTCTTCATTCGGAATGGCCACAGGGAATATACGGCATAATTATATCATAAATCATCCAGAGATCCAGAGATGCTTTGCATTATATGGAGTGCGGGAAAATACGACATCACAGAAACATAAATCGGTCGAGGTAGTTAAATAAATTTGTTGTTAAAATAATTTATACAATAATGCCGGCTTATTATTGCCCGGTTTTGTCTTGCCATAATGAATTTAGGTACAAAATTTAAATTATTAAGCGGATTTATTGTATTATAATAAATGTGATAAAGTGGATAAAGGACAAGCTGTAGGTGTGGAGTGCAGTTGGCTTACAATAAGCATGTGATATTTCAAAGGTTACAACAAGTTTATGTAAATAAGCGAACAGTATATATTTAAGAGATTAAGATTTACTGATGAATATTAAAAGCAAACGAAAACAAGAAATGAGAAACTCGACAACAACAAAAAATTACGACTATTATCGTTGGTATATGAACCAAAACAACAACTAGGCTCAGGAGATTACGATTATATTTACTGGTACTATTAAAGTTGATCTTCTTTAAGGAATACAAATTATTTATTTATTTATTTTTATTTTTCATTTATTTTTTTTTTTTTTTTGCTGTTGATATGATTATAAGGAACTTTGCATTTCTAAGCCAGTCTCCATGGTACAGAAGTTCTTTGTTGAACCATCGTTTCACTTAAAATTTTTGTGAAAAAAAATAAAGTCCGCACTCTTTACTTAATACAAACGTTATGTTTGTTTATTTATGCATTTAAAAAATTTCGGTTATTAAACCAGAACAGGAATTTTAGACAAATAAACTGACTTATATACATACTCGAACGTTCACCGAACAGAAGTGAGCAGAGTGCCAAAAGAGATGTAATACATAATCAACAATTCGGTTTCAGAAGAGATCATTCGACAATTCACCAATTAAGAAGTGTACAGAAATTGATACTGGGGAACAAGCGAGATAGAAAAAGTACGGGAGTAATTTTGCTAGATATTGAAAAAACGTTTCACTCCATTCGGCATGATGGAATCATCTTCAAGTTAAATGAATTCAAATAACCGATCTATCTAAAAAATTGTCAAGAGTATTTTACATAACAGAGTATTTCCTGTACACACTAACGAGGGGGTATCGACTTTGAGAACGATTCCTGCTGGAGTTCGTCAAGGATCAATATTATCTCCTACACTATATTCGATTTTCACCTCCGATTTCAAAGCTAACAAGAACCAATCTGTAGCATTTTATGCCGACAACCCTGCTATTATAATTAGCGGAAAAGTGTCCAATGCAATAATTTAAAGAATGGAACAAATATTGCTGTCAGCTCAAAAGTATTTTGAGCATTGGAATATTTGGAATATTAAAATTAACCACAATAAAACACAAGCAATAATATTTCGTTTTAACAAATCATCCATGAAAAACCCAACACGACCGCTTACAGTTCTTAATATAGCGAGTCCCAACAAGAACGCAAGATTTAAATTTGGCGCCATTCGAAGTGTCATCGTTTGACATTTAAACAATTGCTATTGTTTGCTAGTAGAAGGTACGAGGTTAGTAAAAATGGAGCGCAACACGAATGAACAATGCATTCTCATTGTGAAATTGTTTTACCAAAATGGTGAATATTTTGCGGCTATAGTTCGCAAATTGCGATCAATTTGGGGTCACAATAATGCTCCAAAAGAGTCAACTGTAAAGAGATTAGTGGATAAATTTGCCAAAACTGGGTCTGTTAGTGATGTAAAGACAACAACGCGCCTTCGACCAGGTCGATCGACCGAAAATGTCGCAGCTGTACGTGATGATGTCGCTCAAACTCCATCCACCTCAATTCGACACCGAGCTCAGCAAGTTGCTGTCTCCAAAGACGAAAGATTTACATCTTCATGCATACAAAGTTCAATAGACTCAGGAACTGAAGCCAGCTGACCATGGACAGCGGAGGGAGTTTGTTAATTGGGTATAGGAGAGACAACATCAAAATGCTGATTTTGCCGATAAAATCATCTTCAGTGAAGAGGCCCATTTCCATCTTGATAGCTTCATCAATAGGCAGAATTGTCGCATTTGGGGTGAGGAAAATCCTCAAGTGATTCACGAGAAGCAAATGCATCCTCAACGTGTCACTGTGTGGTGTGGATTTTGGGCTGGAGGAATCATTGGACCTTTTTTTATGAAAATGAGGCATGTCAAGGGCAAACAGTCAATGGTTCGGTATAGTGAAATGATAACCAGTTTTTTCGTGCCTAGAATTGAAGAAATGAATGTGGAGGGCATGTGGTTTCAACAAGACAGCGCCACATGTCGTACAGCCAGAGAAACAATTCAATTGCTGCATCAGTCATTTAAATCTTGCGTTCTTGTTGGGACACCCTTTACTACCATAAGCTTACAAGATTCAGTAAAGTACTTAGACATATATTTTGACAAAAAATTTAACTTCATTAAACATATAAATTGCACATGTGTAAAGGCGATTGGATGAGGAAGAGCATTATTTATATTGTTAAATAAAAAATCGAAATTAAACTATAAAAATAAAACGCTTATTTACAATATGTGCGTAAGGCCGATAATGACGTATGGATGTCAAATTTGGTATCCAAGTACTGCAAAGACAAACCTCAAAAAACTACAAATTTTTCAAAATAAAAACCTGAAGATAATACTTAATCCACATCGGAGATACTCTACTAATAATTCACATGATAACTACAGTCACAAAATGCTCATATTCGTATTCCAAAAATTAACACAAGGATTTGAAAATAATTGCAGATCTTCACACTTTGCGGAAATAAGAAATTTACACAATTAATTATATTTTTCAACTTCTTCTCGGAAGTTCTATAAATATATTCTATTAAAATTTCTCTAAATGTTAAAAGGTTTTTTGCTATCTTTTTACCTTAAAATGTCGTAAATTTGCTGCAACAGATTACGTAAAATCTCAAACTTTTGTATATAAATATTTTTACCTGCTGTGATGATAGTAAATAAATAATAAAAAAAAGTTCTGAATTAATGTAGACCACTGTATTTAGTACAATTCAATGAAAGATAGGAGAAGTAGATGAATTAAATTAATCAATTTGTAGTGGTTACCCAGTCGAGTTTTACTCATTTATTCAAGCATTACAAATAACTGCCATTGGCAATAATTTAAGCCACAGCAGCCACATTATGTTTACAATAAGAAAATTTCTATTCGCCAAATCTATTAATTTTTATGTCAGGTACACCAATAGGCATGGTACTGCAGCCCACTCTCTTTGTAAGAAGCAATTTTAGTTAAATCATGGTGCGTGCTAAATTTAGCTGATCTCAATGCAACTGTTTGAAAGATATGAAGCTAAGAATATACGGTTGATTTTCTCATACTATATCGAGAATTATAAAGCAAATCATAGAGTACAAAATTCACGTCTTTGGAGTCTGCGTGTTTGGATTTACGTGGAAAATTTAATTTCAGAAAATCGGTTAACTTTGCTTTGGACGTACAATAAGGGACATAGTTAACCAATCGATTTTTTTTCAGATTGTACCACAAATTGTAGATCAAAACAAAGGACAAAAACCCAGTTGACTGCTGTTTATCAATTAGAAGTTACAGGGAAAAATCTAAAATCATTCAATCGGCAACAGAAGAAGCATGATTAGCCGGTTGATTTTCTCATATTACACCGAGAATTATAAAGCAAATCAGGGATTCAAATTCAAGTCACTGTAGTCTACGTGCTAGAAGTTACGCAGAAAAAATTTCATTTCAGAAAACCCGCTAATTTTGAATCGGAAGTACAGGGAGGAACATAGTTAACACAAACGCAGGTGGTGTTCTTTGTTTCGACCTGTAATTTGTGATAAGATCTGGAAAAAATCGATCTGTTTGTTTATGAATTAAGAGTTACAGGTGAAAAACTAAATTTCGAAAAATCGGCCAATACATATTAGAGGTGCTAGAAGGAGCGTGCTAATGAAGACCATTTTCATTCTCGGGTACTACCTTAGCAAACCTCTAATGTGTACCAATTTTGACTGAAATTAGTGTAATTGTATAAATTATTATAATTGTATAAAAGATAGAAACATTAGTATACATGGGTTAAATCGGTCATTTGTATGAAAGATACCAGAAGAGGCCGAGTTAAACGATCAATTTTTCAAACTTTACCAAGAATTGTAAGACACAACAACGACTAGAAATTCAAATTGCTGCAGTGTATGAATTAGAAGTTACAAAAAAAAATGGAGTTTCGGGAAATCAGTCTATCAGTATGAGAGGTATCTATAGATATACCTCATTTCTAATCCCCGAACTATGAACCGACAAAATTAAAAAGCCTGTAAAATGTAACTTGTATGACTTTGTGCTTTCATATTGGCATCACGCCCTAATACATATCTGTGAAATAAAGGGTTGCCCATTTAATGGCTTCAAAAGAACCGGTCTGGCAAGATTGTCAGCTGTTAAATACCTGTCATCTGAAGTGTTATCTATTTAGTGAACGATTTGCCATTACGAATATGGTTCGTTTAACAACTGAAGAACGTGTAAAAATAGTTAAAACTTACTACAAAAGTGGTCAATCGGACAAAATTTTCTTTAGCGGTGAATCTTACTTCTCACTCCGTGGTTATGTCAACAAGCAAAATTCTCACATATGGGGCTCGAAGAACCCAGAAGTGATTGTGGGAAAAAGTGCTCGGAAAAAGTAACTGGTTGGAGCACTGTATGGTCTGGAGATGTCATTGGGCCGTATTTTTTTGAAAATTTCCTCAAAAGGATCCACTGCTGCTACAAATCCAGAGGCTTTCATTTAAATGACATTGTATTTCGTACATAATAGCAACGTCCAAGCATTATAATGAAATAAAAATGTCATCAAAATCATGGATTTATGTGTGTTTTATTTAACTTTTCTTGAAAAAGAAAAATAAATAATCCTATGTAAGGTAGAATCAAAAGAAATCCATTATTTTTGCATAACATTGAACGCTTTGTTTAGCAAGCTTGGATTGGTCAATCAAGCCCCCTTTTGTTCAATAACTTGTTGTCTTTTTGAAGGTAATTCCATTACGGCTTTTTTTTTCTTTTGTAGGAAGACTTATTCCTGTTAGAAAACATAGCTTTTCTTGACACGAATTTTGTACCACCATAATTATTCGTCATAGACAGAAACATGTGGTAATCAATTGGCTCGACTGTAAGGTGAATGCATAACAACCTCCCAACCAAGTTTATGGCTTGGCGTTAGCCTTGCCAATTAGTTGTCAGTGGCACTCAAAGGACAGCAACACCTAAGGGTTTGAGTGTTACTCGAAAACAACTTTTCTATTTTAAACCTTCAGATTACTAAATTCACTTTATACTTAACTACATATTTTCCTATCTAACCCCTTCGTTATCTAATAACCCAACCATTGTCATTTTATTTATTCTAGGCTGCCTTACTCATTGAACTTGGAATGAGTTTAAACTTTATCACCCTACCAGAGTGTTGTGTGTATGCATACAGAACGGAATGTACTTCAAAATACCTTTTGCTTACCGCACTTGAAGTGGCATACCAAAAGGAGCATATTTCCCTCATCCTATCTTCAAGAGAGATTAAAAAATATCCACATATTTCATGAAACTTTATTATTTTTTGACTACTTATCCCCTCTGTCAATTCTCTGACACTTCTCAATCACACACGACATTTCATTTTATTAACACCTCATGTCCTCAAACTCTGTTTTATATTATATTTATTAAACGCAATTCGTCCCTTACTGGTTAAAGCTTGCTTCCTTCAAATTGTCATGTTGTTGGCAGTGCAGAGTATAATTATTGGGGGACAGGTTATAGTAGACGATTCCCTTCAATTCCCAGCAAAGTTCACAGCAAGACCTTCCTAACCGTTAATGCTTGCTTGGCCACCATTTGCGACGGTTTATCACGATTCCACCAGGATTGTTTTCGCTTATTGTTATTGTAAATGACCAACTTTTCATCATGAGTTATCCTCCGATTCAGAAATGAACTGATGAAATAAATATTCGGTCCTTCATCGAGCTTCATTTTGCGTCCATCCTTATTTCGAACGGTTACTTGTGGAATACTTAGCTAATGGGCAATCGAAATAGTGCGAACATAATGTATAGATATGACCAGTAGTTTTAAAAACATTATTTTAATGAAAAGTGGGAACCTTATAAAACGTATGTTACCAATTTGAAGGTGCCACGTTGTTTAGAATTTTTATTTGAGTCATCAAAATTAAACGATTTCAGTGAATTTGTAAGCATGGAAAAAATTGATCACCTTTATGTAATCCACTATTTCAATTTGAAAGGTCTCAGTCCAGCCAATATTAAAGCCAAGCTAGATTCTACTCTAGAGGAGTTTCATTCTTCGTTTACAACTATAAAATATTGGGTAGAAGAGTTTGAACAAGGCCGTAAGAGCTGTCAAGACGAACAATTGAGGTATCCATACCAGACACAGACACGGTTAAGAAAATTCACAAAATGGTATTGGATGATCGTCGGCTGAAAGTGCGTGAGCTAGCTGAAATGATAGGCATTTCAAAAAATACTATACATCGTATATTGACCGAATATTTGGAGACGAGGAAGCTGTGCGTAAAATGGGTGCCGCGTTTGCTTTCAATAGACCAAAAACGGAGTAGTGATGAAGTTTCAGTAGAGTGTTTAGCGATGCTTCACCGCAATAAAGCTGAGTTCTTGCGCCGATTTATAACCAAACACGAGATATCGGTTCACCACTTCACACCTGAGACAAAGAAAAAGTCAAAGCAATGAACTGGAATGATAGAATCGTGTCGAAAGAAGGCGAAGTTGTTTCCATCTGCAGACCAAGTGATAGCGACCGTTTTTCAGGATGCGCATCAAATTATTTTACTTGATTATCTACAAAAAGGGAGAACGGCATCAACGGCGAATATTATTTAAATTTATTGCAGCGTTTAAGCGAAACAATTATGGGGGGAAGGTTGCATTTGGCGAAAAAGAAAGTGCTGGTTTATCAAAACAATGCTAGATTTCACAAATCCACTATTGCGATGCCTAAAATTAGTGAATTAAAGTTCGAATTGCTTCACCACTCCTTTTATTTGTAAGATTTAGATCCCCAGACTATTTTCTATTTCCAAACCTCAAAAAAAAATGGTTCAGTGGCAAAAGATTCACCAACAATAAATACATGGTGATTTTTTAAGATTTAAGTTTTTCAGGTTGGCAGCATTGGTTGGTAATGGCGTCCAAACGTCATCTGTCAAAGTGAAAAGTGTACAGTATACTTTGCCATTTCATTAGGGAAAGCCTAGCAAACGAGTAACGATTGCAAATTGTTGAAATTTATTATCAAGATTCGTGCTCAGTGACAAATGTGCATCGTTTGATACGATCATTTTATGGTCGTCATAATCGACCTGCTGAGTCAACAATTCATGCTACTGTCTCCAAATTTCGCACCAAATTTACATTGTTGGACATAAAACCATAAAAACATAAATATTGCAGCCGTAGCGACCAGTGTTAATGACGGTCGTGAAATGTCAATTCGTCGCCGTTCTCAGCGATTGTGTTACTCAACCACAAGGACAATTTTTCACGTCGATTTGGGTTGGAAAACCTATAAAATTCAACTCACGGAAGAATTGAAGCCAAATGACCTACCACAACGACTAATTTTTTGTGAATGGGCCTTACAAAAGCTCAATGAAAATCCGCTGTTTTATCGAAAAATTGCGTTCAGCGATGAGGCTCATTTCTTGCTGAACGGATACGTACAAAAGCAAAACTGTCGCATCTGGAGTGATGAACAGCCACATGCCATACATGAAACAACGTGAAACAACGGATATGTTGAGGGATGAATGTGGTGAGCAGCTTATTTGTCGATTTGGCCCTCTGAGATGGCTTCCAAGATCTTGCGATTTAATGCCTCTTGATTATTTCTTGTGGGGTTATGTCAAGTTGTTAGTCTATGTGGACAAGCCGGACACTATTGAAGCCTTACAAGATAAGATAACACGCGTTATTCGTGGAATACAGACCGAAATACTGGAAGCCGCGGACAACATTTACATAAAATTATCTTTAAAAATTAAATGACAAAGGCCAATTTATCGACTGCAATAAAAAATTTTCATATACGAGTATGATCCAAATTTGAGTGTTTTATTCGATTTAAAAAAAAAAACTATTATTAAAAAATCACCCTTTAGGTCGAGTCAAACTATAGGGATATTTTAAGGAGTTTGACAATTCTTACTATAAACAGGATATAAATGCTCTTGAATATCGCTGAAAAAATGTATCGAGCTAAAAGGAGAATATATTAAGAAATAAAGAAAGTTGTTGCCAAATTTGTTTGTGTCCTTTTTTTAGGTCGCCTAGTTTTGGAACTGCCCTTTTTACTGGTTGACACACGTTCAACGTACTGAGTAAATTTTTGTGTACGAAATCTTATCTTTCTAAAGCCATCGCGCGTAATCTGATCAATGCATTTATTAGCATTACAAATTATAATTTGAAACTAGGTGACTTTTGTATTCAACGCGGAGTACAGATTACGAAAGCCATCTGTTGAGAAAATAATGCACTTATTTTCATTACGCCTTATAATTTGAAACTAGGTAGCTTTCGTATTCAATGCTGTCCCACGTTTATTTTTACAAGTTATGTGGGATACATTTGTAACATTATAGAGAAGCAAATTAAGATCGGCTCTGGAAAGTAAATATCGAGAAATAGGTACTTGTCTTTGAGAAAACAAAAATATTTTTAATAATTTGTCATAAAAAATTGATTACGACATACAATTTCAATTGTTTTCAATACTTCTTGTCATATAATGTTATAAAAAGGAATATTGTATAGGAAAATAACTATACAACAGCACTCTCACTTTTTTTCCAACTGCTATCCCAGCTGATTCCCATAAATTAACATTATATGGGCTAATATTTTCAGCATATTTTATTTAACAGCGGGCAACAAATTATTAGAAATTTTCAATTAAGGTAATGACAACCTTCAATTTTCTTTTGCTAATGGCTTTGATTGCCAAACACCCATACATAGAATTTGTGCCAGGGTCTCAGCTAATACTATTACAATAGTATATATAGGAAATGTGCAAATATGTGTGTCGTCTGAGCACATATTATATAAACAACCACGATGTAATTTAAATATCGGTGACAAATATTGAGCTAATTCTCAATTTAATTTATTCCTTTTTAATTTACTTTAATATTTTTCATTTTTATGTTTACAAGCAAACGTAATCTACTTCATTTCCATATAAATTCACTATTTTAATTTTTAAATTATTCATTTTCAATGGGAGTTAAAGGCAAACAAAATCGTTAATACGAAATGTGTGATTTTATTCATGACGTAAAAAATGTCATTGAAATTCTATTAAGCTGCATACGAAATGAAGAGATTTCACTGAAATAATAATTCAACAGAGTAATTTTATTTCACATAAATCGCTTTGGAAATTCTGGTCAAAGCTAACGACTGCGCATTGCAGTTTTCGGGAACAAAAATTAATTGCATATTCAATTAAAGGCTTATCGATGTTCCATTAAATTACAAATCCCATATAAGTTTACAAAAATACTCATAATCGTATAAACAATACAAGCATTTTAGCAGCAGTTAAATACGTTATCGTCCTTTTTTTTATTAAAATATTAAATGTATGTATGAGAGAGGTTGCAATGCCCGTGATTTCTTAGGGTAGCCTTCGCTCTTATCAGTTGCAAACCAAAAAGTAATTGAATTCCACTCTATTTGTGATCGTAAATTGTATAAATATGCTACAACCCAGTGAAATATTTTGGCAATCAAAGTATAAGATATCGCTAAGGCACAACAATTCGTATTGTGCGCAAAGGAACAACAAGTATAAATCTATTTTGCATACGAGTAGCACCGGCATTCCTTTTACCAAGAAGGGCCTTGTAGGAATAATTTAGTCAGTTATATTTGCTATAATAAATGTATAGAAGTGGTGATAGATTGATAGAGATGATTGATATGATAGCAGAGGGAGTAGCGGGGAATCCTCAAATCAATTTGATACCTCTCTCGTTGTAGTTGTGGAATGTAAATGTTGGACTGTATTGCGAATTATCCAATAGCGATGATTTTTAGGTGGACCAATTTCACAGTTGGTTTCTACCAAAGAACTGAAAATTGGAACTTGTAATTTGGATCATATAATTTCACAGTCATGTGAAATTATATGTAATCAAATTGATCGTGTAGAAATTACAAGTGACGATAAATAAAGGATGACAATTAGAATTAGTGCCAATTCAAAGGAGATTTATTGAGGCAACGAGTTGTGCTTACCAGTTGAGATCTGATTTGTAAGTGATTTTTTCTTATTACAAAACTTTCGACAACAGTATTAATTCATATGTTACAATTCAGAATTCAGTTACATTTAGTACACATATTTTCACTCAATGGAGTTATGTAACACTTGAACATTTTTTGAACACACCTCGTATATTGATTAAATTCGTTTAGCGGTTTGGAACTTACTGCCCATGTAATTTAGGAATTAGAAAGCCTTAAAATGGCTTTAGGATGCACAAATTTCAAAATATTTAAAAGCGCCCTATCTTTCCGGTACTATCGGAAATCGTATTCATTGACATGTATTTCGAAACATTTCATACAAATACGTCGCTACTTTGAATTGGAAGAAATAGAGTAAAATTTTTTCTACATTTGACATTTGAACCGTATATCAGGAAGTATTTCGAGGCGTATCTTAGTATATCAGACATCCTTTCTTTATAAAAATGAAATCTTTATTGAACTTTTTTTGATTTTGGATTTGCTCACATCTTCAGAGACTAAAAACTTAATAAATCTGCATGTAATGGGAAATAAATTGGAATATAGGAACAGAAAAATTATATTTCGTTTTAGAATACTAAAAAACGCTTGAAAAAGTGTAAAGACTTTTTCCAAAAATTTCCACATTGATTTGCCGCTGTTACATAGGAAATGAAGCTACTGCTACGGATATTCTTATACGTAGTTCTTTAAGCCGGTTTAATCAGAATACACTTCTACATGGTCATAATTTGAAACAATTTGAAAAAAAGTAATTGTCACATTATCTCAGTTCAATTAAAATAATTAATTGAAAATCGTTTTCTTTATTTATGTGGCTATATTTATATTCGTGTACATTGAAAATATATGAAGTCCTTTCACTATGTTAACAATATTAGTGGGTTATCTGTTTCACTCCAATCTCTTCCATGATATGAAAATATGTTTGTTCTGTATACATGTGTGTACTCGAGTAATTTAATATTCCATCAAAGTGACAAATAAATATTTTATTACGTGCTTTTGTTTAATGTGCATGTATTGACTTTTTTTTATTATCGAACTTCATTCCTTTTCATTTCGAGCTTTCTAGATGGCTCTTATGTTGCCTACAATTATAAAAGTAATTATTGAAGCCATTTATATCATTAATTTCATATATGGCATTAAAAAAAGCTTAATACATCAATAAAAATATTACGATTCCATGGGTTTGATGTGTTACAAAAAAAAGGAATAATTTAAGGAAAACTGTGCTTTTAACAAGAGATTTAATGAAGACAGAGAATCGTATACAATGAGATCAGCACATATGGTTCAGCTTAGTTTTTCCACTTTGAAAAAGAATGAAGTATAATTCATAACCAGGTGAACAATTCTCTAGTATTTTTATTGCCCCTTTTAGGCAGATTTGAATTTAGGTAAATTAACTTCTTAATTTTAGAATTTTAAATAATTAATTTCAAAAAACCTACCAGAACTTCCTCCAAATTGTAATTTCGTTATTTTTTTCTATACCTGAATTTGTTTTTACAACATTCAGTGAGTCTCTATATCTAAGTTATTGTTCGATGTTTTGTTTTCAAAAATTTGTTTCGAAATTACAAATTGTTCGTTTGTCGATTTTGTCCGCATATCATTCAATAAGACTGGCCGGACTTAAAAAAAAAACAAAAACTGGCATAATCAGTTTGGTATCTCCTGGCTGCGAAGAAAGGATTGACAATTGCAGCAGTACCAACATTGTCAGCCCCTTTTCCTAAATAGTCCAAGTTTACTTGGCTATTGCAGGGAGCGTTGGCAATCGCATTGTAATATTCCCAGTATGTCGTACACCGTGGGTAAGGCCTTCACGGCGAGACTCACGATAACCCTCGTGGACTTCTGCAAGGCAGTGTAAAAAATGTCAAAATAAAACTCCCATCATTACTTTTATTACAACACCCATCATCAATGGACGCAGGCAAACTAAGTTTGGCACTGCATTCGCAACAACTAAAATTCGACTATTGTTGATCGTAGTAAAAATCTACGATAACATAATCCATATCCATCCATTCATATATCCGCACAAAGGTTTGCTGAAAGCACGACAAAGATCTCAGCCAGTTAAAATTAAAAAAACAAAAAAACAAATATATTCCATAGCTATAGACATGCTAAGTTAGAAACTGTGAGAAATCGATCAAGCGGACAAAAACCTGATCATAAAAGCCCCGTACCCGTCACCAGAAAATGATCATTCGTCAGAATTTTTCCAACAATTTGACCATTTAGCTGTTAACTAAAAGCCACATATTAAGATAGTTAACTGCTGCGAAGCAAAAAAGTTACATCCCAATTCATATATCTTATTAATGGAGCAAAAAATACGGAATTTCTCTCCAAAATGATAAGAAGGCCTATTTGATACGTCTAACTATGTAATATTGGGTGAGTACATCGTCCGTAATACTAAGGATCACAGATATTACTATTGAACGAAATTCCTTCAGTACGAAAAAACTTATTCGACCAAAGACTGAGCTCACGTTCGAAAAAAATTGAAATTTTTGGCTATTTTTTACTAATTTGAACAATCAATAAATTGCGGTAATTTAAATAAGTTTCGCCGTGAAGGCCTTACTCATGGTATGCCATCACACATAGAACTGTTTTTTCTTTTCTTTTGTATCTTTTTTTCACTTTTTTATTTGAATTTGCGACAGCCAGCGCCCCTTTGGGGTACTCAAACTAATCCCGAAAGGATTAGTCGAAGTACCTTCGAGATAAGAAGCAAGTCCCCTTAAGAAAATTTCCTCAGGGTTTGCTCCCTCTATCACGCAAAGTACCTTTAAAGACACTGGTATGAAGTGAGCTTCATCCCGGTTAGGAGTGAGGCCTAGTTAGACACCTCAGATAGACGAAGAACAGTGTTTTCCAAGTCCCCCATATTACCTTCAGGAGACCCTGAAGCAACGCAAAATCACTGAAAACACATGTTCGGGAAACCACAGCCAGCACGATGCTCCCACAAGGGGTCCTACACCACGACCAGGCAAGAACAAAATGTTCCGAGGACCAATGGTCTCCCGTACTACCAGAATATAAGAACCCTCTGATCGCATGGAACTGGTCGTCCATTGTATGCGCCATAAATTTTCAAGGCCCTAGGAGAAAATATCGACACAACAGTAAATGTTATGCTCTTCTGTTCCATCTATCATATCTATCTCTGAAAGACCTCCGTGGTTGTACAACTATAAAACAGAAAAGAAAACTCCTCCGATATCTCTCGACGGCTTCTTTGTAGTCGTTCCTGTTGAAAGGGGAACTAATTTTAACAGTAGTGGGTTGACATTTTGTAAAAAAAAAAATATTTATATATATGCATATATATATATATATATATATATATATATATATATATATATATATAATTTTAAGTAATAGACGAGCCAAGTTCAAAACTGTGTAAAATCGATCACGCAGGGAAAATCTGCCCATGTAGGCGCAGTGTCCACTGCAAGAAATGATAATTTATCAGAATTTATTAAACAATTTCACCATTTAGTTGTCAACTAAAAGCTACATATGAAGATATATCTTATTAAAGCACCGAAATATACGGATTTTCTCTCCAAAAATGGGCAAATCCAATATATGTGTAATATATGAGATGAAGGCGTGTTTGATACAGCTAACTATATAATATTGAATCAACCCATCGTCCATATTACTAAAGATCACAGATGTTATGATTGAACGAAATCCCTTCAGTATGAAAAAACTTATTCGACCAAGGACTGAGCTCATGTTTAAAAAAATTGAAATTTGTCGGTATTTTTCATCAATTGTAACATTAGTAGGCTGAAAAAAATAAAAAAGAAATATATTCCATAGCTATAGACAGACTAGGTTGGAATTTGGGAGAAATCGATACAGCGGAGAAAAATGTGATATTACGCTTTCTGTAAACTTCTCATGCAATAAAGCCAAAATCGGTAGTGTTGTGTGGTTCGTGTGGTTCATAATCTTCAATTGCAGGCCAAAAAGAAGGTCGGTTATCTTATGGCCATAGCGCTCTGAATTGAAATTCTGATTATCCGCCACACTTCCACTAACAGACACGATATTTTCGGTAGTTCATACATTGCGATGATGCGCAGGCCTGACCACATTTGTAACGCTTCCAGTCTTTTGAAATATCTTTATAATCTTGCCAATTCCTTGCACTGGATTATAATAATCCTCGATTACATTAATCCTCTATTATAGTAATCCTGGATTATAATAATCACTTCGTAATGCATGAAAAGTGTCCACATTTGAATCACCACTTTTGTAGTGAGTTTTAACTATTTTTACGTGTTTCTCGGTTATTCAGATCCATATTCGAAAATGGTAAATCTTTCACTAAATAAACAACACTTCGAATGACAGATATTTCCCAGCTACCAGCATTGCCAGACCGGCAGTTATCCATTTAGTGGATAACCCTGTATAATGCATGACTTCATTTTTGGCAAACCATGTTATCTGACAAAGAAGCGTTGCATTGCACACAGCACCACGAGAGGCATATTAGTTAATCAGAAAGGAATTGGCCCATACGAAGATCAAATCTACGTTCCTAAAAAAATTATCCATTCTCTGCATTTTTTGGCTCATACTAAAATCCAAATCCGCGTTTCTAAAAAAAAAATTATCCATTCTCTGCATTGTTATCTTAAATTCATTAATTAAAAGCAATAATACAGTGCTTGTTAACAGATAGGATA
>JAHXMU010000124.1:1469814-1523191 GCA_019455685.1 Philornis downsi | reverse complement strand
ATAAAGGGTGACGCGTAAGTAACGTTAACGGCGACTATATTGAATGCGTTCTTGTGCATTATTTGGTTTTAACTCGTGAACCAATTGCATTTTATATGGGAAAAGATGTGACATATGTAAAATTCTTTGCAAAGACCGCCTAGACAAATTCAACTGCTGAGAACATCGCCTGGCAGAAGTTTCGTGGTTTTCTTCAATACTTGCTTGCACTCGAGCAATGACCACTTCATTTCGAACTGAACGATCACAGACAGCCCCTTGTTGGCCAAAACGCTGAAACATTCGGTAAATTGTTGGAGCGCTAGAAGCATTTCGAACATGAAAGAAATTACGATATGATCTGAATAATCGAATGCTGACTTTCAAAGTAAAATTGAACAACTTTGGTTCTTTGTTCTATGCTGAGCCTTTCCATCATAAATTTCCCAAGTAGTATTTACTTAATTCTGTAATGAGACGAAAAAAAAGATTCGAAGAAAAAATGTATTCACTGATCAAATTATAGCGTTACTTATGCGCCACCCTATATAATAAAAAATATGCACCATTTTCTTCAATAACTTGTAGCCATTTGGTAGTTAATTCCATTCTGACAGAGATGCTCTCATAGGAATCCTCATCCATGTTAGAAAAAAAATTCCACAGGACCTCCTCTTGAGGCGAATTTTTCACCAGCAAAATCATTCGCCATAGACAGAAACAGGTGATAATCATGCGGTTTTAGGTTCGGACTATAAGCTGACTTCATGAGAACCTCCCAACTAAGCTCTTGGAGCTTCTGGCAACTCACTATCGAAGTTTGTGTGTGACCTGGCGTTGCTCTGATGGATCACAATTCGTTTCCTATGGGCCAAAACTGACGTCTTCTGGGAGATCGCTTCTTTTAAATGATCTAGTTGTTGGCAGTATGAATGCAAATGAAAATTTTGACTGTGGGAGAGCAGCTCATGGTAGATGATTCCCTGCCAATCCCAGCAAACATCCTACAAAACTCTTTTAATCATTAATCCTAGCGGTGGCCAAGTTTGACTGATTTATCGGGGTTCTATCACAACCATTTTTGATTGACATTATTATATATGTAGATTACTCGGTCTTAACACTATCGTTCTTATGTAATGCGATATGCAGATATCACCTATTGGAAAAATAATGGCTTTTTTTCCACAAAACCATATATATGACACCTTTCGAATGTTTTAAGAACGAAGCTAAGTCCGGGGTTAAAATGATCAAATTGCAATAATTGAAATTCGAATTGCAGCCCCATTCACGGTATTCTCCAGATCTGGTCTACTACTACTGTCAGTTTACAAATCTCAAATAGATGCTCTAGTAAAAAAGACTTTGATCAAATTATGAAGTTGGTGTAGAAACTGAAACATACTTTTTTTGGTCTCAACAAATCATTCCGTAAAAGTGGTATCGTAATATTAGAGAAACGTTGAACTGATTATGTCAGTCTCTTAAAAGAGATTATTTTATTAGATAACGTTTGTTGTTCTTCCTCAGCTCCGGAAGTTATTGACTGATGTATTGGTTCAGCTGCGTCACCACCCAATTGCACTAAAATTTGGTCTATGCTGTCATATAGTCCTCATACAAATGGGACACCAGGCTCCGTTTCTTTGCTTCCAAAAGCCTTAGTTTTTTTTTATTGAAATTTAAATGTAATATGATTTAGTTTTATCAGGGATGAACTGTTTAGAAATTGGACCACATCGGTTCAAGTTTTGATAAGTTGCCCTGCAAATCAACCAACTATAATTGAATTCAACGCCTTCTAAAGCATTCCGCTTGTTTTACATTATGAGCAAATTTTAACTTTAATATTTGTCAGAGAACATAACTAAAATTCTACAACTCTTTGGTGCTACATTGTTTAGCTTATCCTTTGTTCATTTACTTTTCTTCGTATACTTCATGTACTTTCCTCATTTTGCAGCAAAGAAAAAAAAAGTACAATGTCGTCTCTTGTTACACTTTAACTTCCTCCAAGCCACTTTTGTAGTTCCAGTCTATTTGCTCTCTAAGTAAGAGGATGTCGGGCACAAGTAGAATATTTCCAGTTTTTCTTTTCATTTTCTCAACGAAATGAAAAGTTTTGATTAAGACTCTCAGTGTATGGCATTGTTACGGCAAACTTGAATTGAAAAAGTGTGACGGAGGACTACGCGAGTCTGTGTGTCATATTTTTGTGGCCTTTAATAATACTTGGAAATTGTTGAGTAATAGATATGATGTCGATTGGCCTCAGGGATTGTTCAACGAGGGGTTGAATACAAAGCAATTGTAGGCAATAAATTGTACTGCAGCCATCGTTAGAATAACTTTCAATTTACTTTCATTGCATGAACCAGCATTTGCTTAATCTGTGTTGCAATAAAAACATGAAAGTAAGTCATATGAAAGTGAATTCGTGGTAGTCTGGTGAAGTCAAGTAGTCGCAAAAACATTTAAACGAAACACAGTAATAAAAACACTAAAGAGAAAATATATATGCAAATACTGTCGAGGGATGCTTTTGACTCACAGCAATTTACAGAGGGACAAAAGTTATTTTTTTGTAATCATAAATTGATTTTCGGGGAATAAATTGAAAATTGGTATTATCAAAAGTGCAGAACTCAATAAAGTCCGTAAGCTGAAAATATTGCCAATGACCAACAGACTCAAAATCGAACAGAAAGGATGGCTGCGAACTGTATATGTACAATAAATTAATTATACGAGGTGGATCCAAAAAAATAACACTTGTCTTATTTATTTTCCTTATTTTTTGAACACACCTCGTATTATTTCTTACTTAGTCTGTAAAAAGACATTTCGCGTTAACTGATGCATTCCAGAAGTGTCAACTTTTACATCCCAGCAAAAAAAAAGTGCATCCAAAGAAGCAAATATTCAACACAACTTGTGATAAGAAAGTGATGGAAAAATGCGTAGTCATCAATGAAATTAACATAGGATTGTCATAGAAAAGAAGCTCTATTTTATGATGCCTCCTCCCTATACGTTCACGAGTAATGTAGGTGTAATGAATATTCAAATCTTTGGTTACAAAGTTTTCTTATTCAAAAGAAATATTCTTTATTTTATTATTTTTATTGTATTTTTATCTATAAATATAAAAATGTATAGTAATTCATCAATTGAGAACGGCTGGACTGATTTGGCTCAAATTTTTTTCAGTTGTTCGTAATTGCCTGGAGAAGGTTTTTACGAAAGAAAATTTTGGGTAACCCCTCCGGAAAAGTCGGAAAATTGGAAAAGTAGAAAATTGATTTTTTGTATGGAATTTTGTGTGCAATTGTTCCGGAATGGCTTTTCGAGTGGCAAAATAGAAAACTCTTAGTGGAGAACTCGAAAAATTCCGGAAAAAATTTTGCAAAATTTTGCGAAATTTGTCATTTTGTTGCATGATTTTATGATATTGGACGATGTAAAGGTGGAAAATTCGTTGTGAAGCTCGAAAAATTTCGGAAAATTATGAAATTTATTGTGATCAAATACGTTTCGGGTGAATTTTGGATGGAGAAGTTAACGAGACAAATAACAGATGACGCTACGTGCTACGCCATCTACATTCAATGCCACAACCCCGTAGATGGCGTTATAGGTTGACTTAGGCTGAGCGCAATTTGACAGCTGCACTTTTCGCATTGTGATTTTCTATTAAACAAATGCGCTATTTTTCTTGCTGCAATTGATTCGAGTTTTACGTATTATTACACTGATTTCGGATACCCATATATCGCGTATCACATCCGTAAACGGTACAAGCATTACGATCAATTAAAATTCAGTGCAATACTTATCAATTCGATCATTTTTTTAGAAAACAAATTTGCATGTAAAAAATGAGGTTATCTTATTGGATTGCAGGTATTTATTGCGATACATTTATTTCGTAAGTTTTTTTTTTTTTGAAAAGAATTTTCTTTTCAATAGGATTAGTCAAAAACTACTTCATTCCATTTTAGGGAGAGTTATTTGCTTGCCTTCAAACCATGGGTGTCGTACACGTCGTACAGTAATTAGACAGAATGCCCCTGATAATCAAACGCCAGAGGAACGCGCATAACAAAATGAATGGAGACGTGTCCATATTGCACAGGTTCGCGCTCCACAATCACCACTTCAAATTCGATAAAATGTTACTAAAAGAAGACCAGTCATAAATGTAGGCTTGAATCGCGCTGCTTTCGAATACGATTCCGCAATCGCCTACAAAGATCTTCGCTGCGTTTATATCGGTTCATTGTCTGTCGTATGCCAGCATTACAATGCATTGAAACCCCCGGCTTATGCTGCGCTGGTAGCAAGGTGAAATTGCCGGCTTTGACTCACCCGCCAGAGCCATTGTATTCGTTACTCTATGGAAATACAATCCAATCAAAACATTTTCTGGCTGAAGGTAGGATCGATCATAATCATGTTGCGGAAGTTGAATCATCCGAAATTGTGCAACAGTACGCGGTTGTCCATCAATAAACCGATGAACAATGTGCTTCAAAGGCAATTTCAAAGGAGAGGAAGTCTTTATCCCACGAATTCCAATAATTCCAACTGATCTGCCATTCCAATTCAAGCGGATTCAGTTCCCCATTCGATTGGCTTTTGCGATGACAATTAATAAATCGCTAGGCCAATCGTTGGAAGTCTGTGTCTGCGTCTGTCTGTGTGGAAGTCTGGATTAATCTCGAATTTCCCTGTTTTTCGCACGGTCAGTTGTACGTTGCCTGCTCGCGCATTGGGAAACCGTTTTCGTTGTTTGTTTTTGCGCCGGAAACAAATCAAAAAACATTGTTCATCATATCGCTGTCTACTGATTTCGATTCCATTCAAATAAATCGCATTGAATTTTGAACTATCTGCGTATTATTATTACTCGGCAGTTTATCTGAAGGCGTTAAACTGTGGCGAATCGAAGTTCGTCGGGTCCGCTAGTTTGTATTAAAATCGGTCTCTTGAAAACACTGCCCGCAGGTCACCCATATTTGGTACTTCCTATAAAAAAAACTCAATAAGCAGCCACTGAATTGGAAAAGCGCCTAATGTTTCGTACTGTCGAAGCTTATATACCCTCTACCAAGGACCACAATCCACTATATTGGGAATGGGCTTTCTTAGCGACATAGATGTATACGCCGTATTTGATCTCTGAATATTTACATATAAACATGATGTTTATACTTATCTTTTTTACCAAAACTTGTTAAAAGTAAATTTACAATGAAATGAAATATGAGTACTCAGAAAATTATAAAAAATAAATAAGGATAAAATAAGATAAGATAATAAGAAATAAAATAATAACAAAAATATGCAAATAAAGTGTACACATTTCTATGTCAGTAAGAATATTGATCCCCAATACTGTGGACTTCATTTAGTCCATGGCAGAGGCTGCATAAACTTCGACCTTACGAAATATTAAGTGTTTTTTTAATCCAGTGCATGTATACTCTGTTTTTTTTTTTTTATAAAAAGTACCAAATCCGTCGGGATCGGTGCCCTGTTTTTTCAGAAAATGACTTTTAATTCAAAAAAAAAAAAAAAAAGAATATAATAAAAAAATCAAATTTTCCGAAGAATGGAAATTCGATTTGATTGATGAATAAGTATATAGAGAAGAGGCATCATAAAGGGTGTCCCAACAAGAACGCAAGATTCAAATTTTAAATAAAAGAGAGATATTGCTCCTCTGGCTGTATGACATGTAGCGCCGTCTTGTTGAAACCACATGCCCTCCACATTCATTTCTTCAATTCGAGGCACAAAAAAACTGATTACCATTTCACGATACCGAACACCATTGACTGTTTGCGCTTGACATGCCTCTTTTTCATAAAAAAAAGGTCCAATGATTCCTCCAGCCCAAAATCCACACCACACAGTGACACGTTGAGGATGCATTTGCTTCTCGTGAATCACTCGAGGATTTTCCTCACCCCAAATGCGACAATTCTGCCTATTGACGAAGCCATCAAGATGGAAATTGGTCTCGTCACTGAAGATGATTTTATCGGCAAAATCAGCATTTTCATGTTGTCTCTCCAATACCCAATTAATGAACTCCCTTCGCTGTCCATGGTCAGCTGGCTTCAGTTCCTGAGTCAATTGAACTTTGTAGTGGATTTGGTTGCACCAATTTTCTGAGCTCGGTGTGGAATTGAGGTAGATGGAGTTTAAACGACGCCATCACGTACAGCTGCGACATTTTCGGTCGATCGACCCGGTCGAAGGCGCGTTGTTGTCTTTACATCCCTGACAGACCCAGTTTTGGCAAATTTATCCATTAATCTCTTTACAGTTAATCCTTTTGGAGCATTATTGTGTTTACATCACTAACAAACCCAGTTTTGGCAAATTTATCCATTAATCTCTTTACAGTTGACTCTTTTGGAGCACTATTGTGACCCCGAATTGATCGCAATTTGGTAAAACAATTTCACAATGAGAATGCGTTGTTCATTCGTGTAGCGCTCCATTTTTACTAATCTCGTATCTTCTTCTATCAAACAATAACAATTGTTCAAATGTCAAACAATGACACTTCGAATGACGCTAAATTTAAATCTTGCGTTCTTGTTGGGACACCCTTTAGAATAGAGCTTCGCTGTTATGAGAACCTTTTGTTAATTTCATTGGTGATTACACAATTTTTCGCCACTTCCCTATCACAAGTTGTGATGAATATTTGCTTCTTTGGATACGCTTTTTTTGCTAGGATATTATGAAAATAATATTTACAATTTTCTTTCGAAATATACTAAAGTCTCACAAAAACGTCACCTTATTTATGAATAATCCATCTCACAACGCAACAAATTAATCAATATCTGCCTGCGTTCCCATTGGACCACTGTCAACCCCTTGGAGATTGATACAGAGCAACGGATAGCGAGAGAAAGAGAGAGAGAGAGACCTTGAAATAAACGAACCGAAAAAAACTATCCAAATACAAGGTGACAGACAACAAAACTGCAAAGTTGCAAATTGCTCCAACTGAATTGAAGGAATATGACTGCCATGATTGTGCATCAGCGACAACTCAAGTATTATTGTGCAAATAACGCAACACTTGTTGACATTCTCAACAGCAAATGTAAATGTAAATAAAAAGGACAGCAATTTTAATTTCAAGTTGAGCTACATCGAAAATGTCGCTTAATTATTAATTAAAAAAGAAAGGATACAGCTAAGTTTAGAGGAGGAGGGGGAGATACCGTGTAGCCTCACAATTAGAGTAGAAAACGAAACGAGCATTGATAATTATGGGAATAGAAAACAAGCCAAACGAATAATGTTTCTTTGAGCATTATTAAAGCAGGATTCTCTCAATGCTGCCAACAGTCCACCATGTGGTAGCATTGACACCTTTCTCCAATTATTATTACATTCCATGACATCTCTGTTTGGTTTGTTAGCCAGTTGATAAATGATAACGATAATACAAAGTGATTAAATTGACTCTGTCATATGTCGACAACATGATTTATGATTATGCATCTGGTGTGTACCGCTTTGTACAGAAAATGCTTTATCTAATCAGCGGATATCCTCGAAAAATAAGTTGTGGACATTAACGAAATCCACGAAATGAGATAGACTGGATGTTATTGTACCTGAAGGGAACACATTTCTTGGCCCAAATTTCATCAAATAGCGATTTCACAAGATAGCAACATAAGGACACAACCATTGAATTTTTGTGGAATAATTTTATGCAAAAGTAGGGCAAATAAAAATTTTGTATATTTTTTCGACAACAAAGCCTACTCAATTTGCTGGATATAAAAAATATTTATATTAACCCAAAAAAGAAACAAAAATTAACACGCATTTTCATCACTTCTAGGAATGTAATTCACGCATATTTACTGCGTACAACGAAGAATTTTGAAGCTAGTTTCAAACCTATGGTAATGAAATGCTTGAAAACATTGCTTCGATTCCCATTTATAATTCGTAACAATTAAAGTAAAGCATCTTAATATGAAATAATCCAAAATCTATTTCTTAGTTCTCACAATAAGCCCCATTTAAAAGAAGCTCCATTTAGAGCTTTCGCAAAAATATTTGTTTATTCTCCTTTATAACCGGTACATCAAGTTTGCCATTCCATTTTTAAAAACCATAAATATTCAGAAATCAAATGTAACATATACATTTCCCATCTTCATAAAAATATATGCCATTAAGTTCCATCCATAATATTGTAGACTAATGGTAGTGGATGTAAAGGGTATCCCAACAAGAACGCAAGATTTATATTTGGCGCCATTCGAAGTGTCTTTGTTTGGCATTTGAACAATTGTTATTGTTTGCTAGTAGAAAATACGAGGTTAGTAAAAATGGAGCGCTATACGAATGAACAACGTGAAGGTTTTGCGGCTACAGTTCGCAAATTGCGATCAATTTGCTCCATAATGCTCCAAAAGAGTCAACTGTAAAGAGATTAATGAATAAATTTGCCAAAACTGGGTATGTTAATGATGTAAAGACAACAACGCACCTTCGACCAGGTCGATCGACCGAAAATGTCGCAGCTGTACGTGATGATGTCGCTCAAACTTCATCTACCTCAATTCGACACCGAGCTCAGCAAATTGGTGTCTCCAAATCCACTATGCAGCGAATTTTGACCAAAGATTTGCATCGTCATGCATACAAAGTTCAATTGACTTAGGAACTGAAACCAGCTGACCATGGACAGCGAAGGGAGTTCGTTAATTGAGTATTGGAGAGACAACATGAAAATGCTAATATTGCCGATAAAATCATCTTCAGTGACGAAGCCCATTTCCATCTTGATGGCTTCGTCAATAGGTAGAATTGTCGCATTTGGGATGAGGAAAATTTTCGAGTGATTCACGAGAAGCAAATCCATACTCAACGTGTCACTGTGTGGTGTGTATTTTGGGCTGGAGTAATCATTGGACCTTTTTTTATGAAAATGAGGCGTGTCAAGCGCAAACAGTCAATGGTGTTCAGTATCGCGAAATGATAACCAGTTTTTTCGTGCATAGAATTGAAGAAATGAATGTGGAGGGCATGTGGTTTCAACAAGACGGTACCACATGTCATACAGCCAGAGAAACAATTCAATTTCTGCATCAGTCATTTAAATCTTGCGTTCTTGTTGGGATGCCCTATATAAGTTTCAATCCTATGGAATATTACGTTCTTCTCCAGTTTCGTGCCTGTTTACTGGGTTTTTACGATATTCTGCATCCAACTTCGGTTCTAAAAACAAGTCGTGATTGGTTTTTCAAAAGCAACTTCAGTGTAATTATTTGTATTGAGAAAATACTTTTCTATGGAACATTTTCTAATACGACATATTCTAAAGAAACATTTTCTAGGACAAAAAGTAATTCTTTCGAATACTGAAAAATTACAAGCAAAGATTTGTATTTTCATCACACCTACATCACTCACGAACATGTAGAGAAGGGACATAATAAAATACTACTTCCCTTCTATGACAAGCCTGGGTTAATTTGCTTGGTGATTAAGCAATTTTTCACCATCTTTCCTATCACAAAATGTGATGAATGTTTGCTTCCCTAGATGCATTCATTTTACTGAGAATTAATATAGAATTTCAAATTAAAGATAGACATAGACAAGGACCCTGCTTAATTAGGTCACAGTATTAAAAAAGGTATGCCTTCAGTATTGGGGACGTTCAATCTACAGCATTCGCATTAAAACGAATCAACGAAACTGCCGAAAAATATACCTGACCAAATAAAAGGAAAACTGGGCAATGGGAAACTTTATGTCCCAAAGTCAGCTATGAAAAAAATTCATTTGCATCATAACTGATATATTTTTTTAATAAAAACGCCCATAATTATGGTCAGTACATTAAAACCTATATGAATTGGGATAGCTCATTCCAGTATCTATAAATTTCCACATTTATTGTTTTTAGTTAACGGACTTAATGGCTGCTGGGTTCCTGGGCAAAATATATGTGTTTAGGGAAGTCCATTGACAAATTGCTTCCATAAAAAATTTTTTCCAACGACTTCAAAATCTTTGCCTTCTTCTGAGCTGATTGATTTGATGAAATCAATTATTTTGGCTTCCTAATTGTAGTTATGTATTAATGGATCTATCATTCATTTACAGTAATAAATCGATGCAGAAGTCCAGCTGGATCAGCCTGAAACACCATCAAACATTATTGCGTAGTTACAGAGTTATCGGCAAAATCAAAATCTATGATATGCTTGCGATCTCAAGAAGATGGCATAATTTCACTCTGTTGAACGCAGTTAATCCTTCCTTCCCAGGAATTGGAAAATGAATTGTGTAAAGTAAATTAAAGTATGAATTTGAAATTGAATTGGAAAAAAATAAATTACGAATTCTAAAATTATGAATTAAATTGAGTTTTAAATTGAATTGGTTTTAATTAAATTGTATTGTTTTGAATTAAAATTGCATTATATCAAGTTACACTGAATTAAGTTGAATTGCACTGAATTGTAGATATTGTAAATTGTAAAAATTAACTATTTATTTGCCTGTGTAAGGGCCCCATCAAACAACCAGTTAACGATAAAAACACCTATTTTGTTACGCCCATATGGCAACCTAGCGAAGCACGGAGGTCTCTTGGTTGAAATCAGCGGGATACTTGATCTTTTCACCGCCAGCCGCCAACTAGACCACTTCGCCAGTCGCCCTCAACATACGAATAAATCCCGAAATAATGTAAGTTAACCGTTATCTTTTCCTCATCTCTATTACGAAACCCCCTCGTAAGCATACACATCCCGCTAAAACCTTAGTTCTTCCACAAAACCTTCAATCTTTCTCCCGAAACCTAAGTTCCAAAGTAAATCTTCAGATCAAATCTGACAGATTTACACACTAGCATTGCATCTCGCAACTGCATTTTACACACTCATCGAATGGTCAAGAAAGCATTGTGAGTTTCATTGATAGTTTTAAACATAGCAGTTCTATTTTGATTTTCAAAAGGCATACGTCAAAAGTGAATGTACGGCCCTGTTTGTCCTAGGAAGGTTGCTCAATCCACTTTTAGTTCTTTCAAATCACTAACATTTTTTCCATTCTTATCCCTATTCCAAATAATATAAAAGTTGTTTGATTTAAACGGAATAAGAAATAAAACAACCGCGTGGGAAATTCCGTCCAAAATGGGCAGTAAATAACTGAAATATGTTGCGTATCCAAAAGTCATGTGACATTACACTGCCAGAAAAACTTGCCGAATTTTAAAAGGAGTTAATAATTTCCAAATTGAACATTTTACCAATGTCGATCAATGTCGAAGAACAAGTGGGATTAGCAAGGAATTTAATGCAACAGTCACCTCTTGACGAACATCAATTCTATTTCCCAAACATTGGTTTCACCTGCCTTGCTATGCAGCCCAGAACCCGGGGTTAGGCTCAAGTAGATGAATTAGTTCTAGGAGTTTCGAGAGAAAAATATTCCATGAAATATATTTCTCATAATCGTTAACGGAGAGTGTAGGCGTGTTATAACAAAGCGATTGCATTGGTTTTGCGGATAGACCAAAATTCTCTAGCTCGAAAAGTTTTCGACGGTGAACTCGACTGTGAAACGACGCAGAAGAGGGTGGCCACAATCCCGTTGAATGGACCATACTTTTCAAAAACGGTCAAAACTTGGTGTAAAAAATTGAAAAAGGAGCACAGTAGACCGAAGCGCTTGGAATTCTTTTCTATACGTGCTGCAAAAAATTATAAAAATTTCGATTTCAGTCACCAACGGAAGTAAGCGGATCCTCAAAATAATATAATGCGTGACCCTCGTACATAAATGTTTAAGACATTCAACGCCTCAACAATGGTCTTGCGCTATTTTCGCCCTCTGACAAAGTTGTTTTCACTTTTTGCCAGGCTGGTGAATCTTTCTGCCGAGATTTGAATCTGTTCTGCGATGTCCTCGGGCGGTTACAGTTCTGCACGTGTTTATATTTTTCCGTGAGTCAATTTAATAGAATAAACACCAAGAAAGGCATTTCGAATTTCATTACTTCGCCTACTTAGTGCTTAAAAATTCCAATGGGCTGTCTTCTTAATTGCTTAAACACTGACAAGCTGACTGCTCGACGATGGTCACATTCTCTTGAATTTTTAAAACATCATCATCATTTTACAACGCATTAAAATACGTGCCACAGTTTGCCGTAGGCGGCTTATGAAGACAGCGCCACAAAACCTTACCTTACATCACACTGGAGATTTTACCGAGACAAATTATGCAGTTTTGTGAAGAGAACACAAGCAAATCCAGTCGTGGCGAACAGCCTTCGGACAGGATGTGAATTCCTGAAATTGTTAATCTTGCATTCGAGCAGCAACGGCAGACACCAAAGTCAAGTGTAACGTAATTGTAGCATTCTGATGATTCCATTAGCATAAACAGAAACAACAGCCCCAGGCAGCCACGACCGGTGCAATAAGCGAAGGAAGCAGGATGTGGCATGAGATGATTTGGAAACAAACATCTGTTTGCCATTTGAAAAGATGGCGTTACTTCGTCGTGTTTGGTATTTAGTGATTGCGCTAAGCTGCGTTGGATTTGAGTGGCATTGTCAACATGGCCTTCTTAATTTCTGTACTCATCTAAATGTAGTACAGTGGCGGAATTTGGTCACGTCTACAACTACAATTTAAAGCAGCTTATAATAACGGCGTGGCATTTGACATACAATCCCAAGCAACCAACTAGTACCCACTGTTCATCTGCTGTCGATGGAGACAACCTTCGCAGCAAGTTGAATTCTCCTCAAGCCTCAAGCCAACCAACCATACGGTTGCCATATGTTGCCTCCACATATAAGTTTCATAATCCTCATCAGCCATTCTCCGTAGTTTTCGTTCTCAGATTTGCCGCGTTTTTCTTCTGCCACTTTTTGTGCTGCGTTTACTTTTGTTAAACTTATAAAATTATGTGTTTTATGATTTATTTATTTATTTATTTTTTTTTTCTTTTTTTTTATAGTGTTTTGTTGCTTTCAGCCACATTCATTAAGTCAACTTAGCCCTACATCATCTTCGCGCTCACACACACAGACACTTACACATACACACTCACACTTCTCAACACACAGTGTTGATTTCTTCATTGTCTAACTGTTGTTGCCAGGATGTCTTGACGGCAGCGCAAGGATTCTCTACAAATGCAACTGGAGTGCTTGGTGGGCTATGGTTGGATGATTGTGGCAAGTTTATTATTAAAGTCAATAATAAACGTCTTTTTACAGTTGCAAAAGTGGTGTAAGTGGAAAATGACTTGTTTCAAAATTAGGTCAACTTATTCATGTCCTCTCATTTGTTCTGCCCCCACTATGCGACGAAGGAGAAAAATTCCATTAAGTCATAAAAATTTGTTTTCATGAACGTTGGTCGATGGCGAAGAGAGATAAAATGTGGTGCAGAATTATGTTCGGAAAATTCCAATATAACTGAGAGACGTTATAGATTAGTTATGGTATCGCAAATGCAAATCATTTGAAGGTCGATTATCTTATTTATGTGTAAAAGTTCTTCAAGATAATTCGACTGATTAAATTGAAGTGTTTAAAAGCGGAAACGAACAAAACGTTTTCCCCTCACGTATAACTTAAATAACTGAGACAACTGATCTTTTCGCTTAAGTTAATCAGTGTTTGAAAAAATTTGATTTGTAGCTAACAAACTGAAGCTTGGAATTTATGGAAATAATCAGAAAATGGATCCTGAGCCATTCGACAAAATGAATTCAGTGATTTTTACAGCAATATAGTTTCAGATGACCATAACTATGAAACATATCGATATTAGCACAAAAAACGTGTTATAGAAATTGTTGCATAAATGATATTGAAGTATATTTAGGCGATGTCTCGAAATCCTGAGCCACCCCACAAACTCCAAAAAATGTATTTTTGTAATAAATCTACAAATCCTAATATATTGAATTTCAGGAATTTGCTCTTATTAGGTGCTCAAATACTTTAGAAAGAACTGGATTCAATGTGGGAATCGTGGTTAGGTAGGTTATCAAAATTGTAAGAATTTCCTACTTTAGGAATAGGGAAAAAAGGAAATGTGTAAAATACGGCGTATTTTCTCTTTGCTTTGACGCGCCCTCAAACGGTACTAACGCCATCTAGCGTAAATCCAGTGCCTTAAATAATGCGAAATTCAGATTACTAAATTCATCTATTGGAAAGTAATGGATTTCTTTTAACTATACCTTACACACATCTGAGGCGTCATTATTATTAATTGACCTAAGACCCTATAATTTCGATGTATCGACCTATCGTGCAATTTTAATGTTAACTCCTCACTTCCATAATAGATAAAATGATCGTTTTCTGGATTCGAACTGACAAACCGGGCAATAGTTAATATTTTATATACCAACTTAATTTTACTTTTGCCCTGAGATTATCCATCTTCCCGCAACATTTTGATATCAGCAGGCTTATCCAACTTCATTTACTCGTTGGTATAGATCTAACAGCGGATCTCCTAAATTAAATTCTAATTTTTACATGTAGTTCAATACGCAGAATCCAAAAAGTTGATGTTGACTTTTCCCTCAATGAAATTTACAAATAATTACTACATAAGTTGGGACCGAAAGGAATGGAAGATCCGAACAACATTCAGCGCATATGCTTAAATGCTTTGATGGCGGCTTTAACAACAATTATTTTCTATTATGCGCTATATAGAGAAAGAATTTCAAGCTATTCGCGTTTCTCCTCTTCATTTCCAAAAGGTCATAGTAAGTTTTAATGGTGTCCCAGAAAGCTGATCCTTCCAATTGACTATTGAGCACCCTCATCTGTCGCTCATCACGCTTATTGTCATGCTAATAGGAATAAGAGATACTTTTCTGCAGAAAAATCATAATTGGAAATTCGATATTGTAGTCATAAATCTTGTTTAACCGATATTTTTTATTACTATTATCATTGACTACGCAGACCAACATTCTGCGACACATGTTTGACATTTTATAATTCAATTGCTAAAAAGTTTTGATGACGATTATTCCAATAATAGTAATAATGACAGCATATTAGCTGTGTGCTAAATTAGGTGTGAGGTCGAGTAGACATTTCCAAATTGAAAATGTTTTTAAGTATTTGGTTGGAGCAACAGTTAATTCAGCAACCATCCACAAGGATGACGCGTTTTGGACTACGTGACAAGTCCATCTGTAGATCTCTTTGTGACTGAATCGATACAGTTATACATATACGAGGGCAGTTCCAAATGACGGCAAGGCACAGAAAAGTTGAGACAATTCTTTTTTTTTTTTTCAACATAATCTCATTTTATCCCGATAACTTTTTCCAGCGATATTCAATAGCTTCTATACCCGGTTTACAGTAAGAGCTGTCAAAAGACAGCCATCAACTGCAGACTTCTTCATTGTTGGTAAATCTTCAAATTTTTTTTAAAGTTGGGAAATAGAAAATAGTCCGATGTAGGTAAATCTGGCGAATAAAGTGCATGATGGAGTAATTCGAAATTTAATTGCTTAATTTTCACAATAGTGGATATGTGAACTGGGGCATTGTCTTGATGACACAACACTTTCCTTTATGCCAAATGCAGCCTTTTTCATAATTTCATCTCCTAAACATTGCAATAAATTCACCATTAATGGTTTTTCCTTTATAAAGATAATCATTAAAAATAATCCCATGCGCATCCCAAAAAACAGATGCCATGACCTTGTCTGCAGGTGGAACCATCTTCGTCTTCTTTGGACACGATTCTCCCATTCCAGTCCATGTCAATCCACAGCATAAACAACGAATATGGAGAGATTTATAATACATGAGGGCGGTCCCAAAATCTTTTCATTATTGGCAAATCCTTTACCACGTTTTTTTCAAGTTTGGTATTATAAAATAGCCCGAGAGAGCTAAATCTGGCGAATAAAGTACATGATCGAGTAATTCAAACTTTAATTCCTTAATTTTGCCCATCGCAATAGTGAATGTGTAAACTTAAGCATAGTCCTGATGAAACAACATTTACTGTTTCACCAAATACCTCCTTTTTCCATAATTTTATCACTTGAACGCAGCAATAAATTAGCATAATATTCGCCGTTGAGGTTTTTCCTTTCTGAAGATAAACAGTAAAAATAATCCAATGTGCATCCCGAAAAACAGACGCTACAACCTCGCCTGCAGATGGAACCTTCTCCGCCCAATTTGGACACTATTCTACCATTCCAGTCCACTGTTCTGACCTATGTCTCAAGTGTGAAGTGGTGAACCCACCACCACCATAACCATCCATTGTCATAAATCGACGCAAAAATTTAGCTCCATTGCGGTGATATATCGCCAAACACTCTATTATTTGTTCCACTGAAAACAAACGCAGCACCCATCCTTCGCACAGCTTTTTCCAAATCTTCAAATCTTCGGTCAGTATACGATGTATAGCAATTTTTGAAATGCCTATCATTTTAGTTAGCTCACGCACCTTCAGCTGACGATCATCCAATACCACTTCTGGTTTTCTTAACCGCGTTTGTGCTTGGCGTGGACACTTCAATTGGTCGACCACTACGGTGTTCACCTTGGCAGCTCCTACGGCCTCATTTAAATTCTTTAACCCAATATTTTTCAGGCGGAAACGAAAGAGCACATTCCCCCAAAGTAGAGTCTAGCTCGGCTTTAATATTGGCTGGACTGAGACCTTTCAAATGGAAATATTGAATTACATAACAGTCACCAATTTTTTCCATGTTAACAAATTCATAGAGATCCTTCAATTTTGATGGCTCAAAAAAAAGTACCAAACAACGTGGCGCTTTGAAACTTAAAATATATGTTTTATAAGGTTGCCACTTTCCAGAACAAAAAAAAAAATGTTTTTCTAACTATTGGCACCATCTACATGTACGTCAGGTCGGTTAGTTTTGGGACCGCCGTCGTAAAATGTGTAGCATCAACAATGCAAAGTGAAGTGTAAAAATTCTACGAACAAGACATTAACAGCTTTTTAAATCTAAAGCATGATAATCTTCTGCTTTTACATGGAATTATAGAATTTTATAATCGTAGGGGTCGAAACAAAAAGAACCGATGTCTTATTAGCGTCTATGCCTGTAGAAATTGTATGATTGAGGTTCTTGACGACCTTCTAAATACAAAGTTGGCAACTGTGTATTGGCAGCTACCAAATTTCATCCCAGCAAACAAAAGTGAAAGCGCTTCAAAGAGAATTACATTTCATCATCACTTCTAAGCATTCAATTCATGCATATTTATTGTTTGAAACGAAGAACTTACACTACTTTTAAAAAGTACGCTAATGAAGTACTTGAAAACGTTAGTTCGATTCCCATTTATAATTCCTAATAATTTAAGCAAAACACCTTAAAATAAATCTTTTTCTTAGGGGTCTCAATATGTAATTATTGATAGTCGAAGATGTATATGTTAATAGTCGGCTTAAAGAAGCTTTATTTAAAGTTTAATAAAAACTATAAATATTCAGAGATCAAATGAAACATTTACATTTCCCATCGCCATAAAAATCTATGTCGTTAATGTCCATCCATAATATTGTGAACTGTATTTAATGATAGTGGGTATATAAGCTTCGATTCTACGAAATATTATGTGTTTTTCCAATTCTGTGTCTGCCTAAAGGCTTTTTACGGATTCTTTGAGCAGATTTGGTAAAAAAAAACAAACCTTAAGGATACTTTTTCGAAATACTTTTCAATGGAAAGTTTTTCCGACCGCACAGTCTGATGAAACATTTTCTGAAAAGAAGCAATTGTTTCGAATAAAGAAAAGTTGCAACCAAAGATCTAAATTTTCATCACACCTACAGCATACATGAATATGTTAAGATGAGACATCATAAAATACCGTTTCTCTTCCACGAAGAGCCTTGTCAATTTCCTTGGTGATTATGCAATTTTTCACCTCTTCCCAATCGTAAAACATGATGAAGATTGGTTCCATGCATGCATTTATAGGTACTTTACTGGAGTAGTTCTGCAGATAAAATTTTCAAAAAACTCAATGGTATATGGCGTTACATGATCATAAAGTTTTAATTTTTACGCAAAATGACCGTGTTCTATCTCTGCCTGATCTACAATAAACTTCTAACCCACAAAGGACATGTGGCATCAGTATTGTGTTTGCGATATGTTTTTGCATTTTTAGTGCATTTTTTGCACGCATTTTTAGTTAAACGTGTCGTTTATATGTATAAACACTGAAAATAGTAATTTAAATTTAATATTAAATCACGATCAGTTGAAAATGAAAATTTGTCTGTCCATTTTATTCATAAAATTTAAAGGCAGAGTTGTTTTAAAAACAGTGCAGATTACAAAAACAGATACCAATAGCGGCAATATTTTGGTAATGCTTTAAATCAAATAAGTAAAGGATGTCCCAGCAAGAGCGCAAGATTTAAATTTGGCGCCATTCGAAGTTTCATTGTTTGACATTTGAACAATTGTTATTGTTTGCTAGTAGAAGGTACGAAGTTAGTAAAAATGGAGCGCTACATGAATGAACAACGCATTCTCATTGTGAAATTGTTTTACCAAAATGGTGAAAGATTTGCGGCTACAGTTCTCAAATTGCGATCAATTTGGGGTCACAATAATTCTCTAAGAGTCAACTGTAAAGAGATTAATGGATAAATTTGGCAAAACTGGGTCTGTTAGTGATGTAAAGACAACAACGCGCCTTCGACCACTTCGATCGACCGAAAATTTCGCAGCTGTACGTGGTGATGTCGCTCAAACTCCATCCACTTCAATTCGACACGGAGCTCAGCAAATTGGTGTCTCCAAATCCACTATGGAGCGAATTTTGACGAAAGATTTGCATCTTCATGCATACAAACTTTAATTTACTCAGAAACTGAAGTCAGCTGACCATGGACAGCGAAGGGAGTTCGTTAATTGGGTATTGGAGAGACAACATGAAAATGCTGATTTTGCCGATAAAATCATCGTCAGTGACGAGGCCCATTTCCATCTTGATGGTTTCGTCAATAGGCAGAATTGTCGCATTTGGGGTGAGGAAAATCCTCGAGTGATTCACGAGAAGCAAATGCATCTTCAACGTGACACTGTGTGGTGTGGATTTTGGGCTGGAGGAATCATTGGACCTTTTTTTATGAAAATGAGGCATGTCAAGCGCAAACAGTCAATGGTGTTCGGTATCGTGAAATGATAACAAGTTTTTTCGTGCCTAGAATTGAAGAAATGAATGTGGATGGCATGTGGTTTCAACAAAACGGCGCCACATATCACACAGCCAGAGAAACAATTCAATTGCTGCATCAGTCATTTAAATCTTGCGTTCTTGTTGGGACACCCTTTACTTATGTGGGGAGGGATAAATTTAAAATTTTTTTGGCCATGCACATCTAGGCAGTTTAGTATACATTCTGCCGAAAAACGTACCGGAAATTGATTCTTTTTGTCGACAAGTTGGCACAACTAATCACGATCCACCATTTTGTCTCAAGTACTAAATCGCTGAAAATGTTACACACGGCATAGGGTGAACAAACTTTATCGAAAACATATACATAGGAGTGGTACGGTGCACTCAAAATCGGTAAAGATATGGTGGAAGATTTGCCCCTTTCTGGTCGGCTACCAACATCTTCAAATGAAGATAATATCAATAAAATAAAAAAAAATTGTGACTAAAAATCGTTATTTAAGTACGAGAGAGATAACCACTGAACTTTCTGGAATTAATTCGTGTAACCTTAACCCAGCAAAAAGAAAAAGGTGTATCCGCAGAAGGTGAAATTCACCGCAATTTTTGAAGTAAAGTGGTGAAAATTTGCATAATCTCCAATGAATTTAGCACAGGCTTCTTACAGGAAGGATGCGGTTCTGTCTGGTGTGGCTTCTTTACATTTCCATAAGAGTTATTACAGCAATGAAAAAGCAATCATTTTAGATCAATTTTTCATTTCACCAAAAAAAAAAATTTTTTTTGTATCAAATTTTTCAGATCGAAATTAGACCGTAAAACAGAGTTTCTATCAAATTTGATTGTGTGCCAAACGAATCTAAAGAAATTTGTATTTAAATGTAATTCAAGTTAATAAGAATTATCGAGTTTGTTTGGATTTGGAAAAGGTATAAAAATGTTTCTTTGGAAATAATAAATGTGCATATATTGCGCTATTGGAAATGATGAAAATGCAGTTCTTTTTGAATGACTTCCATTTTTTTTTCTTTATTGCTGGGAAGCGGTTGTTTAGGTATAACAAACATTATCGCTCTGCTAGTTTTAGAAGACGAAATTTTTCTTCAAAAACTGAAACACGCTACAATCGCTGAAGAAATGCTAGAATTCTGACCCCATATTTATAAAATGCATTTTAACTGGTAATGAGATGACATGGGCTTGCGAGTTTGACCCGAAATCCAATAAATGCCAGATTTGTGAATACAAAAAGGATGGATTTTGCACCATTTCACGAGGCTACCATTATGAAAGAATTTCTGGTCGAAAACTTAGAAAACGATATCGAACAACCTATCCTATTCACTTGACATGACTCCGGTTGGCTATTTTTCTCTTTGCAGAACTTAGATTACCAATTCCAGGCAACCGCTTCTAGTCAGTAAAAGAGAATTCATGATGAGATCTGAAGTCCTTTCCGGAAAATGCCTTAAAAACATGTGTTGCTGCTCAGATTATTCTCGTTGGCTTAATTGTATTAATTCGGAAGGGGCCTACTTTTAAGGCAGGCGATAAAGTAATTTTAAGCAATTCTCTGTACTTTTTTTTTGACAGAATAAACATCTCTATTTTGATCATGGGCCACCTATCGTAAACAAAGCAAACTAATCTGTGATGTTGCAACAAAACACACACACTTTTACAATATGTCATTAAAATCTGTTGAATGATTGCCGGTTTTATAAAAGAAAACGCAAGAACAACATTTCATTTGTACGAGTACTCGTATATGAGTATATAAATAGATATAATCGTAGGAACTTTTAGGAATATAACCAGGAGCACAACATAATGTAAACTTACTAAGATTCACTAAATGCAAACGGAAATTGTTTTACAAAATATTGACTTTTCGTGGTAAGGAAATCAGATGATTTCTAAGTTTATTAATATTTATAAATTAAAACAAATTATGTTTACCGTTAACTTTGTTTAATGATTATTTATATCCTTGTTGTTCGATTACTGAAGATATTACAGTTATTAGGGCTACATCAGCTACTGCTGCCGCTGCTTCTGCTGCTGGCGATAACAATGATGATAAATATCCACAAAAAATGATAAATCCCATTCAATAGATTTGATTCTTCTTATCCTGTGAAGGAGCGAACGGCGAAGTGAGAAGTTGAGTAAATAATTCATTAATTTAGGAATGATGTTAAGTCAATACACGGAATGGGACGCACAGACACATACACACACTAAGACACGTATTTTACACACAAATACAAACACCAACACAATTACATTTTTAATTAACTGTTGTTGTTATTGTTGCTGCTGTTGAATTGTTTACTTTCTTAATGAAATTATGAAGAAAGAATTACTATTTGTTGGTATACGATATAAATATAAGATGATGGAAATGTACTTTTGTTTCGATCGAAAAATGTACTAGAAATGCTTGTCGTTGTTGTGGTTGTTGTTTCGTTACTTTTGTGTTTGTAATTATTTGATGTTACTGTTGCTGCTGCTGTTATTGTTGTTGTTGTTGTTTATTACTGCTTAGACTATAATTGCCGGGGAAACCAGTAAAGAAACTCTCATATTTATATTACCATATGTATAAATACATATAGGCCTACACACATACACGAACAATCGCAAATGTAATTTAGTTATTTAATTATGGTTGGTTTTTTTTGTTCTCTCAGCTCTCTTTAATTTGAATTTATTTCAATTTCATTGGCATTAAAGGAAATAAAAGTCATTCGAAATATTTAATGTGACCAGCAGGGCACGATATTGACATTCACTTCCGTTGTTTTTGTTGTTGCTGTTGTTGTCATATGTGTGTGTTTGTGTTATTACTTGTAGTTCTACATTTACTTCCGTTTAATTATCTTCCTGTTTCTGTGTAGTTTTCAATACATTACAATGATGACCTTTGGGGAAGTTTCATTTGATAGGCAACACTAACATGTTAACATATTTTACTTAATGTATAAAAAAAAAATTAATATAACATCGAGTCGACTCTAACCATCAATGACAGTTTTTTAACACATATTTAATTAATACAATATATTAAATTTATTGGTCACTAACAAGGATTATAACAACATTTAACAAATACAATATGTTTAAATATTTGTCTAAAAACCATTACAAATTTAGTTACTAAATCTCTTGCGTTTGTTTTTTTTTTTTGTTTTGTCTCTCCTCTAGTTAAAGGGCCACTACAATCGTATGCCTCGCCCAAACAGGAACATTAAAGTTGAAAATTACATTTCCGTTTCCTTGCAAGCATCAAACACTGTAATGCTTTGCTCTTGCCGCTGTCGTCTCTTGATGTTACACTCGTGCAATTCCTTTAACGGTTCTATAGCACAATTCCTCTGTTCTTTGATCGCCGCAATATCTTCAAATATTCTTTATTTTATATTAAATTAATTTGTTTTGTATTCCGTTCTTTTATTCTCTTTTCTTCATTTCTTTATATTGTTCTTTTTGTTTATTTTTATTTTTATTATTTTTTTCTTTTGCTGTGTAAATAGAAAAAAACGATTATATTCTCTCTCCGCTAGTTGAAAAGTGGAAGATTTAATAAAGCACTGTAACGCTTGGAAAATGCATATTTCCTAGTAACCACTTGGAAGGGTCAGTGTAGATTTGAATGTTGTAAAGTTGTTTACCCATAATTAAGTTGCTTTGTAATCAAAAGTATTTTATTAAAACATTCCGCGCAAAGAAATTGTAAACAATTTTTCTCAATTTGTAACTCGCAAATAATACAAATGTTTGAAAGCAATGCGTATACCAGTTTTGAGTTTTCATGAATATTACATTTCACAGGGAGATTGCAACAATCGGACTTTGTAATAGGAAATATTCATGAAGATTACTTCCAATTGTCGAAAATTCATTAAATAATAGAATACCTTTCCTTTGAGAGGTAGGAAAACATTTACGGCTCTAAAGAATTTCAAAATTAATCGAATTAGATACAGCCAAATTAGGATTAGGATTAGTAGGATTTTATACTACATTGAGTGAAGAGGAAGAGTCGAAGTTTGCAACTACAAAACGAAGACCACTTAACTTGCAAATACTTAGAAATAAAAAAAATCCGGGAAATGAATGTCGACCAATTGAAGTTAAATGCCACAGTTACGAGGGCGGTCCCAAAAACTAGCCAACTTGTCATATATATGATGCCAGTAGTTGTAAAAAAAATTATTTTGGTGAAAAGTGGCAGCCTTACAAAACACATTTTTTAAGTTTCAACTCGCCACGTTGTTTAGTATTTTTATTTAAGCCATCAAAAGTGAACGATCTCAGTGAATTTGTAAACATGGACAAAAATTGGTTACCGTTATGTAATTCAATATTTTCATTTGAAAGGTTTCAGTCCAACCAATGTTAAAGCCTAGCTTGATTCTACACTGGGGCAGTCCGCTCCTTCATTAACGACTATAAAATATTGGGTAGTAGCTTCTAAACGCGGCCGTACGCGCTGCCAAGACGAACACCATAGTGTTCAACCAATAGAGGTGTTCACGCCAGAAACAGAAAGAGAGTTAAGAAAATTCACAAAATGGAATTGGATGATCGTCAACTGAAGGTGCGTGATCTAGCTGAAATGATAAATGAAATGATAAACATTTCAAAAAGTGCTACACGTTGTATATTCACCGAATATTTGAACATAAGACTGCTGTGCGCAAGATGGGTGCCGCGCTTGCTTTCCATAGAACAAAAGCAGCGTGGTGCGAATGTTTCAGTTGGGTATTTGGCGATGCTTCACCGCAATAAAGCCGAATTTTTGCGTTGATTTATAACCATGGATGAGACATGGGTCCACCACTTTACACCTAAGACAAAGGAACAGTCAAAGCAGTGGACTGGAATGGGAGAATAGTGTCCAAAGAAGGGGAAGACGTTTCATCTGCAGGCAAGATCATGGCGTCTGTTTTTTTTGGGATGACCATGGGATTATTTTTATTGATTATCCTCAGAAAAGAAAAACCATCAATGGCGAATATTATGCTAATTTATTGCAGCGTTTAGGTGATGAAATTATGAAAAAAATGACGCAAAAGAGAAAGTGTTGTTCATGAAGACCCTGCTCTAGCACACACATCCACTATTGTAATAGCCAATATCAATGAATTAGAGTTTGAATCGCTTCATCCCGCCAGGTTTACCTCCCTCAGATTATTTTCTATTTCCAAAGTTGAAAAAATGGCTCGGCGGTAAAAGATTCGCCAACAATGAAGAGATGGAGGCTGCGATTGATGTTGTTTTTTTAGGAATTTGGCAGTTCTTACTACAAACAGACTATAAAAGCTGAAAAAAGTGTATCCTACTAAAAGGAGATTATGTTGAAAATTTCGCAAATTTGTTGTATCTTCTCTGTTAGGTCGGCTTGTTTTGGGACCGCTCTCTCATACCGCATATGATCAGATAATAATCCTAGATAAAAAAAAACCTCCACAATGAATTTCTTGAACTTTAAGCGACGTTCTTTCACTTTGACGTGGAAACTTCAGTCAGGTAAATTAATCTATCCACATGTACACCCAACATTCTTTTGCATTGGAGTAGAGATTTCAATCAGATGATATGAATTGCACCCAGTGTCCTTTTGCTTTAGTACAATCAAGTATGGAGTAACAGGCGGGATACGCTGAAATGCTTGGTTCTTACCACACACTGCTTTTAATTAACACACAATAAAACGTACTGAAATGTTCCGCTCACAAATTACAGAGGAACAATTGATTTTCACCAAATCGGTTGAATTGTATAAAAGGCATCCTAAGGAACTTGGCAATGGAGGTCATTATTAGAACTATGTTTACTAAAAGTCTGATTTATGTTAAATTACACTAGATGTAGTGCAACTAAATGAAAGATATGGTTAATATGGTACATGGGTTGATATGGATAATATATATGGGAGGTATCCGAAAGGGCGTGGTTATTCGGTCGATTCTTTTTTTTCAAATTTCACCATGCGTTGCAAATTAATACAACGAATAAATAAAACCGCAGCCGATAAATTAGAAATTACAGTGAAAATATGAAATATCAATGAATTGAATCACTTCATATCGGAAGTAGTAGAAACAGTGCACAACAAAGCCCAATCACATTCTCATGGATCACATGAGCTATATTTAATAGAATTCAGTACAACATGAACTTGAGATTATACAGGCCAAATCGATCAAATGTAAAGGAGATGTCAGAATCAGACTTATGTGAGAATAATGCAACTTACAAAAATGTAGATCAATGCAACCTACTAATTAGAAAATATAAAAGATAGTTTGGATTTTGGTAAATTAATCAGTTTATAAAGAAGATTCCAGAAGGATGGATTGATCTATTTGGCTCACTTGAAGTCCCATACTACGATCGATCAAAATGTAAGCTGTGCCAAACTTTAAGTCGTCTCATAAAGATCTACAACTGTCATCGTGTTGACATTCTTTTGACATTTAGTCAAAAAAAAAGCTTCATTCTAGTTATTACATTATTTGTAGTATCAAATTATACTGGGTTATCTACTGGGTGGTTTCAAAACCGCCTGGCTGGCAAGGCTGTCAGCTATTAAATACCTCTCTTCTGAAGTGTTATTTATTTAGTGAAAGATTTGCCATTCACCAATATGGATCGGTTCACAACCGAAGAAAGCGCAAACATAGTTAAAACTTAATACAAAAGTGGTTGTTAAAATGTGGGTTTTCAAGCGAACAAAATTTTCTTCAGCAATGAAGCTCATATCTAACTTGGTGGTTACTGCAACAAGCAAAATGGTAGCATATGGAATTCGGAAAACCCACCAGTGATAGTGGAAAAGCAATTTCGTCCGGAAAAAGTCACTGAAAATGAAAAATGACTGAAAAAAATAAAATTGAAAACGACGCTGGAACTTTAAAAGTATTTACCGCCGCAACCAATACGAAGGCGGTTATTAAAATGAAATTATATTTTGTGTATATAATGGTGAGGTCCTAGCAATACGATGAAATAAAAGTTTCATCGAAATCATAGCTTTATGAGTGCTTTGTTTAACTGTACTTTTGAAACCGAAAAATGGATAACCCATTACGAGGAGCAAGTCCCACATCGAATTCCCATGACATCCAAAAAAGTGCTTCAAACTAGAAAAACAAAACCCCCAAAATAAGCCAAAACTATGATAATTTTGAGAGTACAAGAAAATATTTCCATATGTCGTGTCACACTGACACAATGCCAGCATAAAGGCTTTAGTGTCCAACAATTCGAAATGAATAAACAACCATCGGAAAGAAATGAGTGCGAATTTTCACTGGCATTGAAATTGGAATTCTGCTACCTGCTACCATTGAATTCTCCCTACTTTGAAAAAATTTCCATATCATTGTGAAAGTCATCGCTTAATGTTATGATATCAACGATATCCAACAATTACGTACATACGTACGAGTAGGTCGATTCTACCAGAACCCACTTACAAAATGTTAGTTATTGAGATAAAATATGTCCTTGCGGGACATTAACTAATGATTTGTACTTGAAAACAATAACGATCATGTAAAAAAATCTAAATTTTATGACATATTTTATGATAACGTAGTCATATGGATGGTAGTTTCCATAGCGTTACAGTCCTTGTGGCAGCAGCCGCAAAAACGAGCAGAGGGTATACAATTTAAAAGTAAAATTAAATTTGCTCCATCTCCGCCAGAAGTGGCTTTGGCTTAACACATGAAAGATTTTCAAATTCAGGAATTCATTACACGCCAAAACGGTAGCGATGTACTTGGTCGATGGAGGGGATAAGGAAGAGCTTGTCGACGCTATTATGCAGAAATATTACTTAGACAAATTTATAACATAATATGTTGACAGTAACAAAATTCCGAGGACAGAGTTAACGATTAACGCTTATTATTATTATTTTCGACAACATGAAACAAAGGATGCCTTTAGCAGAATGCATAAATGTGGGAACATAAGCAAATTTGATAAGGCAGCAGTTTTTGCGTTACGTTAATTTTTATTTAATGGTTAAGCAGGAGTGGGCGATGGGTGAAGGATAGACATAAAGCGGTCGCATAGGCAGGTATTTCGGGGATGGAGAGGGGAATCCGCGAGAAGGCAAACAGAAATGCATTCTTCTAGTAGCAGTTATTACTCTGTCATTACACATGCACACACACACACACACGAAAGGCCAATTATAATCACCAAGTATGGTGCGGATGGCGGAAATGCTCTGCCGCAAAATAATAAATGAACTTATGCTTTGAATTTTTCTCTAGCCACAATTTCCTTTAACCAGCATATTCAATTATTCACCAAACACTTTATTTTCATTTTCCCAATATATTTTTTCGTAAACCATCATTGTTGGTTTGCTTTAGAAATTATTATACTTTATTACTTTGGCTTAACGTTGGTTGGCACTTTATTTGCTAAGCTTTTCTCGCCATTAATTTTAACAATATTTTCACTTTACAGCGAAAACGAGTAGAAAAATTGTGGAAAAAGGTACGCGTGACGACAGCAGATAAGACGGAGAAACACAATAACGTGAACGAAACGAAAGCGAAACGAAATTTTGATTGTTGATTGTTTCGAGCATATGTGTGTCAACACGCGCCAAAATAATGTTTGCGACTAAACTTGGTGGAGCAGACTACTCGAAAACAAACACAGTAACCTACGCTTTTTTTACCCCCAAAAATTTTCATTGCCTACAACAACAAGTAGAGAAAAAAAGTTTCACATTAACAATGACATTCACTACTACAAGGATAATGCCAGGCGCATACACGCACGAAACCCATTGAGAAATTTGTGATACCTATGAAGCTTTTCGTTCATGTATAGACACACGGACACAGCTTACGAGAGTAACTTTATACGGAAGAGCTTTACAACAACATGGAAATAAACACAAATCATATGTTTTTCTTAGCGGCGTTTTTATTGCAATGCTTTTTTCTTTCTTTTTTTAAGTAAGAGATAGGGAGAGAAAGTGAATGAGTGAGAGAGCTTTTAGTATCTATATTTTATTACTTTCGAAACAGCTGAGTGAGAGACATTCTCAAAGCTTTCAAGGCTAATCAGCTGTTTATCCTTAAAAGTTTTACCTGTTGCTGTTTGTTTTATTTTTGTTGCGTAAGCTTTACTTGTTGATGAAGCTTTTGTACCCACTTGTTGTAATCGAGAGTTTTATAGATAACCTAAGAACTTTGTCAGAGCTTTACTAAGCGTAGTATCTTAAGAGTTTTAATTACAAGTCATAAGAGAAATATGTTATCTTTTAGGTCTGCAAAGGCCACTCTTTAGACTTAGACAAACCCAGCAAAGATTTTCGGAGGTACTAGAAAAAAAATTGGAGGGTACAAAGCAATATGCTTAGATGCGAAAACAGGTAATATAAAACTTAAACTGCTACGATATTGTTTCAAAATATAACAAGGCGAAAATATAATATAATAATTTATAATTATTATAAATATAATAATATAATATAATAATAAATATAATAATTTGTTAAATTAGAAATTTACACAACCTATAAGTCCCATAAGTCTAATCATTCCCCAAATACAACCATAAGCATACTGATGTGGTAAGTTTTTCTGATTAAAATATTATCCTTATGGCGAAACATCTCAACAAATATGAGGCAGACATTACCACCATGCAAAAAAATGCGGCACGACAAGATAATCAATCAACTGTGTATATTTACATGAGTCTCGCCGTGAGGCCTTACTCATGGTGTGCCATCACACATGGTGCTGTTTTCTATAATTCTTTTCTTGGTTCTAATTATTTTCTTCTTGCGGCAGCAGGCGCCCCTTTGAGGTACCCAAATTAATCCCGAAAGGATTAGTCGAACTTCGTTTGAGATTAGAAATAGGTCCCCTTGGAAAAACTTCCTCAGGGCCCGCTTTCTCTCTCAGCCAAAGTACCTTAGCAGTCACTTGGTATGAAGTGAGCTACCTCCCGGTTAGGAGTTGAGGTAATCTAGGAAGACCTCGGATAGACATGAACAGTGTTTTCCAAGCTTCTGCCTTCCTTCAGCAGCGCAACCTGAAGCAACGCAAAAGCACTGAAAACACATGTTCGGGCAACCACAACCAGCATAATGCTCCCACAAGAGGTCCAACGCCATCGACCAGGAAGGAACAATGCTCCTTGGGCCCTGGTCACCCGTGCTACCAGAAGAGAAGAACCCTCTGGTCTGGGTTTCGCAGACAAGCTACTCCAGTTTTGCTTTATCATACCTCGCATGGAACTGGTAATCCATTATCTACGCCATAGATTTTCAATGTCAGAGGAGAAAATATCAACACAGCAAATTAATGCCATGCTACTCTAGTCTAATAACCATATCTCCCCACGAAGGAACTCCTTGGTCATACGACTATTAAAACGGAGAAGATAAATTTCCCGATATTTCTCAACGGGCGGAACTACAAGAAAAGGATGTACGCTACGAAAAAACTGTGGCACCTTTTACAGCTGCTATCCAGAAAATATGGAAGGGATTTAGATATTTCGTTTCACAAGCCGTAGTAGGGTAAAATATTTTCTTAATGAATAAACTTTACATATTCATAATCTGCCTGAAAGCACACACAAAACTAGCCTACCTGACACATAGATGGAGCTAACAGTTTGAAAAATATATATGTTTGAGCCATCGGAAGTAAGCGATTTCAGTGAATTTACAACTATAGAAAAATGAGTCACCGTTATGTAATTCAATATTTCCATTTGAAAGGTCTCAGTCCAACCATTGTTAACGCCGAACTGTATTCTACTCTTGAGGAGTCTGCTCCTTCGTTTATGACTGTAAAATATTGGACATCAGAATTTAAACGAGGCCGTACGAGCTGCCAAGACGAACACCGTAGTGATGGACCAACTGAAGTGTCCACGCCAGACACAGACACGTTTAAGAAAATTCATAAAATGGTTCTGAATGATCGTCGGCTGTAGCTAAAGATGCTACACATCATACGTTGACCGAAGATTTGAAGATGTGCCAGATGGGTACCGCGCTTGATTTCAATAGAGCAAAAACAGCGTAGTGACGATATTTCAATTGAGTGTTTGGCGATACTTCCTCGCAATAAAACGGAATTTTTGCATCGATTTGTAACCGTGGATAAGACATTGGTCCACCACTTCACAACTGAGACAAAGGAACAGTGTAAGCAATGGACTGGAATGGGAGAAACATGTCCAAAGAAGGGGAAGACGATTCCATCTGCAGGCAAGATCATGGCGTAATTATATTCGCCGTTGATGTTTTTTTTTTTTGAATCTCCAAGGAAGTGTTTTTATTGATTGTCTTCAGAGAGGAAAAACATCAACGGCGAATATTTTGCAAATTTACAGCAGCGCTTAAGTGATGTAATTATGGAAAAAGGCTGCATTTGGCGTAAAGGAAAGTATTGTTCCATCAAGACAATGCTCCAGTTCATATGTCCACTATTGCTATGTACAAAATTAAGGAATTAAAGTTTAAATTGCTTCATCACTCTCCTGATTCTCTAGATTTAGCTCCCTCGAACTATTTTCTATTTTCAAACTTGAAAAAATGGCTACGTGGTAAAAGGTTTGTGAACAATAAATAGTTAGAGTCAGCGGTTGATAACTATTTGAAGGCGTTGGACAGTTCTTACTAAAATATCGCTGGAAGAAGTGTATTGAGCTAAACTGAGATTATGTTGAAAAATAACGAAAATTTGTCTCAACTTTTCTGTGTGTTCTAGTTTTGGAACCGCCCTCGTATATATAAAGCTGATGATGTCCCCACAGTATCGATTCACCCACAAAGGGATCTAAAGATGGACTTGCCACGGAGTCCGAAACGCGTCATCCTAGTGGATGGTTACTGAATTGACTGTTGCTCCAACCAAACACTTTAAAACATTTTCAATTTAAAAATGTCTACTTGATCTCACAGCTAATTTGGCATACATTCTTCTGTACACTGTCAAGAAACTTAAATTATTTTTTATCACACTGATTTATACACACGCCCTGGTAAAAGACGAGAATGGTGAGACCAACAAACTATTTTATGGGTATCTGAAGAAAACATTTTGAAATGGAAGAAAGATTTATGGAAACAACGGCAATATCATGGCTAAAGAAGCAAAAATCTGTTAATGCTAATGCCTTGCTTGTAGAGCAATTTAGGATTGAGAGGATAATATTTATCAGGTTTTAATCAAAATTTAACTAAATGATTGCATGCCAGGTGGTGCTTCTCTGAGCGCACTGCCCGGTACTTAAAAAAAGGCGACCGATTTATGTGTACGATCTATCGTAGAATCAATATCTTATACATCTTATATGAGATCCCTTCAAGTAAATTATGTGAAGGACTAAAATCGCTTCTGTGCCATTTGGGTGTAATAAATGTGGCTTTAGCCCTGAAACAAGCCCAAGAAAAACAGATCTACCCATTTCCGTGATTTCTTCAATCTAATTTTGGATATGAATAAGAGGAATATTGCGGCGTCTTGAACAGCCAGCACCAAGAAAAGACTGTGCTTGTGTACATCAAACTACAGAACGTTACCGCAGCCTTCTCAAGCTTTAAAAAGGTGTAGGCAAAAATTGGCTTAGTAGTAAAGGTGAAAACCCAAATTATTATTTTGGATGAGTAACTTTCAAGTAACTTTATCTATCTCTATTTCGCCGTTCACATAATGCATAAAGCCAGCCTAAAAATTAAGGGAAAAATACTGCTTGCAAACATGTGCTCTTATTCGTTTAGCAGGAGGCTAAATGGAAAAGTAGTCTCCCGGTTATCAAAACTCCTAGTATACCAGTCACTGATTCTCTTTGGCTTGCTGGACAGCTCAGAACTCTGAGCTATGACACAAGAAAACTAGGAAAAAACAGGAAATTTATAAGGACTAGGCTTTTTATACGAAATGTTGTTGTATAAACATGATGTTTACATTTACCTTTTTTACCAAAACTTGTTATGTTTATACTTATCTCTTTTTATCAAAACTTATTAAAAATGAATTTAAAATGAATTTACAAACGTTACATGAACGTACCTAATATAAGATTAAATCAAATTGTGCTTTATACTACCTTTTTGTCCTTTTTGGGGTAAAGATATTGTGAATTGTTCATAAGATAATTGTTCAGATAATATTTAACGAAAGCCAAAAATTACACTTGTAACAACCATAAATTGTAAAACCAAAAAGTAGTTACTCTGCACAGCTCAAGCGGTAAGCATCACAGCTTCCCAAATATATTTATATTGAATTGAAATTAACAACTTTAATTTATTTTATTTCACAACCTACAACCAAATAATTTCTCAAATCTCTTGAGAAATTATCTGATTAAAAGGCGTCATAGCATTCATCAGAAGGTCGACTTGCCTTCCCAGCGGTACAGAAGATTACCTCAAACCCAAAATACAGTCCACAACCTACTCTAGAAATTTCCAACCGGGTCCAGTGTCGATTACCACATCAAATTGATTGCAGCTACAACAACAACGGTCCGTTTGCCACAGCTGCACTCAATCTTTTTTCTTTTTTTTTTGAATTCTGGATTTATTACAATCTGTCCTTGGACATTCATTAATATTTACATCGGCCTACATACTACTTATGTACTAAAATTTTATTTTTATTCGAGAACACTTCCTTGAGTGTCCCTACTGCTATATTCGTCCTAAGTAGCCAGGTCCTGTGTGGTTCTCCTCCTTAGTCTGGTAAATAATGGTGTTTCGTTCATCAGATTGGACGCCAGCTGATTCGGATGTTGTTGAATACGATTCATGTATCTAACGGAGTATTTTTAGACTTCTTCCTTAATGAATGGCGTTTTCAATTCTCTATGCAATTGTTTGTTCGAGAAGTGTCTGGGTGCACCGGTAATGGTTCGCAGTACTTTAGATTGAAAGCGTTGCAATATTTAAAGGTTGGAGTTTGCTGCAGTCCCCTATAACTGGATTCCATATGTCCATACGGGCTTTAAGAAACATTTATAGATTTTTAATTTGTTACCTAGGGATAATTTGGATTTTATATTGAAAAGCCAATTTAAGGGTCTTAGTTTGAGCCCCAAGGCCAGTCTTTTTGTAAATGTATGCTTTCTCCAAGTAAGCGTTCTGTCCAAATAAATGCCTAGATACTTTGCTTCATTTGCTTGAGGTATCTCAACATTATTAATAGACACGGAAGGGCAACATTCTCTCCGAAGTGTAAACGTTACCTGAACCGATTTCGTTTCGTTTGCCTTTATTCTCCATTTCTGCAGCCATTTTGTTATGGTATCGAGATGTTTTTGCAATTTTCTAGATGCCTGATCCGGGTTGACGTCAGTGGCAAGAACAGCTGTATCGTCTGCAAACGTTCCGATACGAGTCCTTTCTTCGGTGGGTAGATACGAAGTGAAAATCAGGTATAAGGTAGGATCAATAATGCTGCCCTGAGGTACTCCCGCATGCGATTTAAGCATGTCCGACATGTCTTCGCCGTGTTTAACAAAAAAGGTTCGTTCAGATAAATAAGATTTCAGAAAAATGAAGAAATTCGTGGGTAACATTTTCCTCAATTTGAATAATAAACCTTTGGGCCATACCCTATCCAAAGCTTGTGAAATGTCCATAAATGCCGCATTTCAATACTTTTTCGTGTCGAAAGATTCATTTATCAGTTCAACTAATCTATGAACCTGTTCAATCGTCCCATGTCCCTGTCTAAAACCAAATTGGTGATCAAGTATTCGTTTTTTTTTGACTCTATTATGGGGTTTAATCTTCGGAGAAATAAAATTTCGAGGACTTTTGATGGTGTAGGTAGGAGGCTTATGGGCCTATAAAAGGAGGTTTCTTCAGGTAGTTTTCCTGGTTTTCGTATCATTTTCACCTGAGATATTTTCCATTGTGGCGGAATGTACAACTTTAAAATGATTGCATTGTGTATTTTTGTTAGAAGCTGTATGCCTTAAGCTGCATTCAATCAGCTGCGACTTCTTCACTCAATTTTATTCAGTTGTCTCTACAAATAGATAAAACAGTACTCCAAAAGATTTCGTAACATGCAAATATATCTTGCCTATCAAGAATCACGATCCAATCAACGCTGCTAAGGGCTGAATTATGTAATTCAAAATTACATTAATTAAAGAACATAAAGAACGCTTAAGGGATTATGATGTAAATTGGACCGTAAGATTGGCAATAAACACTCTTATATAAGGAGCAAAACTTAAATCAAGAACACGATTTAATTTATTAAAAATATATCAATAAAAATTTTTAAAATTTAATTTATTAAAAATAAATCAAGAACACGATTTAATTTATTAAAAATATCAACTATATAAATACAGAAGTATATAAATATAAATACATAAATACAGGGTGGCGCAATAGAACGTGCATATTGCATCATCTTTTTTGCGGGGTAGAAAAGGCGTGGGCGGGGGGCGCCTACATCGTTGGGTTGGCGGGCTCATAGAGTTTTAGTCGCTATGAATCACTTCAACGGGAAGCGTCGCGCATTTTGCGTGCGCGCATTTTACGTGCTGAATATGGACTACGGCGAATTAAAATATGGGTAAAGTGTTTTGAAGAGACCGGTTCAACATTTAAACCACAAGCAAATGGTCGCCCAAGAACATCTAGGACCGAAGACAATGTTGAGAGAGTTATGGAGTCAGTACGAGGAAATCCACAAATATCGACTCGCAAGAGATCGTCTGTCTTACAATTATCGAGACGAAGTTTGCAACGAATTTTAATATTGGATCTTAAACTGCATCCATATAAGCTGCAATTAACACAAGAATGGAAAGAGTCTGACTTCATAGCAGGGCTCGCATTTGCTAATCAAATGCTTAATCGATTTTCCAATTTTGGCAATATCCTTTTTTCTGACGAGGCTCATTTCCTTATGAATGGGTTCGTAAACTGTCAAAATTGTCGTTACTGGAACAGTGAAAATCCCAAAATCAAACACCAGAAACCATTGCATAGTCCTAAAGTGACAGTATGGGCAGCAATCTCTGGCAGAGGAATAATTGGTTCTTTTTTTCTTCGAAAATGCGCGGGGCCTAAACGTCACGGTTAATACGGAACGCTATGTTGAGATGTTGAACGGGTTTTTGGCTCCAGAAATTGAAAGTTCAAGAATAGTGAATTCCAGAAGTTGGTTCCAACAAGATGGAACTACCTGTCACACATCAAATGACTCCATGGCGGTGGTGAAGCAGATGTTCCCTGGCAGACTGATCTCGAAAAGAGGTGATATTCCATGGCCCCCACGTAGTCCAGACCTGACGCCTCTTGACTTTTTTTTTTTTGTGGCGATATCTCAAACACAAAGTCTACAGTAATAATCCAAGAAACATCGTTCAGCTCAAGGAGAATATCCGTGGTGAAATGACAGCCATTACACCAGTATTACTGAAGAAAGTTTTCAATAATTGTCGTTTGCGGTTAGAGGAGTGCCGTCGTAGAGAGGCTCACCATTTAGATGATGTTATTTTTAAAAAATAAACTCCATTTATTACTCCACAATGTCTTCGATTTATTTTAACCATACCTTTTGTATTTATTTTTTAATCTATTTTTTAAATATGCACGTTCTATTGCGCCACCCTGTACATAAATTTATAACTATTTAAATACATAAATATACAAAAATATGAATATATTCATCCATAAATAGATAACTACATAAATATACAAATGTATAAATACATAAATATATGAATATAAATATATAAATACATAAGTATATAAATAGACATACAGAAATCTAAAAATAATCATCAACCCTGGCACATTTATTTTATATATGTTTCATTGGCAAAATTCACCTCGTAATTCATATCCTGCCCTCAGGGGTCAATATTACCCAAACCATTTCCAGTTTTCTATGTTATTCAATGCTTTTTAATGATTCTTCATAACAAAATACCATAAAAATAAACAAAATGAGAAAACTTTGTGCATAAATACTGTTCACATATAAAAAATATTTGCAAAGCCGAAAAAGACTATAAGAATACAACGGTATCCAAAATACGATATGGTTTCCTTTTGGCGAATAAGGTTTAAAGCTGGTCGCTAAAGTAGCAAATTGTTTTCATAAACATTGACGCCCTTTTGACCTTACAAAATTCAAATTATATATATATAGGGTGGTTCACGAAAACATGCTACTTGTTAGTTATTTGCATTGCATTATTGTAATGCAATTGGTGCGCCACCCTATACTTATGTTGAAATAATGTAAAAGGACAAAATGGCATATATATATAAGCCAAAAATTTACATTTAGTTGTATTTGGCTAATTCCCTACGATTTTATAGCTGAGTAAGCAAAACAGAATTCCTCAAGGTTTAAAAATGCAAATGAGGGTTTATTTTTTCTCAAAATTAAATCATGGTGCTATATTTTAGAGCAAAACTCGAACGAGAGTAATAACCACTTCTTGTATTCCATTATTTATTCCCCATTACTCATTTGTAAGCGTTTACCCCATTTATAGGCATCAACTTTTAATGAAATGCCAGTCTCTTTATCTGCCTAGTACAAAGCGTTCAATATATTCTACATAAAACGTTATGACAAATAACATTTCCTAACAACTATACGAGTACTTAATGCAAATAACCACTACCTCCACCGCTGACCTCTAAAGCTTCCAATTTATGGACAAAACTGTATTTTATTATGCCTCCTTAGCGCTGCGCCTACAAACAGGAGCCAGTGAAATTGAAACATAAAACAACATCTATTCTATTTGGCTTTGCCAGAAAAGAGTACACACCACTGGTTATGAAATAGCTATAAAGGTTGATGATAACATTAAAATATCTCTCACAATATCATCAACACCACTACCCCGTCAAAATAAGACAAAAACAAGCCAACAACGTAGGCAACAGAGGCAAAAGGGAATTGCGGTGCATGTTAGCTACATAAGTAAATTAATTCAGAGCCCATTATAATGACACTCGACCAAACCATAATGAAAGCGGGGCTGACTGGCTGGCTTCTGCTTTAACGCCTTTGCACACACTGACACAAATTCACTCTAATACTAAAGCAATTTTATTTTCTACGGCATCAAAAGCATCTACGGCAGAAATGCGCGCACAAATACACTGGCTACCGCAGGACAAGCAAACCGCACCATGATGTACAACGGAAGTGAAAGAGAGGGGCATTTTCCAAATTAGTACAGAAACAAAAGCCTAAAAGTATGAAAGTAAGCAAAAGATGAAATTCAAGTGAGTGTCAAAAGTGCGGGGAAAAAAATGATAAACTATTCAAAGTAATTCACTCGAAAGTATTCTAAGATAATTAACAGTGGAGCACATACATAACAGTCTGACCAAAATATCATACACGTTGTGCAGATTATTAAATATATATAACAGGTGTGGCAAAAAGAAATTCGCTACTTTTGCATAATACTGAAGGCTCAATAAAGCATAGTTAAAATGATCTAATTCAGATCGAATACGCATCGTTTTGTTCAATAACTTGTAGCCATTTCGAAAGCAATTCAATTATACCTCTGTTAATGTATAAACTAATGAATTCTACACAGGTTGGCGCAATAGAATGTGCATATTTAAAAAATAGATTAAAAAATAAATACAAAAGGTATAGTTACAATAAATCTAAAGCATTGTAGAGTAATAAATGGAGTTTATTTTTTAAAAATAACATCATCTAAATGGTGACCCTCTCTACGACAGCACTCCTCTAACCGCAAACGAAAATTATTGAAAACTTTCTTTAGTAATACTGGTGTAATGGCTGCCATTTCACCACGGATATTCTCCTTGAGCTGAACGATGTTTCTTGGATTATTACTGTAGACTTTGTGTTTATGGTATCCCCACAAAAAAAAGTCAAGAGGCGTCAAGTCTGGACTACGTTGGGGCTATGGGATATCACCTCTTTTCGAAATCAGTCTGCCAGGAAACATCTGCTTCACCACCGCCATGGTGTCATTTGATGTGTGACAGGTAGCTCCATCTTGTTGGAACCAAGTTCTGGAATTCACTATTCTTGAACTTTCAATTTCTGGAGCCAAAAATCCGTCCAACATCTCAACATAGCGGTCCGTATTAATCGTGACGTTTTGGCTCCGCGCATTTTGGAAGAAAAAAGAACCAATTATTCCTTTGCCAGAGATTGCTGCCCATACTGTCACTTTAGGACTATGCAATGGTTTCTGGTGTTTGATTTTGGGATTTTCACTGTTCCAGTAAGGACAATTCTGACGGTTTACGAACCCATTCATAAGGAAATGAGCCTCGTCAGAAAAAAGGATATTGTCAAAATTGGAAAATCGATTAAGCATTTCATTAGCAAATGCGAGCCTTGCTATGAAGTCAGACTCTTTCAATTCTTGTGTTAATTGCAGCTTATATGGATGCAGTTTAAGATCCAATGTTAAAATTCGTTGCAAACTTCGTCGCGATAATTGTAAGGCAGGCGATCTCTTGCGAGTCGACATTTGTGGATTTCCTCGTACTGACTTCATAACTCTTTCAACATTGTCTTCGGTCCTAGATGTTCTTGGGCGACCATTTGCTTGTGGTTTAAATGTTGAACCGGTCTCTCCAAAACACTTCACCCATATTTTAATTAAATTAGCACTCGGAGCTTCACTAATTCGCCGTAGTCCATATTCAGCACAATATAGTCGCCTAGTAGCAATATATGAACGAGAGTTCTCGTAAAATGCGTGCACGCAAAATACGAGACGCTTCCCGTCGAAGTGATTCATAGCGGCTAAAACTCCATGAGCCCGCCAACCCAACGATGTAGGCGCCCCCCGCCCGCACCTTTTCTACCCCGCAAAGAAAGATGATGCAATATGTACGTTCTATTTCGCCACCCTATATCTTAAGTACTCTAATTCCTATGGCTAATTCTGTAGAAAAAAAGCTTTCATCTCAGCATTCTAGCAGTGACCTTTCACCCGATGATCTTGTCATTTCGTGATGAACAATTGAGTTGAGAGTTAGTACTCAATCTGCAACAGCTCATGAAACCAATTTTTGGCATAATAAGAAAAAAACTTGTTATTTACTATTCCCTAAACTTCCTGTGAATTGAGGGTACGGATCACATGGATTTGGAATAAAAATTTTCAAACACAATTTAACCCCTCGTACTTCATCCCTCTTTTTTCTTAGTCTTGTGAAACTATTGTTGATTACCATCTCCCGCGTATATAACCTTTCTCTCATAGAAACCTTCTTCCCAATTACCACAAAACAGGAATAATTGATCTTCACAAGGCATATGAGAGCAGCTCATTGTAGATGATTCCCTGCTAATCCCACCAAACAAACAGCAAAACTTTCTCGAACGTCCAGCCGCGATTGACCACGACATCTTTCGCTTAACGTTGGTGAAAAGGACCTACTTTTTATCACCAGTTACCATCCCCTCCAGAAATGGGTCGATTATGATAAGTTTCGGCCGCGATTCGCAGACGGAAATTCGGTTCCTGAAGTTCTTTTGCGTGACACCCACATGTCGAACTTCTTTTTGTATCCAGCCTTATTCAGGTGGCACCAAACGCTTCCTTGTGCAATGTTTGGCTGCTGAGCAATAGAAACAGCGCTTACATGAAGGTCAGACTCAACGATTTCCATTATTTTATTAACATTTTCCACAATTGGTCTACCAAAATACCAAAGTATGGTACATCTTTGATATCAATATCACTGAAACGAAATCGACAAAGCCAAAATTGAGCATAATTTACTGTCACAGCAGCAGGACCAAAAAAAAAACAGTTGATTGGCGTTACCTCGTTTAAATTTTTGGTAAGAAAAATTGCAATTTTTATTATACATAAATTAGTCTTTCCTTCCTAAAATGTGAGCTCCTGATATTAGAAACCTGCTTAATATCCCGTTTCGTAGGAAATGTTATTGATGAAAATTAGTTTCTTTCATTTTTTCGCCCCAAAATTAATAAACTTATCTACAATTTGAAGAATTCTACATTTATTGGAATTATTTTTTTCGTACTGTTTGTAGGTTTTCGTACTTTCGATCTCATCGAGACCCGAGATTGTGCCGAGTTATCCGTTTTTTCGCTTTCAAACGTAAAGTTAAATGAAGCACACATATAGCTATTTTGACGAAAATTTTATTTTATTATAATACTTGAACCTTGCCATTATGTACGAAATACAATGTCATTTAAATGAACGTCTCTGAGATCCTTTTAAAGTAGTTTTCGACCATTTTTGTGCACATTTTGGACCCAAACAAAACAAAACAGACGCCATGATCTTGTCTGCAAATGGAACCGTCCTCGACTTCTTTGAACACGATTTTCCCATTCCAGTCCACTGCTTTGAGCAAACAGACGCCATGATCTTGTCTGCAAATGGAACCGTCTTCGACTTCTTTGAACACCATTTTCCTATTCCAGTTCACTGCTTAGACGGTTCCTTAGTGTCGAATGTGAAGTGATGGACCCATGTCTCATCTATGGTTATAAATCGATGCAAAAATTCGGTGAAACATTTTCCAACACTCTACTGAAATATCTTCACATCTTTAAGACGCTGTTTTTGCTCTATTGTTAGCAACCGCGGCACCCATTTTGTTCACAGCTTTCTCATCTTCAAATCTTGGATCAATATACGATGTACAGAACTTTTTGGATGGCCTATCATTTCAGTTAGCTTACACACCTTCAGTCGACGATCATCCAATACCGTTTTCAGAAATGTTGCTGTGCAGACGGCTAAAGACATTCTTCTTCTTCTTCTGGGCACTCAAAAAAGTATCCTTGGTTTCTTCTTCTTCAATCGTGGGGCTCGCACAGACTAGCATTATCATCGAAAAAAACCCCGCCTTGATGAGAACTGGATCTGTATGGTTGCTCACACGTCTAACTGGCGACATAAGATATCTAACCCTCCTACCCGGTCTTAGTCACTTACCAATAACCGCTTTTCCGGATGATATTATAGTTGTGCTATCAAGACATTTACACCGACTTGTTTTGTTCATCGCATACCATGGATGGCTGTTATGTTCGCTTTATATGAGTATATCTGTCAAAGACATCCGGCAACCGGGCAGAGGCACCTCCTCTGTAGAAAGCCCGAGTATTTCTGGCACATTTTCTTATATCATTTTCCTTATGCTGTTTACAGGGGTAACAAATCTTTGGATGTTATTCAGTTCAGTTCAGTTCAGTTCAGCTTTTTTTCTTATGTTTACGTTACTATTTTTATTAAAAGATTAAGCCACCACATATCACACCACAGAAATTCAAAAATTCAAAAATTCATAAATTCATAAATTCAAAAATTCAAAAATTCAAAAAATTCAAAAAATTCATAAATTCAAAAATTCAAAAATTAAAAAAACTCAAAAATTCAAAAATTAAAAAATTCATAAATTCAAAAATTCAAAAAATTCAAAAATTCTAGTTTTTGGGCAATAATAGATAGGCTGACATAAAAAAGTGAGTGCCAGTAACAAATGTTATCGACTTACCTAAAACGTATCGGTATTTGCTTGCTTGCAAATGCTCTGCTTGTCCACAGGTCGGAAGTCGTGAGCAGCTTACAAATTTACTTCAAATCAAAATCTCTCCATTTCTCATTTCTCAGCACGAAAAATTTAAACTATGCTAACAGTGTTAATAAATAGAGTTAGATGAAAATAGAGATTATTCCTTATTATTATAACACATATTTGGGCGGATGGTTAGGTAGACAACGTAATTTTCTCATTTCAAAATTGGGTGTTATTGATAAGTTATAGGAATTTCTCAAAATAGCGGCTTTTGGAAAATTTCGTAATGCCTCCAAATATAATTACAAGTGAGAACATAATTTTGTTATTATTGTTAATGTCCTTAAGACATACTTCGGATTTCAAACCTCCTAAAGAAGTTGACATTGCTTCTTATGCAGACGATACGGCTCCAATTTCACCAAGCAAGTTAACAAATACCCTGTTATAGAAAATGGAAAATAGTCTTATGGCCTGCAACAAACTTAAAAAAAAATGTAAAATTAAGATCAACTTTCACACAATCCAAAGCATAATTTCCCCTTCAACAAATCTCTGAAAAGAATCCCGACAAGACCAATATACTTTGAAGGCAACACCATAGAAACTCAAAATGTCAGATGTCAAATATCTTGGAGTGATTTTAGATAAAAAAAAAACTTTTCTTCCAGAAACATACTCAATTCTCTTGCGAGAAGGCACTGCGTTCATCGATCAAGTCTAAGTCTTAAAAATAAGAATCTTATTTACTAGTGTGTTATAAAGCCTATAATATCTTTTGCTTCACCTATAATGATGGTCAAGAAACATTGGAGGCACCACACTTCTATGCTACATGAGAAAGCAGGATACAAACTTTTTAAGGAGTAGTTTAATAGATTAAATAACTAAAGGGTGTCCCAACAAGAACGCAAGATTTAAATTTTAAATAAAACACAGATATTTAAAAAAAATCGTGAAACTTTATTATATCGTAAAATAAACAGAATGAGGTTATGTATGGAACAACACATCGGGCAGAATGCCGCCGCGGCTTTGCTTTTCAATGACCGTTTTCCATAAATGCTGCGGTATTTCATTAATGCAGCATCCAATTTCCTCTTTTAAGACTTGAATCGTCGTCGGCTTATTCGCGTAACTCATCGACTTCAAAAAAACCCCAAAGCAAAAAGTCTAATGGTGTTAAATCGCACAATCTAGACGCCAATTCTGGTCTCCAAACCGCAAAATAATACGACCGGGAAATGACTGATGCAGCAATTGAATTGTTTCTCTGGTTGTATGACATGTGGCGCCGTCTTGCTGAAACCACATGCCCTCCACATTCATTTCTTCAATTCTAGGCACGAAAAAACTGGTCATCATTTCACGATACCGAACACCATTGACTGTTTGCGCTTGACATGCCTCATTTTCATAAAAAAAAAGATCCAATGATTCCTCCAGCCCAAAATCCACACCACACAGTGACACGTTGAGATTGCATTTGTTTCTCGTGAATCACTCGAGGATTTTCCTCACCCCAAATGCGACAATTCTGCCTATTGATGAAGCTATCAAGATGGAAATGGGCCTCGTCACTGAAGATGATTTTATCAGCATTTTCATGTAGTCTCTCCAATACCTAATTAATGAACTCCCTTCGCTGTCCATGGTGTGAGCTGGCTTCAGTTTCTGAGTCAATTGAACTTTGTATGCATGAAGATGCAAATCTTTCGCTGCATAGTGGATTTGGAGACACCAATTTGCTGAGCTCGGTGTCGAATTGAGGTGGATGGAGTTTGAGCGGCATCATCACGTACAGCTGCGACATTTTCGGTCGATCGACCTGGTCGAAGGCGCATTGTTGTCTTTACATCACTAACAGACCCAGTTTTGGCAAATTTATCCATTAATTTCTTTACAGTTGACTCTTTTGGAGCATTATTGTGACCCCAAATTGATCTCAATTTGCGAACTGTAGCCGCAAAACTTTCACCATTTTGGTAAAATAATTTCACAATGAGAATGCGTTGTTCATTCGTGTAGCGCTCCATTTTTACTACCTTCTACTAGCAAACAATAACAATTGTTCAAATGTCAAACAATGACACTTCGAATGGCGCCAAATTTAAATCTTGCGTTCATGTTGGAACACCCTTTATTTTAAAAAGATTCTTTTCCTATTCTCCTTTTTCCAAAATAAGAGAATGTAACGATTTATAAATAACTTAATAAGAAGAATTTATCAAACTGAAAATTTGTGCCTGTAAATGGTTGTCTTCGCAGATAATCACTTTATGAACAATAATTTTCTCTTAATGTTTGGCTTTACTTTTTATTTGTGTTTTTTTTTGAAGGTTTTTAACTATTTTCCTTTCCAAATCGATTGTAACTTCATTCAAATAATTCACACACTTTATGTAATAACAAGATTTAGTTAGACGTAATTATCTATTTTTTAGATTTAGGGGTCCCGGTGGTCTAGAGCTCGAAAATTCAGGGTATTTTTAGGAATTTTTTTTACAAAAAAAAAAATTAAAAACCATATTTAAATTTTGTAGGCTTTTTTAACTTCTTTTACATACGAAAATGAAAAAATAAAAATTTTTTTTAATTTTACTAATTTTAAAAATGGCGCTGAAGTTGGCCGTCCCGAAAAATTGGACCTGGACGGTGTTGTCCATTTTGGCTCTTCTATTTATTTGGAACACAAAAACCAAAAAAAAATTTTTTCAGTATGACTGTAGCTATGTCACATACTAGAATAAAAAAAAAATTGCCAAAATGGCGCGGTTTTGAATTTGACACTCTAAAAATCGGGTTTTTTCAGTTTTTAATCAAAAAAATACAAAATATTTGAAATAATGATATGATTCTAGTGCGAGCAATAGCCATTGATGCTGTGAACAACATATTACAATTTCTGACGATTCGGTTGAATTGTTTTTTTTTTTTTTTTTTTTGACAATACCAGGCCGAAAAAGGTAGTTTTGAGATAATTAAATTTACAGTTTTGAGAGTGGATATTTTCAAAAATTTCAGAAAGTTTTAATACTTACAGTTAATCAGCGATTCCAGTACCAACCAGAACTTCTTCTGTTTCTTCGTACTCCAATGATTCTCCATGCCTCTGATTCTTTCGCGCTGTTCAAGTTTCTTTTGAGTCATCAGTACTTCGACGGTTGGCTGTATATACTCGACGCGCGTCGCAGTCTCGACTGCTTGTGGTCCGATGATGATACCCATGACCTCCATAATTTTCAAAACAGCGGCGAATCCTTCATTAAATGTGCAGGCAGAAATACAAGTTGCAATATCAATTATTTTTTGGCCAACAAACTGATGTTTTGACGCTGCCAGCTGCCAGACACAAGAATTGAAACTCTCATTATTGTTCTGGTTATCACTATCTGTACACCTATCCAATAAATCATCTACTGTTAATTCTTCGTAGATGGGTTTCAATATTTCTTGTGCGTCATCGTCTAGAGCAGGTGGATGCTCATAGGTATCTAAAGTACCTGTAGCTTCACTCCGGCGCCATTTAAACCACGATTCTGGACCTGGAGAACAGTGCGAGTGTAGAGGATTGTCATTTGACTCTACCTGCTAAAACGGCTGTAGAATCGAAAGTACTGGGAATATCTTTCCAAAAATTTGACAGTATATTGTTAAAGGCCTATACTTTTGAAATACCAATCGATTTTTTGAAAATTATAGACTATCGGGACCCCTTAAGTTATTGTTGAATAAATACAAAAAAAAAAAAACAAGTTCTCATTAAAAAAACGAGTTGTAAACAACTAACTCAGAATTTAGTCTATACTTTCGAAATTTCCTAAAATTGGTTTATTTGAAAATTCTAGACCACCGGGACCCCTCAAGTTATTGTTGAATTAATAAATAAAAAAACAAATTCTCATAAAAAAACGATTTGTAAACGACAAATTCAGAGTTAAGTCGTTTTCCCTTTTAAATATTTACATTATAATAATTCATTAAATATATTTATGATAAATCTATAAGAATATACATGGTAGCGCACTGATTGTGCTACAATAAAAAATTCAAATAGCATTCTTTTTAATCAATGTGTATCATTTATTTATTATTTTTTTTTTTTTATTATATAAAAAATTCAATTTTATTTTATATAACTTATTGGTTTTAAAGATGATAGACTGTAAATGGCTTTCATGTTCAAACACTCATATGCGATACGTGATCAGAAAATCATTCATTGTGGCCTGAAGGGTTGAAGTTGGGATCACCTCAATTATTGTTTTAATGGTCTGCTTTAATTCTGTCAAATTCCTTGGTTTCATTCTGTACGCCTCTTGTTTGATATAACCCCATAAATTAAAAAAGGTCTGGTATAGGCAAGGCAGGTGACCTTAGGGGCAAGCGGAAAGTGGAGTTTCTGGATATTAATTTTTGTTTTTGAGAATTTTCGTTGGAGCTCCACCATCACCGATCTGGCTAGATATGCAGTTGCTTCGTGCTGGAACCAAATTCTGTTAAAAAGGCGCAGTTATGGATAAAAAAGAAGCTCCTTCAACATCTTTAAATAACGGTCCCCATCGATCCCCGTTTTATAATTAAGGCACGATTTATGCGTCCGGTATATTAATATTTTTTTTCATTCATTTTCTTTATTGAATTTTTCTTTTGAAATTTACAATGAGTATTCAAATCTTAATCCTATCTTAAACTGAAGTATCCTGTCATTTTTATCACCGGACTTAGCCAGATATGACCGGAAAAATGCTGAAGGTTTTAAGCGAGTGGGTTTGAGTGGGAGGACAACTTCGAAAGATATGACCTGCTTAATTTTTTTGTTTCCTCGGAAATATAAGGAATGTTTAAATCCTTGTATATGTTATCATTCCTAATATACCATGGGACACCACAAATTTGGCGCACTATTCTTGATTGTCTTCTCTGTAGCTTATTTACGTTAGAAGCCGATGCCGTTCCCCACAACTGGATGCCGTATGTCCATATTGGTTTCAATATGGTTTTGTAGATGCTGATTTTATTTTCCAAACTGAGAGTAGACTGGAAGCCAATAAGCCAGTGGAGTTGAGCCATTTTTAATTTCAATTGTATGGTTTTTGAGTCAATGTGATTTTTCCAGGTGAGACGTCGGTCTAGGTGAATACCCAAATATTTCACATGGTTATGAACGGGTATGGTACTACCGTGAATAGTGAGGGCTGGGCAATTGTTCTGTCTAAGAGAGAATGTAATCTGTACACTCTTAGAGGCATATACTTTTATCTTCAACTTTTCGAGCCAAGATTCTAATGTATGTATATGAGACTGCAGTTGTCTAGAAGTCATTAATGGGCAAGTGCTAGTGCTCATGAATGCAGTGTCATCGGCGAAAGTTGAGGTTTGAATTAGGGAATGAACAGGCATGCCAGAGGTGTAGATGGTATATAGTATAGAGCCTCGTTACTGCTTTGCAGAACTTCTGCTGAAGCTTTTCTTGGAGTCGAAATAGAGTCCTTCGATTTTACTACAAAAGATCGATCCTTTGGATAGCTCTCCAGCAGCTTGTGGGTATTTGTCGGTAGAAAAGAAACTATTTTGTGAATAAGGCCTTCATGCCACATTTTATCAAAAGCTTGGGAGATGTCTATAAATAGAGCTGAGCAATATTTCCGATCTTCGAATGTTTTTCTGATCTGGATTACTATACGGTGTACTTGTTCTATCGTTCCATGACCCTTACGAAACCCAAACTGGTGCATGGGTATTACATGGTTTGCTTTAACATGGGGGTACAAAATTTGGAGAAATATCAGCTTAGATAAAATAGAGAGTAAACTTATGGGTCGATAGGATGTAATTTGTGACAGTTCCTTTCCAGGTTTTGGGATCATTATTATTTCAGACACCTTCCATGATCGAGCAAAGTATGCAATTCGAAATATAGCATTAAATATAAACAAAACTAATTTGAGGATATTGTGGGGGAGTTCCTTAGATCATTTTCGCTGTTATTTTATCGTGCCCAGCAGATTTATTCATTTTCAACGAGAGAACATTTTTCTTTAAGAAATATAGACTTATTATATATTATATATTGTTATATTAATATAACAATTTTTTAAAAGCACTTAAATAATGCACTATTTTAAGCTGCTAACTATTACTAACTACTTGAAACTTAAGAACATCAACTCCGTAAATATGTTAAAAATAAGCTGATAGATCTAAACATATCTCATTAAAATCAGTTTATCCTTCGTTTCATCGTTATAAAATATAAAGCACGCGCAGTTCATAAGATGTACGAGTATGACGATATGTAGATGCTTTTAAGCATCATCAAATACGCCAATCAGCTTAGAAACAAGACATCAAAACCCAATGTAAAGCAAGTGGCGGTGTTGGAGGCAAATGCTCTGGTATGCAGGCATTAACCACAGAACATTTTGCTTCCAACATCAATATCGTAAAGAAACGATAGCTGAAATCCAACGGAATTATGGATATAAAAAACCAGCAACAGATAGCCACGGCTTAGCTACTTGGCTACTACAGCAACATGGACGCAGAAAAAACGACTGACGATAATATCCTTATTAATGGTCACACCAACAGACATAATTATTATCCTTAAAATAATGCAAATAAATAACAAGACTTACCTCTATAGTAATGTGATGACCTCGGGCGCGGAAGTTATCATCATTGTTGCGTAAATTTTTTGAGTCGATTTGTACATTGGTCTGCATTTTGGAGTTGAGCAAATACGTCGAGGTAGAGGAATTTCCTCTCTCTCTCTCTTAATATCGTTCACACCGAAAAATATACAAGGAACTGGAAATCAAGTTTTTAGGTCTATTTATTTAGTTGTTTGTTTTCTGTTCGTTTAGCCAGGTGTTTTTTTTCTGTTTTCTTCTTGGTGTGGTGTGTGCCTTAAGCAAGATGTAAATGTTTGATTTTTCTCTTCTTAGTAGTCTTTGCCTTGAGGGATATTTTCCTATAAACATTTAGGATTTCTAGTTGTCAGTTGGTATTATCATTACTTCAACCAAAGCCTCTGGCAATTGCGGACTTTAAACAGTATACAATTCTTTATAGAATTTATATTTTAAAGACTTTTCTTTTTTTTTTTCCTTCTAGTTTTTCACAGATTTTATATGCATTCAATCACTAGGATACCAGGAATCCACTTTATGCGGAAGCACTTTGTTCTCCTACTATTTCTTTGTTAACGTACCGTGAAGAAGGTTGAATTTTAGCACTCTCAGTTACACCAAATGGCACAAAGGGACGTAATGTAATACCTTACGTTGTCCGCAAAGATATTCAAAGGATTGCTGGAAGTTTTCTTTCCGCCGTCTGCATTGTTTGGTGGCAAAAGGTGTTGCGCTATATTTTATTTTGATCCTGTAAAGAAAGCAGACAAAAGGATGGAAATATAATATTGAGTGCATATTGAGTTGTTAAATGAAATTACTTCATACAATATAAATTGATGATATTGCTAGAAATCGTTATAACGAAGATGGAATTTAAAGGCAATGATGTAGAAAACAGCAGTGATTCCTTTGAGCAGGGGAATGAATACCAAATTTTCCACAGTGATATCCTGATCACAATGCACCGTAAAACGAATTACGTATACCAAGTAAGTTATTTTCGATAACATTCCTGTATTGGCGTTTTGGCGTGGCACGTTGCAGTCAACTTGGAAATGTATAAGCGGAGGACACGTTGTACAGTGGGGAAAAATGTTCTGCGGTTAAAAAACTTAATTGATTGGTGGGTACTGCGTGTACATAATTTCACTGGATGAGGAGTAATAAAACGTTTTTGAGAAAAGGAATTCCAAAATAATGTTGATATGTTTAAATTTCTGAAATCCAATTCAAATATAAACACAATTATATAATTCGGTTTCCGACGACAGAATCAAAATTGAATTTTATTTTCCTTCATATACCCAAAACTAAATCACAAATAATTTTGATTTTGATTCATACACCCGAAAGGAGATTAGAAACATTTTTGATTCCGATTCAGTTTATGAAACTTGTTGTTGTTATTTATTAGAAATTATTCAATTCAATAAAATAGACAATATTTTGTAGTAGCTGTTAAAAGTTCTGAGAGCCTGGTATAGTAAACTCAAAAAATAAATTATTTGAAAAATTTTTAACATTTGTAGTTTAACGCCAAGTCTTTTTCTCTGCCAGCAAACGAAATTGCATTTAGTTTTAGTTCTAATGTAGATTAAAAAACTAAACTTCAAACAACATAGTCGTACTTTCGTTGCAGGTTCTCGAATCAAAATACAGGGTGGCCCAATAGAACGTGCATATTTAAAAAATAGATTATAAAAAAAAATACAAAAGGTATGGTTAAAATAAATCCAAGGCATTGTAGAGTAATAAATTGAGTTTATTTTTTAAAAATAACATCATCTAAATGGTGAGCCTCTCTACGACGGCACTCCTCTAACCGCAAACGATAATTATTGAAAACTTTCTTCAGTAATACTGGTGTAATGGCTGCCATTTGACCACGGATATTCTCCTTGAGCTGAACGATGTTTCTTGGATTATTACTGTAGACTTTGTGTTTGAGGTATCCCCACAAAAAAAAGTCAAGGGGCGTCAAGTCTGAACTACGTGGGGGACATGGGATGTCACCTCTTTTCGAAATCAGTCTGCCAGGGAACATCTGCTTTACCTCCGCCATGGAGTCATTTGATGTGTGACAGGTAGCTCCATGTTGTTGGAACCAAATTCTGGAATTTAATATTCTTAAAATTCCAATTTCTGGAGCCAAAAATCCGTCCAACATCTCAACATAGCGTTCCGTATTAACCGTAACGTTTTGGCCCGCGCATTTTCGAAGAAAAAAGGACCAATTATTCCTCTGCCAGAGATTGCTGCCCATACTGTCACTTTAGGACTATGCAATGGTTTCTGGTGTTTGATTTTCGGATTTTCACTGTTCCAGTAACGACAAGTTTGACGGTTTACGAACCCATTCATAAGGAAATGAGCCTCGTCAGAGAAAGGGATATTGCCAAAATAGGAAAATCGATTAAACATTTCATTAGCAAATGCGAGCCTTGCTATGAAGTCAGACTCTTTCAATTCTTGTGTTAATTGCAGCTTATATGGATGCAGTTTAAGATCCAATGTTAAAATTCGTTGCAAACGTCATCGCTATAATTGTAAGACAGACGATCTCTTGCGAGTCGACATTTGTGGATTTCCTCATACTGACTCCATAACCCTCTCAACATTGTCTTCGGTCCTAGATGTTCTTGGGCGACCATTTGCTTGTGGTTTAAATGTTGAACCGGTCTCCTCAAAACGCTTTACCCATATTTTAATTAAATTAGCACTCGGAGCTTCACTAATTCGCCGTAGTCCATATTCAGCACAATATAGTCGCCTAGTAGCAATATATGAACGAGAGTTCTCGTAAAATGCGCGCACGCAAAATACGAGACGCTTCCCGTCGAAGTGATTCATAGCGGCTAAAACTCCATGAGCCCGCCAACCCAGCCTTTTCTACCCCGCAAAAAAAGATGATGCAATATGCACGTTCTATTGCGCCACCCTGTATTTGCTTCAGCATGTTTCAATAGAGAAACAAAATGAATGTAGGTTTGTAACTTCGTTTCAGATAGAAAACGAAACAAAATTTTATAAAGTGAGTTGTTGTTTCGAATATGAGTTACAATAAAATTTTTAAAGTACTTTAAATAACTCTAATATATCAAAACTGAAAGGAAACCGGACTTTCGTGCAGGTCGCTGGTATGACGTTAAATTTATTCTAATAGCTTCCGTCCATAAATTTCGCTATCTATTTATCACGCAGGATTATACATTTAGTGGTTTTAAAACTGCAGGTCTGACGAGGCTGTCAGCTGTTAAATACCTATCGTATGAAGTGTTATTTATTTAGTGAACGGTTTTCGTTTAACAACCCAAGAACGCGTACAAATAGTTAAAACTCACTCCAAAAGTGGTGATTCAATCCTGGGCACTTTTCCTGTATTATGAGGTGACCAAAAGCGACCTACTCTGCAAGAAATTGGCAAGATTATAAAGAAATTTGGAGAGACTGGAAGCGTTACAGATGTGGTGAGGCCTGTGCATCATCGTAATGTACGCACTGCCGAAAATATCGCTTCTGTTTATGAAAGTGTGGCGGATAATCCGAATTTTAGTTCAGAGTGCTATGGCCGTGGGATAATCGACCTTGTTTGAACTGCAATTGAATATTATGAACTGGACGAAATGTGGTTTCAACAAGACGGCGGCACGAGCCACGCAACACGACCGATTTTGGTTTTATTGCATGAGAAGTTTCCAGAAAGCGTAATTTCACGTTTGTCAACGTCAATTGGCCACGAAGTTCATGCGATTTGACGCCGTTTGACTCTTGTTTTTTTTTTTTTTTTTTTTTTTTTTTGTAAGATTACGTCAAACTTCGTGTTAACGCTGATAATGCACAAATGTAAGAGCATTTGAAAACCAACATTTGTCAAGTTATCGGCGATATATCGCCAGAAATGTGCAAAAAAGTGGTCGAGGACTACTTCAAAAGGATCCGCAGCTGCAACCAATCCAGATGCGATCATTTAAATCATATTTGATTTCGTAAATAACGACAAGATCAAAGCATTGTAATGAAATAAAAATGTCATCGACGCCATAGCTTAATGTGTGTTTTATTTCACTTTACTTTTGAAATCGAAACATGGATAACCCTTTATATGTTAATCATTATGTCGCAAACATATCACAGTAAAATGTATTTTCCATTAGAGTCTATATGTTAACATATAATGAAATGAAAATTGTGAAAATTGTGGCTGGAAGCTAAGATGAAACTCTGCGAACTTTTGCTATTTTGTTAAAATTATGTTATTGTAATTAAAACTTAATTTTAATTCCAAATTAAGCCAAGTGTTTAATCAAATATTACAATATAAATTAATTGGATGTGAGATGCAATTAACTTTGAGGGAAAATGTAGAAAAAAAAAGTTATAAAAACAATTGCGTTGTAATTAACCGGCGAAACATTGTAAAAACTATTAAAACAAAATAAGCTTTAATTAACTTACAAACTGCAAATTTTGCTTTAAATACTTAAAAACAATAAAAAAATAAAGTTTAAACCATTTTAAATATTAGAGGCCTTATTCGTGATAGTTTGCGAACGGTGTATTAGAGTTTTTGTAAAGGAATAACCTAAAACTGTATTCATAAATCAAACATTTCCTTGGTGACCGCTATATCAGGCTGTAATTTGTATTGTGAGTTTCTTCCTTCTATAAAGCTATCTTAGCAAAATTATTGCGACAGCAAATGGAATACAATATTATTATTTGAATCATTAGAATTTTCATGCTTATTTCAACTTTTATAATTATTACATTATTCTTAATAAGACTGTAACAAGACATATCCCAACATAAAACTCTATTCAAAACAACAGCAATAACCGATCGCTAATCACCGGACAACACGGGACTCACTAGAAGAAAACTACGGCCGCAAAGTATAAGTAAAGAAGCATAACTATCATCGGA